>JAJOZX010001076.1:0-560000 GCA_023014485.1 Bathynomus jamesi | reverse complement strand
CAAAAAAAAACTCAACGCTCTCAGAACACTCACCTCCACAACATTCGGTCAACAGAAGGAATCCCTCAGTATCCTATACAAACAGTTTATTATACTACTACCCTAACTTATGCTGCCCCCGCCTGGTCCCCGTCCATCTCCCACACAAACCAGAAAAAGATACAGACCACACAAAACAGAGGTCTCAGAAGCATTACTGGCTGCCTCCGAACCACACCCATCCCACATCTACATGCAGATACGAAAATACTCCCCATTGAACACCACATGAACATGACAGGGACTCAATTCTTCTCCAGAGCACTGGCCCCAGACCACCCCTGTCACCATCTCACATTACACAATCCCCCACCCCGCAACAAAAACGTACTCCTGCTGCTCACTATTCACAGCCACTGAACAATACCCCCCCCCCCCCCCTCCCCTAAACATCAACCCCATTAAACATCTCCACACAGAATTCACCCGGAAATACCTACTCGACCAACCACACAACACTGTCCTTCATGATACTCCCCCTGTAGTCCATCAGAGCGAACAAACCCTCCCAAGGAAAACAAGAGTTACTCTGGCCAGGCTCCGTTCAGGCCACCACCCCTCCCTCCAACAATACAGACACAGACTCCACCTAGCTGACACCTCCACCTGTCAAAATGCTACCTCCACCCTGAGGACACAGAACACCTACTCTTACACTGCCACACTCTCTCTCAACAAAGACACAACTCCAACATTACCTCTCTACGAGACCTATGCATGATGTCTCCATAATTACCCTCTCCATCACTTGCGAGAGGGGCTACAGGTGTTTTTCTTCCCTTCTTCTCATAGAACCACCGTACATATACCCATTCCAGCCATACTGCTGGATCCATAAATACCCCTGGATCATCACAGACTGCTGTAACTTGAAAGGAACTGTACATAGTCCATCTGGAGTCAATTTTCCTACATGTAACCTGAAGGTTCACTTTATCTTCCACCGATTAATCAGCCTAAAATAATCAGCCAATAATTCTTCTTATATACTGTATAAGTTTATAGCACTATATGATTACTGAATTACGCCGCTTATACCTATTATACTGGTAAATAGGAGCACACAATATAAAACGTAGGCCTAATATCTAATATTTTTTTATCTAATATTTTTAGAACTATTTACATATTCTAATTCTTTAATTTCTTTTACAGATTAAATTAAGCATTTTAATGAAAGTTGCCAAGAAATTTTATATTTTTGTTACAAATTTAAATAACATAAAGCCCTTATGGCTCCAAGCATTGCATGGAAATACTTTAAAGTAGATAAAAATAACAAAATTATTTGCAAATGCACCCAATGCAATGTTTCCATCTCAAATTTTTTTTATCGTTAGAGAGTAGGTTAAGGCCACTTTTGTTTTGCAACAGGAAAGCTTAAATGGATTCTTTTGTTCAGTAAGGTACAATAATTTTTTTGTTTTAATAAATGGACTGATAATGGAGTAAATTAATTCAATAATACTCTGCCTATTATTCTCCAAACAATGCAAATTGGTAGAAAATATTTAATAAAAAACAAGCAAAATATTATTTAAGTTCATTCCATGTCTAGGATAACTGAAATTCTTAAACCAGGGATGCAATTTCTGTAATGTAATAAACAAAGATGACCGAGTATGAAAACCGATTAATCGGCAAAAAAAAGCCTATGGCCGATTGCCGATTGTCAACCAATTAATCGGTGCAACCCTAATATATATATATATATATATATATTTTTTTTTTTCCCCATTCATTCTCAACACTGGCATCACTAAAATCACTAAGCCAATCACTATCCTCTTCTTCAGTAGGAATGTAATCAGAATCAGTGTCACTAACATCTATTTCACTCATTAAGAATGTTTATAAGTATAAAAAGCAATTATGACAACCACAGATCAACCACTTCTGTCACCTCGGTAAACACTGCTCATGGGCAAAATGATGCAATGTTTATAATGTTAACCCCACCCACAAATTACACTCATTTGTCATTGGTTGAAAGATTTGAGTCAATAAACTCCTCCTATGACTCATAAATCCCATAGTAATATTCTCCTGGGAATATTAAAGCAGTAGAAAAATTGGAGCTATTGAAGAATAGGAACCCTAGCCTTCTTTAGTTAGCTTTACATATAAGGCTAACTAACGAAAATTTCATGACCTAACCTAACCAATCATCAAGGGCATACAGTTAACTTAATGATTGGTTAGGTTAGGTCATGATATTTTCGTTAGTTAGCCTTATAAGCCTAACTAAAGAAGGCTGGGGTCCCTATTCTTCAATAGCTCCAAAAAATTAATTGCATATGGACATCCCACATTATCCATAGGATATTGGCACATGTGTCTCATGGATAACACATGTTTTCCCAGGGTCAAGGGGTTAAGTCCTGTTTCCTGCAGACAGAATATCAGCATCCTCTAACAGCTTATCAATTATGATCCACCTGTGTTTGCTGTTATTGCCTAAGCTTAGTCCTCTACAGTTATAAGAGATTACCTTGAATGTTGCAATTAGGAAGATGCAGGAGTTCTGTCAGCCATCTCTACATGTTGAATTCCACTTATACCAGGCACAGCAGTTATAGCATTAGACCCAGTTGGATTTCCCCCCATAGTACAATGCATGATGTCTCCATAATTACCCTCTCCATCACTTGCGAGAGGGGCTACAGGTGTTTTTCTTCCTTCTTCTCATAGAACCACCGTACATATACCCATTCCAGCCATACTGCTGGATCCATAAATACCCCTGGATCATCACAGACTGCTGTAACTTGAAAGGAACTGTACATAGTCCATCTGGAGTCAATTTTCCTACATGTAACCTGAAGGTTCACTTTATCTTCCACAAATGCCTGCAGTTCCTTGGCCATAAGATCAGGTTGACATATCGAGACAAAAATGTGTGCTGTCTTCATTGGTACAGCCATCATACGATCTGTTTTGGCAGCCAATATGATACCCTGCAATTCTCTGCCAGCCTTTGCCACAGGCTGACACTCTCTAGCTGGTGCATGAGTGGGACCAGACCCCTTTCAGGGACCACCACCATTAGCTACTGCAGTAGTTGCAGTTCTCGGAGGGGTCACTTCCTTCCAGCCCCTCCTTACCATCATTGTCTAAGATGCCTCCTCATCATGACCCATGACTGCATTCCCAGCATCCCGATTCACCAAGGCCTCTTGGCGGGGTACCCTGTGTGAGATGGTATTGAGCTGGTGATGTACCAGTGTCTGGATTAAGGGATCCAGGATAAGACTGAGAAGCAGAGGGCTCTGCACTAGTGATGTAAAAAAAACCGTTTTTGTTTTTGTTGTTTTTTTTGTTTTTTTTTGTCGTTTTTTTTGTTTTTTTTTTGTTTTTTTTTTTTTGTTTTTTTGTTTTTTTTAATAATTAATATAGATATTGCCAATTTAATTATAAGGTATACTTTTGCAATGATATATATTATAAAAATAAATAAATAAATAATAAAATAGGCCATATGGTACCAGTATAGAATGTCCTTTTCAGCCTATTTACAGAAAAAACTGGCCTCTTTCTTGCACTGAAAGTCTTGTATCTTGAGATCCATTAAACTTGCGAGAACACTGGCTGGGAGCTGACTGCCCATTGTCCAACCTTCCCAGGACTCTCCCATCCATGCCTCGGATTTTGAATCTCCCACTTAACTATCCTTTAGACCCGCGATGACATATTCCCCCCCCCCCCCACGAGACCATCCATATATATATACATACACATACACCCATATACATATATACCAATATATACATAAATACTTATATACACATTTATATCTATTGTATACCCCATACACATGCATACATCCAGAATTCCAGATACATACGCATGCATACTCACATATATACCTACACAAACTCATACACCTCTATTTCGCCCTTTCATTACCTCCGAGATCATTTAGCACATACAGTAATATCCATACAGCCAAAAGAAACCAATTAAGCACAGACAGAGCAGCAAAGCTAGTATTTATATCCCAAAATGCAAAATTCCAAGAAAGTGAAGTAAAACATGGTGCTACATTGGCTTCGTCAACATCCAAATCTGCAATAAATACCAGTACCTGTGATATTGAAACTATTTGCTTTAATCAATCTAGTGATAATGATTCTTCAATGGAAATAGAATCAGATAATGAAAGTTAAACAGCATTAGGTTAACACAAAGGTTAAAGAAAGAGATGAATATTTATATTTTTTTTATTTTTCTATTTGGAATATATATATATATACATATATATATATATATATATATATATATATATATATATATATATACACTGGTATTCTTGCCAATCACAATTATATCTATTGTTTTATACCAGTATTCTGGATATTATACCAGTACCTGTGATATTGAAACTAGCATATATGCTCTACCCAATCTAGTGATGATTCTTCCATGGAAATGTAGGTTAACAAAAAGGTTCAAAAAAAGGTGAATATTTTCCTTTTCTATCTGGAATATATATACTGGTACTCTTGCCAATCACAATTATGTATATTGTTTGAAACGAGGAAGAATGTTTTATGTTCTAGTTAAAAAATATATATACATATAAAAAATGAGGGTTTGTTTTTCCTTTCTATTATATACTTTTTGCGTGATTCAATTTTTCTAAAAGATGACTATATAGTATATATACTAGGTATAACCGTATAAGCATGGTAGTATAGTAAATTATAGGTAATACTAATATACTTATTAGATTAAAGAAAAAAAATATGGAATAAGTTTAAAACAATAAAAAACAAAAAAAATGACAAAAAAAACAAAAAAAAACGACACAATAAAAAACGACTCACATCACTACTCTGCACTCATGGATCCAGGATGAGGCTGAAAGACAGAAGGCTCTGCACTCGTGGATCCAGGATGAGGCTGAGAGGCAGAGGGCTCTGCACTCATGGATCCAGGATGAGGCTGAGTGGCAGAGGGCTCTGCACTCATGGATCCAGGATGAGGCTGAGCAGCAGCCAAATAACAAATATTTGTTTCAACTAAATCACTACAATTTCAGAGACTGTAGGTCTTCATCATGTCAAACAGGGTACGCAAAAGAAGAGTAAACTTATAGAAGATACAAAATAACATGAACATTGTTTTCATTTCATGACGTAAATAATTGTGAATTGTGCAGATAAAATACATTTTAGCTCAAGTAATAATCATACAGTAGAACTAATTTTCAGTCGTCTGAAAAATGTGTTCTACTGTATGATTATTACTTGAGCTAAAATGTATTTTATCTGCACAATTCACAATTATTTACGTCATGAAATGAAAACAATGTTCATGTTATTTTGTATCTTCTAAAAGTTTACTCTTCTTTTGCGTACCCTGTTTGACATGATGAAGACCTACAGTCTCTGAAATTGTAGTGATTTAGTTGAAACAAATATTTGTTATTTGGCTGCTGCTCAGCCTCATCCTGGATCCATGAGTGCAGAGCCCTCTGCCACTCAGCCTCATCCTGGATCCATGAGTGCAGAGCTCTCTGCCTCTCAGCCTCATCCTGGATCCACGAGTGCAGAGCCTTCTGTCTTTCAGCCTCATCCTGGATCCATGAGTGCAGAGTAGTGATGTGAGTCGTATCTTTTCGTATGAATAACAAGGAACTTTGAAAAGAAATTTACAATAATAACATACAATCCTAAGATGAAGTAAGTTTATTATTGAGTACAGGTAGCAGAGGAGTGGCGAGCTGGCTGCCCTATTTTGCCATTGAAACCCTATGATGCAGTCAACTTCAGTGTTGAATTCACCATAATGGACAGGGTGGTGGATGCGTGGAGGAGATGGTACGACCATGTGGAGAGGATGGGGAAGGACCAACTTCTGAGAAGGCTGATGTATGGAAGGTCCCAGGGACGCCCAAAGACAACATGGCTCAAGACAGTAGAAAGAGAGAATCCAGGTTTAACCTGGCACCAGAGAACAGATCTGGCCAGAGATGGGGCACAGTGGCGAGATTACCAATGGGGGAGATGCATCGCATGGGACCCAACCTGGAGACCTCCAGATGGGAACTAAGTCTAAGGTCTTGATAAATTTTACTTTATTGAAGGAAAAATTTGCCACAATATTAGTTTGCATACATGTTTATTTTAGTTTAGAGTAGATTTAGTTCATCTTTCAGTTCTTTGTTCACAATATGTCCATTGCCACTGTAATAGAAAAGTAATAGACTATTATCTATCACTTTGCCTTCTATTACTATTACAGCCAAAAAATTATGATCTATCACTATTACTTGAAAAATCCTGTATTAGTCTATTACTATTACCCCATGTCTGATATACACACAAATATATAAAACAACAAAAATATCATGACTAAACCTAACCAATTCTCCTTAGTCCCACTAAAAAAGAAAAAAAATTTTTTTTTTACTAAATTTAGTATATCCCCATTTTGTTGTAAACCACTTCCACACCTCACATGTTCTACAGCTAAGGCTGAACTCAATTTAGATGACCAACACCTGGATTACAATGACATAACCAAAGTGACAAAAGTGGTCTGCATAATGTAACTGATCAGCTGTTAAAGCATAGGGCCCTATAGCTTTTAAAGAGAGAGAACAATTACACAGGCCTGCGATGGTTTTAAAATATTTTATCACTTGTATAGTAATTTTTGCATGCTGATTCCAAAATAATAATAATAATAATTTTTTGCCATCACGTACAGATTTTTCACAAAATGCCATATTTCATATTACATATGTAAGTAATTTTCATTAAAATTGATTAAATTAAATTTTGATTAAAAACTACTGCCTATAAATGCTTCCAGATCAGAAGTGACATCATAGCATCTTCTAGAACATTCAAGAAAACCACAACTAGTATATAAGTGATTGACAAGTCACGAGATGAGTCAGTCTGTCTAATGTGTGCGAGGTTATAGTTCTTAATATTATTCAAAGGTGGGCGGTGACTATATTTCTCTTTTGAAATTTGTTTATTTGTTGTGATGGCAACCAGAGGGTGTGTTAAATAGCCCAAACATTTTCTGTTATATTTGTGGAAAATTTACTGTGAAAAAACAAAGGTGAGATATTACAGACTTTGTCAAGAAAGCATACTGTATGTACTTCAGAATGAAACTTAGTTTGCAGTGTTTGTGTTGAACAACTTAGACTGTGGAGTAAAAGTTAAAAGGATTCTTTACCTTTTGGGATTCCAATGGTCTGGTGTGAGCCAAGAAATCACAGCAATGACTGCTATTTTTGTTCATGTAACATACAAGGCTACAATACTAAAAATAAAAAGGAAATTTCTTATCCAAACTTTCAGTCTGCTATAAGACCTGTTGCTCATGGACCTGGTATACTTGTACCTACTAAACCAAATACTCTTTATATAACTTCCATCTTATTTGGTGTCTGATGACGATGGAAACAATGATATTGATTAATGCAAAAAAAACTTCGCTTTTTCTATGTGAAAGTCACAATATGATAATAAAAACCCACTCCAATAGACAGAGTTTATTTCCACAACAGTTTCGATGCCCACTGGCATCCTCTTCGGGTGGATACAGAATTTATTAAAGGCTCTGGACTGTTTTCCCTCTTGTTTTTGGTTCATTCATTTTTTTGTATCCACCCGAAGAGGATGCCATGGGTATCGAAACTGTTGTGGAAATAAACTCTGTCTATTAGAGTGGGTTTTTATTATCACAATGATATTGATTGTTTTCAAACCGAAACATCTGGTGAACCCCAATTGTTTACACAAAGTGAACTTAATGATTTGGTAAGAGATTTGTGTCTCCTGAAGGATTCTTCAGAGATTTTAGGATCCAGACTTTATGCAAAGAACTTGCTTTCTCCCGTGATATCATTTTACTGGTACAGAAATTGAGAAAAAGAATTCATCCAATATTTTTCTCAAGAAAATTCACTGGTATATTCCTCCAAAAGAAGTCTAAAAGGAGGAGTCCTTCACAATAGTAACTTGTATGCATCTGTTCCTGTAGCTCATTTGGTTCACTTGAAGGAAACATATGAAATTCTTGAGCTTCTTCTAGCTAAGGTTAAATACAAAGAACACAGTTGGCTACTTTGGGGAGACTTAAAAGTGATTTGTATGTTGTTAGGTCAACAACCAGGTTATACGAAGTTTCCATGTTTTTTGTGTCAATGGGATAGCTGAGCAAGAACTCAGCACTGGATAAAAAAGGAATGGCCATGCAGAGTCAACCTGACACCTGGATCATTCTCTGTCAGATCAACCAGTGCCTAACACCCTCATCTCTCAGATTTTGCTGAAATTTGGTTTATAGGGAGTTTGTGGGCCCTGAATCCATTTCTGAAATTATAAGGTCAATCCGACCAACGGTTCAAGAGATATGACCTCGGGAAATTTGAGGTCACTTGCGAGGTCACTAACATTTGGCGACCCATAACTTGGGTAATAATGGTCACAATTATATAAATATATATTTAGAATCAGAAAATGACAAGGAATCCAAATATGCAAGTTTTAGAACTCTAGGTTGAAAAATAAAAAGTTACACTGTAACCAAAATTTGAGGTCACGATTTGACCTCTGGGGTATCAAATGAGAATTTTTTTTTTAAATGTAAAAAATGAAGGCATAGGCATTGGCTATTAGAATCAGCAAAAAAAAGTTTGTTTATGTTAGTATTTTTCATGTAACTAACATATAAGTGAACACCATATTCATAAGTTGTGCGTCAATTCTACCTATTTTTTCACACTTAAGCTCATAATTTGACCTATAGAAATTAAAATTACATTTTTTTATAGATATAAAAACAAAGGCAAAAAATGTAAAATTGTATTTCACTGCTAATCTACACTGGCAATAATAGTTATAATAGTGAAAGGGGAAGACCTACTTAGAGGATTCATGTGCTAGCCTAATACAATTTTTGCATGCTCGATGCTCTCATCAATTTCTTTTTGTGGAAAAATGTATTGAATTCTGCTGCCTCCTCTTAGGGTAGGACAACTCATTACAGTTAATATATGATGTCCTGGCACTGCACATGAATCCTTGTTTGATGGATAATAATATGCACTTGATCCTGATGACCCAGAGGGATGTAGAAAGTTCACAGTGAAATCATCAAACTCTTCACAATCTTCCTCCACAATTCCATACCAAACTTGCATGTCATAAATGCAGCCAACATACTCTCCTGGTTTGACACATTTTAGGTTACCAAGCATTGCAGGTTCATTAGTAAAATGACTTTTCCTTATTCTTTTCTTTTCTCCAATGCCACTTGAAATGGGATACACCATCAGTTCTTCCTTGTTTAGGGGAACAAATCTATGATATTTCTGAGTTCCAGGAATAGCCCTACTATCCTTGAATCGATGTTCCAACCAGTCTTCTGCATCTTTCAAATCAGCTGTAGTTACAAAGAAAAAATTTATCTTCTTGCTCAAGTTTTCTTCACAAAACTGAAACACGTGTTCTGGTGTAAGAATTTGCCTCTCTGTAGTTCTCTGCAAACTGGCACGAGCAGTAGCTCTTTTCACTGTTCCTCCAATCCCATCACATGCATTTTTGCCATGGGATGTAGCAAAGAAGTGCCATTCACAAGACAGACCAAAATCCTCTTCATGGTAACAGAGATTTGTGAAGTTGTATCTGTTCTTATATTGGCCAGCACATCCATCTGAGAAATAGTGCACCTTCTTCAATTGTGGGCATCTGAATTTAACATATGTCATAAGCTTCAATATGAATGAGTAAACCATTATAGTGTTGTGTTTTAGTGATGCAGATAAGAAACAGACACTAAAATGGCTAAGTTCCTGGTCTGCAGATGATCTATAATAGATGACAAAAGGGTGAACTGTACAGTGTACACTGTGAATTGTCCCAGTGAAACCCTTGGGCAGCATCCTGGACAATGAAAGAATAATTCTCAGAGAAATCACCTACTATAACTACCTCGCTCTGAGGTGGTAGTGTTTCTTTCAACTGCTTGAAGTACTGTGATTGTTGCTGAGCAACAAAGTGATGATGAACCATGCGGGATATTTTCATGCTTAGGGATGATAAGTATTCATGAAGTGGCTCCACCTTATCAACCATTGTACAACGGTCAACAGTCACCCATTGCTTGTAAGATATTTCATTTGGAGCTGATTTCACACTGTCAAGTAACTCAAGAAAATCCAGGACACCCTCTTCTCTTGGGCAATCATTGCAAAGTTGCATCATGCAAGTCTCTCTTTCTGTACTGCAGACACTGTAATCCATAAGATCCTTGTATGAAAGACCTCTTTCTCCCAATGCAGCCAGCTGCAATTTTGGATTTTGATGGTATGTGCAGACACAGACAGAATGAGTCCCACCACTACCGGCAAGCACACAATATGATGGCCGTAATTTTGCAAATGTGGAAAATCCTATTTTGGGATTCTTTTCATCATTTTTATATAGTTCAAACATCTCTCTTAAATTCCCGAGGACCAATCGTTTTTGCACCTTCATTGCACCTTCAGCACTGATAACTTTCACGCAATCCTTTTGGCCAGGACACATACGACTAACCTCTTCTGACTCATAGAATCTTCTAACTATATCTTTGTGTTCTTCAGATATCACTTTTCCTTTGCTCATTAGTGGAATCTTCGGAAGGATTCCATGTTCTGATTTAAGTGAACGGCTTCTTTTCACCATGTATGTTGTAGTTTGAAAGAAACTAGCTGTTTTTTCAATTGTGTATGGTGAGAGTGTCAATATTTGTAGTTTGTGATGGTGACATTTGCTCTCCAGGAATGACTGTTTCAATTCATTCATTAATTTGTCTAGATGTTTTTCAGATTTAGTTTCAGGTTTTGAAGTATCACTTACCTCCTCGGTAATTTGAACACCATAACTGAGTTCTAGCCTCTCCTTCAGGTGTTTCTGAGCAGATGATAGCTTACCACGAGCCTTGCGCTTTTTCTGGCTTAATGACAGCCCTTCTGAAAAGAACAGAAAAAAAGGTTTCACACACCTGAATATTAGTAATTAAATATTAATTATAGTACCTTAAATGCTATATAATTGGCTATATAGTAGATCAAACAGACCTTGTAGTAAAGTATAAGTTATTATATTAATTTATTACTTACTTTTTTTAACTGGTGTTTGGTCCAGAAATGCTAGAACTGGTTCAACTGAAGTTGAAGGATTTTCCTTTATCAAGCAATCACTGTCATTGTCCAGATCTTGAATTGAAGAGATGTTACTCAAGCCACTGATAGTAGATGATTCATTTGAATCCTGCTCAGACTCGTTGTTTTCAGTGGTACTAAGTATAGTGGGGTTTTTCATTATCAGTGTCCAGCAGTTCACACACAACAATGAGTCTTTTTTTCACTCTTCCAGCACATTTTTCAACAAGTACATCAGTCACTTTTCTAAGATTGATTGTTATGCGTTTCTTGTGTTTTTGAATAGGGTCCTGGCAGTATTTCAAGTGCCGAACCATTGTATTTTGATCTGTAAAGATATAGGATTTACAATTAGGTAATATATATTTTTTAGAAAATATATAGCTATACACACTTAATATTTTAGGCCTTGATAGTCTCTGAGGCTCATTAAAACACCATACCCACCAGCCACCCACAGTGCTGGCTGGAACTGTACTAACCTGTAGACAAGGAATTTTGCAACTATCTGTGTTGATTCTGCACTTAGACAAGTAGCAACATGTTTCAACAGGTTTGTTTAGGCTACATGTGAGCTTAGTCTTCCCCTTTCACTATTATAACTATTATTGCCAGTGTAGATTAGCAGTGAAATACAATTTTTATTAAATTCTTGGAGCTTGAGGTCAAATTGATAGCTAAGATATAAAAATTCCTTGAAATGACAAGCAATTTATAAATATGGTGTTCACTTATAAGTTAGTTACATGAAAAGTACCAACATAAACAAACTTTTTATGATTGTTTCTATTAGTCAAGAACTCTGACTTTGTTTTTTATATCTATAAAAAATGTAATTTTAATTTCTATAGGTCAAATTATGAGCTTAAGTGTGAAAAAATAGGTAGAATTGACGCACAACTTATGAATATGGTGTTCACTTATATGTTAGTTACATGAAAAATACTAACATAAACAAACTTTTTTTTGCTGATTCTAATAGCCAATGCCTATGCCTTCATTTTTTACATTTAAAAACAAAATTCTCATTTGATACCCCAGAGGTCAAATCGTGACCTCAAATTTTGGTTACAGTGTAACTTTTTTATTTTTCAACCTAGAGTTCTAAAACTTGCATATTTGGATTCCTTGTCGTTTTCTGATTCTAAATATATATACTTTTATATAATTATGACAATTATTACCCAAGTTATGGCTCGCCAAATGTTAGTAACCTCGCGAGTGACCTCAAATTGCCCGAGGTCATATCTCTTGAACATGGTCGGATTGACCTTATAATTTCAGAAATGGATTCAGGGCTCACAAACTCCATATAAACCAAATTTCAGCAAAATATGAGAGATGAGGGTGTTAATTTCAATTTTTTTTGGTTGATCTGACAGAGAATGACCCACCTGGTTCTAAAAACATTCCACGTGAAAGTTTGGTTGACACAAAGAAAATGGTTTTACCTCCACTTCACATAAAATTGGGCTTGATGAAGCAATTTGTTAAGGCCTTGGGAAAAGATGGAGATTGTTTTAAGTACAGTAGACCCTCGCATTAACATACACTTTGGGGGGAGTGTGTGGTCGCTAAAGTGAAGTATGGAAAACCCCCACTTTAACATACCGGGGAATGTTAAAGTGAAGTACAGATGACCCCCACTTTACCAGACTATGGGAAGTTAAAGTGGGGTTTTCCGTAACCAAAATACTTCAGTACAGTTACACATGTATGTATAGCCCTCGAATCTCCACATTCAACACAACATGAAAATGCATACATAGACTTACCTACTTATGAACACATGCACATGTAAATATTTTTATGTACTCACTATATATAGTCAATCCTCCAAAATATCATCGGGAACTTCTGGTGTGAGGGTCCTGAACTCCACTTCAGGCTCCGGTAGGATGGCCAGCGAAGGAGTACTACTACTAGTACTTGCACTCTCAGGAAACTGGAGTGGTGACACAGTGAAGCCAACACTGCTGCTACTACTTGGCGTTGGTGATGGTTTGGTGGGCAGTGAAAGGTCAGACATTCCGCTTGAAATGGAGCTTTGGCATGAAATGGGCATGGCTGTGCATTGGGGCTTGGCAGCAGCAGGGGGCTTGAAGAAATCATGAATTTTTATTTGCTTGATCCTTTTGTTTCGACTAGCAATAATTTCATTTTGGCACTTCCTTATGTAGTTATAGTAAGGGAGAATATTAGGCAGTGCTGTAGTCTCATCAATGAATTTCAGCAGAACATCAGCAGCGTCTCTTGCCTGGCTCAACGTAGTCTTGGGTATAACCTCGGAGACATCTTCAGCTTCCTCATCATCAAGAGGTTCATCGGTGGATCTATCTTCAGACCTGACTGAAATGTTGGCCGCAATTTCACTCTCACTAAGATCTTCATACCCTGGGTCACCATTGTCAGCATCAAGCCATTCCACAACTTTGTCCTCTATAGCCTCTGTTTCGCCTGCTTGTTAGAGAACACCCAAATAGTCCTGTTGCTCGAAGCCCTCAAAGTCTATTTCCAAGTCCTGGATGTTATGGAGCAGTTTCTTCCAGGCATTGCGTAGAGTGGACTCCTTGACCTCATTCCAGCTGTTGGCCCAATTGTAGATAGCAGTCTTGATGTTGTAGGATTTGAAGTTCCTGAGTGTCTTCTCAGCCCTGTCCTCTGTGTCATCTTCAGAGATGACACACAAGCACTGCTCCAATTGCTCAGCCCTGTAGATTCTCTTGCAGCTCACTATCACCCCCTGGTCCATAGGTTGTATTACTGACATGGAATTAGGGGGGAGGAACATAGCTCTGATCTTGCCATCCTCACTTGCAAGTTCCTCTGCACGTGGGTGTGCTGGCGCATTGTCTAGCAAGATGACAGCCTTCATATCTTATTTTCAAAACATGTTCCTGGTATGCCTTCACCTGCGCAATGAAGAACTTGTGGAACCATTCCTGGAAAATAGTCCGTGTGAACCAGGCCTTGCTGCTGCTGCAGATGACTGGAAGTTCATGCATGCACTCCTTGAGTACGTGAGGCTTGGCTGATCTTCCAATGACCAAAGGCTTCAGTCTATGCGTGCCATCAGCATTTGCGCAAGCCAACACAGACACACACTGTTTGTCTGTCTTAAAGCCTGGGAGATGTTTGTCAGTTTTGTGGGCATACTGTTCCAAAGTAAGTCTGTCTCATCACCATTATACAGCTGGTAGGAAGCAACCCCAACCTCATCAATCAGAGTCTGTAGTTCGCACCTGAACGACTCCACTTGAGACAGGTCCGCACTGGCTGCTTCTCCCATAAGCTTTCTGTTCAATAAGCCATACCTGCACTGGAAATGATAGCCAGCCACCACTTGTTTAAGTCTGTGTCATTGAACTCCTGCGCAAAATGCTTAGCTGCCGACTGGATGTTGATTCCTCTGACTGGAACGTTCTTCGCCCATTGCTGCTTGAACCACGTGTACACAGCCACATCTACATTTTTCTTGTAGGACGTGTTCAAGCAAGACTGTTTCAAACTCCTGCCTCTGTATTCACTGTCTAGCACAGAGGTCGGGAAACGGGTAAATTACCCCAAATGGGGTAAATTTAAAAATTTTGGGGGTAATGCGTGCAGTATGAGAGACACTTCCCTCAGACCCTCAGTCGTGTGTATGGTATCATGAAACGAAGAGGTGCTTTTAGTGCTTGACACTTTGTGCTGATATTTTTTTCGTATATTTTTTTTTTATTTTGTTACATAAATGTGGTGTTATTCTAAATTTTAGAATATTACGAATTTACGTCCTGATTTTGATGTTGTATCAAAAATGAAACAGCATCATTTTTCCAAAACCTGAAGTGGAGATGTTTTGAATGAAATTCTTCAGTTCTTCAATCCTTTTTACTAATTTTGTTTGTGTGCTATTCTTATGCCAGCATGTGTGGTTTTTTTTTATTTCTCCATAATAATGGCTCCAATAAACATTTTTTGAATTTGAATTTTTTGTATACCAAATGCAACAATTTTAAGAGCAATTGGCTTTTTTTTGTTTACTTTGAAGTCTGGGGGTAATTTCATTTTACTCAAATAGATTTTTGGGTAATACCCAAAAAAGTTCCCCGACCCATGGTCTAGCACATAGGCATGTATTTCGTTGCGCTTCTGCTTGACCGTAGCAGGGCTATGGAGTCGGGAGTCATGGAGTCAGTCAATTTTGAGTGGAGTGGAGTCGGAAGTGCATAGTTGGATGGAGTCGGAGTCGGTGCAAATCCTTCAACTATGACCATAGCAGCCTAGGCCTAGGCCTAGCTCAATTTTATGAATAAAATAGATTTAACCTAATGTTTTAATATATAATATAATATATAAATATAAATAATATACAGTATAAATATAGTTGCTTATAATTAATAAGGATTATAATTAATTAATTAACATAATTAATAATAAGGAAATTTAAAAATTCAGTTTAGGTTAGTACATTTTGTTACGGATGTTTATAATAATACAAAAACATCTTATTAATTTGCTAAACCAATAATAATCTTATTTTGTTTAAGCTTCAATCAGTTTGTATTTTGGGATTTATTTTAATTTTTGAATAAAGAGAAAAAAAGCCATTAAGGCATAGTTACAGCCACTAAGTAACCTGATGAGTCATGTGGTGGTGATGAAATGCCTTATGAATCTCCATTGGCCTAATAAAGCTAATCATAATCAATTTGGCCTTAACATTCCATTGGAGTCGGAGTCGTAATTATACAAGTCAGATTTCTGGAGTCGGAGTCGGCAAATTTTATCACTTGACTCCACAGCCCTGCTTCATAGATGGTGGTCTTGCTTGTCTTATGCTTCTGCATAATAAACGCTACACTTAACGCTTGTTCTATGTCAGCGAGAATCACTTTCTTCTCTTCAATGGAGATCATACGCCTTTTCTGTTTGACACCCGTAGTACCACTTGTGTCAAAATTTAAAGAAGGAATTTTTGTTGGTTCCCAGATTAGAAAACTAACTTTGTTCATTGTTCTTTCAAAGTGTTCATCCAATCTTGAAAAAGAAGTGTGGATTGTTTGACACTGGTAGTACCACTTGTGGACACCATTGTTCAGAAAATAAAGTTTGTACAAGCAGGCAATAAATAATTAAGTAAAGTATGTACATACACTGTTAAAGCACAGGCTATCACTGTACTCCTATACCGTATGTACTGCTATTAACTGATAAGTCACTTTGAACTCAAAAAAATGCTATGAACTGATAAGACTTGTGTAACACAATAATAAGAAATAAAAACATATAACCACATACAGTATTCATAAATAAATGACATTTAGATACCTAAATATAAATAATTATATGTAACTATCTATGTAACATCACACAAAAGAACGCCTAACATGCACGACACTTGGAAGCGGCACTATGCACATACACAACCACTCGCCACCACTGCCCACACAATACAACAGGAAACAACTGCAACCTCATCTGAGGGCTGGTTCCAATAATGTTCTGGTGGCGTCACCTTTACTTTAACGACTCGGAGTCCACTAAAGTGAAGTTTGGTGATGCTAACACTTTTTTAGCGGAAATCTTCACTTTAACGACCAGTATTACATTAAACTGAATGTTAATGACCAGACAGCGATTTAATCCATCCAAGTGAAGTTTCTGCTAATGCGAAGGTCATTAATGGGGGAGATTTCTGTATCTGTGGTAAATTCCCAACTCTTTCAAAAGCAAAATTGAAAGAAGGAATTTTCGTTGGTCCCCAGATTAGAAAACTGACTTTGTTCATTGTTCTTTCAAAGTGTTCATCCAATCTTGAAAAAGAAGTGTGGATTGTTTTTAAGGATATTATCAGCAAGTTTTTGGGGAACAACAAGGATCCAAATTACCAAAACATTGTGAACAACAACATGCTAAATACAGTAGTGGATTATAATGGGGGCAAAGGGGGCATTTTCCCCCAGCCCCAAGATGCTGAACAGCACAAGAAACTATGTAAACGCTATAATCTACTGTTGAAATAATTGGTCGACCATGAGGAAGAAAAAAAAATTCTAGATTCTGCTTCTACAAAACCTAGTTTAGTATCCCATTTATGTGAACAAAGTATACCTACATTTTCTGTAATCACATTTGTTTTTGTTTCATTTTCTGTTGATCAATCCCAGTCAGCTGATCACATCACTCATGTATGATGTATCAGGTAAAGAATTCTTTTTCTAGTGACACCAGCCCGAAAATATTCATTGCCCCCAGCCCTAACAATGCTTAATCTGGCCCTGGCTAAATAAATTCAGAGAGTTCAGTTGTAATATGAGTTTAAAATTACATTTCTTACATTCACACTTGGATTACTTCCCTGAGAATCCCTGAGCACTCAGTGAAGAACAAGGAGAATGGTTTCACCAAGCCATCAAAGAAATGGAGAAGAGATATCAGTGAAGGTGGGACATCAGCATGATGGCTGATTACTGCTGGATGTTGAAATGGGATACTCCAGAATTATCACACAAAAGAAAAGGAATAGTGCGTACATTCAAGACTAAAAGGCATAGATCTCACAAGAAAACTCAGGATAAATAAAGATGAATATGTAATTGATGTTAATAGTCTTCTTTCTTTTTAAAGTTGTTTGCATTTGTAATTAGTATAACAAAGCGAAATAGGTACTTAATGTAAATTTATATAAATAATAATTATTTATGTTGTTGTTTTTTCCCTTCCAGTTCCCTTCCAGTTTGCAGAAAATCCTTACGTGATAGAAAAAAAATGGACCCCTTATTTGAAATCAGCATAGTTGAATTATATAAAATCAGTTATTAGTAAGAAAACAACTCTTACAAAGTTCTCATTTGCAGGCCTGTGTTATTAATAAATGAGAACTAGGAAGAATAGAAGAGCTTATAAAGCAGCAGTTAGACATATTAATCATTAAATTATGAATTGCTGATGATTCTCTTATTTATAATGAAAAAACTTGTACAAAGCAAAAGATGCCCTATTGAAAAATAAAAGCACCTCTCTTAAGTCAAATTCATTGGTGCACACAGGCATGAGGCCTAGGTATAAGATATTGTTTAGGGCCTGTTATTTAAACAAGTTGATTAGTAGCATTCTTATTTTTTCTCTTTCCAGTTTGACAACTACTCTTATGAAACAGACTATAGATATGATGCGAGGGATGGAGCAGAATATGAAAGAGGGGCACACTATCCAACTTACGCAATCCCAGATGATGTGAAGAAATACATTTCCTATTTCCGGGATGCAATTAGAGAAGGAAAGATGTATGATATTCCTGACCTTTATGTTGAGTAAGTTGCCTTCTTTCACAGTGGTGTTCATAAAAATTTTTCAGATTTATCTTTATCTTACCCTAATCTTAATTTCAGAATTTTTTTTGTCATTTAATATAACTAGCTTGTTGCCAAAGAGGTAGAAGGCCAAGTTCTAAAAATTTTCGGAAGATTTATCTACCCAACTATAACTACTTGTTACCACACTTTAGGCTAAAAACATACAAATAAAATTTATTTGTTACTGCATTTCATTTGCAAGTGTATTTTAGTGGTTTGTTTAAAACTATATTCATCTCATAACAGCTCTGAAATTTTAACATTTTAATAGCTATTATTTGCTTCCAGAGTATGACAATTTTATTTTTGCTCATTCGTACCTGCATACTTTGACTGAAATTAGTTTTGAATTGAATTTTTTTTAATTGAATAACCTTTATTAATAATAAAATAAATACAATGGTTTTACAATTTACAATGACATAAATAATTGTGAAACTGGACTATTTATTTTTATTTAATTTGGCCCTTAAGCTTTAGGCTTTACTGGCTTCTTATTAAAAATAACAGTTATTATGAAAAATAAACAAGTATTATTAATTAATAATAAGTAAATAAATAAATAAATATACAAGTATTATTAATGGTTAAAGTATGTATTAATCTTAAATTATTATTATTGATATAACAAATGCAAGGACATTATTGAAGGTGGTATACTAATATCCTACAAAGAAATTATTATTATACAGGGTGTCCCAGAATTAACTATCTATTTCAATGAAATCGGACAAATTTTTTAAAAACACACTTTTATTTATGTTTATCATGTTTAATATGTGTTAAAAATGTATAAATTTCTAAATTTTGTTCATAATTTTATTTTCATAATTTTTTCATTATCTGGTCCAATGAAAGACCATCTGAAGTCATAGAATGGCAAAGAGACTCTCCAAAAGTTAACGTGTGGCTTGGAATGACCAAATCCAAAATTTATGGCCCATTCTTCTTTGCGGAAGCAACTGTAACAGGTACCGCCTACCTTGATATGCTTCAGCAGTTTCTCGAACCACAGCTTCTTGACCATCTGAAGTCATAGAATGGCAAAGAGACTCTCCAAAAGTTAACGTGTGGCTTGGAATGACCAAATCCAAAATTTATGGCCCATTCTTCTTTGCGGAAGCAACTGTAACAGGTACCGTCTACCTTGATATGCTTCAGCAGTTTCTCGAACCACAGCTTCTTGATGATGGCATTCTTGATAATGTTGTGTTTCAACAAGAAGCATTGATCTTTTGGCGATAAACCTTTGTTTTTATGAAACCCCATGCAAAGAAATCCAGGGGTGTCAAATCCGGAGAACGCGGAGGCCAAGGTCGAGGTCCTCCACGTCCAATCCACCGATTCGGAAGGCGTCTGTTGAGGTATTCTCGAACAATTAGAGCATAATGACATGGTGCTCCATCTTGTTGAAACACAACATTATCAAGAATGCCATCATCAAGAAGCTGTGGTTCGAGAAACTGCTGAAGCATATCAAGGTAGACGGTACCTGTTACAGTTGCTTCCGCAAAGAAGAATGGGCCATAAATTTTGGATTTGGTCATTCCAAGCCAAACGTTAACTTTTGGAGAGTCTCTCTGCCATTCTATGACTTCAGATGGTCTTTCATTGGACCAGATAATGAAAAAATTATGAAAATAAAATTATGAAAAAAATTTAGAAATTTATACATTTTTAACACATATTAAACATGATAAACATAAATAAAAGTGTGTTTTTAAAAAATTTGTCCGATTTCATTGAAATAGATAGTTAATTCTGGGACACCCTGTACATGAGAGAGAAGAACTGAACAATCGCAAGTAATGTGTTTTTAATCCTAGATTACACACAAGAAATAAACAAACAATAGTAATGTACATTAATCCTGGATTTTTTTTTAGTATGCCATTATTAATCAGGATTTCAATTTTGTTTTAAACAAATTTACATTCACAATATTTTTTATATCAGCATTTAAATCATTCCATAGTTTCAATCCAATGAAAATGGGTAGTTTTTGAGATGAAGACAATCTAAATTGAGGTATAACATGCTTTGATCTATTTCTGGTAGTGATGCACCGATTAATCGGTATCGGCACCTGGCATGCCGATTAATCGGCCATGCCAGGTATTTTCCTAATATCGGCATGGCCGATTAAACGGCATGCCAGGTGCCAATACTGATTAATCGGTGCACCACTAATTTCTGGTCTGATACAAGTGGATTTCTTGAGGTACAAAATATCTGTTTACCCATTGTAAGTTAATGATTTTGTTCTTACACTTGTAAATAAAAATAAAATATGAGAGTTTGATTACATCATTGAGCTTTAGTAGTTTTAGCTCTAAATAATGCACTGAAGTGATCAAGGAAATCAGCATCAGATAATAACCTTATTGCTCTTTTTTGGATGATGATGATATGCCTTGTTAGTGGAGTTCCCCCAAACAAGGGTGCAGTATGTTATATAAGGAAGAACAAGAGTATGATAAAGAGGCAATAAAACCTGTTTAGGGACTACATTTCTAAGTTTAAACATTATAGCAATGTTCCTTGAAATTTTTTTGCAATATAATTTACATGATCATTCCATTGCAAATTTTTGTCCAGCATTACACCAAGAAATTTCATTGTATCAGAGAGTATTGCTGGTTTTATCATTGTTTAATTGTTGTACTTGCTATTAATTTTTAGTATGGTACCATAGTTTCATAATTATTATAATGACCAAGACTTACAGAATTTATTTCTCGCATCAACTGTAAGTTCGTTTGTGTTCCAAAATATTATTCTATGTAACTATAAACCTTGTGTTCTCTTGTATGTAATCATAATCATAAAATTTATATATCACATAATCATGCTGACTTTTGAAGTTTCTTTATTTTGTAGTTAATCATACTGGTAATAATAACTAACCATATCTATATGTGCCTCAGTGGTATAGTAGTTAGCACTGCTGACTATAAATCCACTGGTCCTGGGTTTGATTCTTGGCAAAAGCAGGTGCTGTGTATCTTACCTAACTGTTCATCCTTCCAAATAAAAAGAGGTTGATAGATAAATGGGTACCCTGGGTGCCGTGGGTGGCCTAGTAGTTAAGACACTGGGCTGCTGTTTGGGGAGGTAGTGAGATTGAGTCTTGAGATTGATTTTGTTTTCTGACCATTTGTGCCACAGGATAGCGCACAGATTTTGTATGGCATCCTAATTCACAGAAAAAAATAATACCAAAAGTAATTTTGTAAAGACATTTTCTTGACTTTTGATGCAATTTTTGTAACTTATGTTTAAAATGTTTTTGATAATGATTAAAAGTTAAAAACTGTATTGGTGTATAATTTATGACTACTACTTAATTTCAGTGTTAATATACTGTATTTACATAAGCACACCGGACAAAAAATTAGTCACCCCTACTAGCACCGATAGTAGGAAGTTCAAGGTCACACAGAGGGCGCTGATGTAGCATTGGTAAGTTACAAGTAGCGGTGACGTAGCACACAGGATCAGATCTGTTTCGTGAGGTGGTGAAGAACAAAGTGTGTGTGGGATATAGTCTGCAAAATGGGTCGTGAGGCAGACGTTACTCAGTGGCAAAAAGGAGCCATCGTGTTTGGCAGAGCCCACGGACACAAAATGTCTGAAGTAGCCCAATTTGTTGGTGTGTCAACGCGTACTGTCCAGCGAGTTTACAAAGAGTGGTGTAGTTCGCAATCAACTGAAAATCGACGGCGTAACTGTGGCTGGAAAACAATTCTCGACAATAGGGGCCGCCGCCATGTTTCTCGTCTAGTAACTGCAAATCGTTTTCAAACCAGAGAACAATTGCTCCAAGAAACCAATGAGGTTCTCCAGCGACCAATTTCCGAATGGACATTGCGACGAGAACTGCATGCGATGGACATCTGGAGCAGGGTACCACGGAAGAGGCCGCTGTTAACAGCAAGTCACAACTTGGCACGTTATAAATGGGCTCAGAGGCACAAAAACTGGACTGCGGCAGATTGGAAACGTGTAATTTGGTCCGATGAGTCCCGTTTTTGTTTGTTCTCCAATGATGGGAGGCGACGAGTACATCGCAGGTCCAGTGAAGCCTTTAATCCTGAATGCGTCGAAGGTGTTGTTCAGGCTGGAGGTGGTTCTGTGATGTTCTGGGGATGTTTTTCGTACCACGAAATGGGCCCTCTCGTTCCAGTGACGATGAATTTGAACCAGCAGGCGTACCTCCGCATACTAAACTCGCCGGATTCGTGCGGTTATCAAGGCCAGAGGCGCCGTCACACGTTATTAGGTACATTCTGAGAGGGGTGACATTTTTTGTCCGGTGTGCTTATTATAAAGAAGTAATACTGCACACACAAAATTATAATATTGTAACCTACATTTGAAAGGATCTTAAATTTGAATATTGATAAGTAGCACCCAATAGAGAATTGTTGCCAACCCCTGATATAGCTTATGACTTGCATAACTTTGATAGGCTGAAGTGGCTTCATGTTTTTCAAATGTAATGTAAAAAAGGATAAATGATGAGCAAAGGAAACAAAAGTTAGTACAGGTGTTTAAGGGTGGAAGATCTGATGTTCTGAGGTTGTGTAGAACAAAAATGAAAGGAGGTAGTGTGTGTGAATGGGGAGGGGAGGGGGGGGAGTTATTAAGTATGTCAAGGTGAGTGTGAATGAGAAAGTGAGAGGAAAAGGTGTGAGCCTGTTGATGAATGATGTATGGTATGAAGTGATGAAAGGATTCAAGCATGTCATTTCCCAGATTGTGTAGGTAAAATTTAAGTTGGTGAGAATGAAAGTGACAGTAATGGTCAGATATGTGACATGTGATAAGGAAGGCTGAGAAGAAGATGGATGGATATGGTGAATGATTGCATAAGCAAGCATGGACTTGATATGGAGGATGAGAAGTGGCTGCTAGTCAGGTGGAATGGAAGATGTTTGTTAGAAGTATGAAAGTCGGTCTCTCTCTCTCTCACTCATATATATATATTTTTGACAAGGTCTGAAAGTCTGAAAGCACCACCATGTATGATGTACGAGTATGAAGTACCACAGGTGTGGAATTCTGCTATGCGAGGGAAAACTGGTCTACCAAGATGCCTGTGTGAATGGATGTGTACACTTTACATACATTTGCCTTTTTCATTTTCACTTACTTCTGTACTTTATATGTGGCCTGTTTTCTGCCTTCTTACTGCAACTCATAGGAAATGTGATTTTTTTTTATGGTTAAAACCTGTATAACTCAGACTGAGGTAGTCTGAGAAATAGAAGATTCTCTCTTATAAAGGTAAAATTTAAAGTATTGTTAAAAACCCCATTTTAAAGTGTACTAAAATAATGTTTCTGTAAGAAAAAATTAAGTTGATAAACAAGTGTCAGCTTGTAAGGGTATTGCATGATGGTGTCAGTTTGCCACATGGCTCTTTTATTATTACATTAAATGTATGCAATCTGAATTTCAGCTTCTCACGGCTCACTGAAGAATACTACAAGACACAAAGTTGGCCAGAGGTTGAGGATTTGGTAGCCAACAAACTGGTGGAACAGGGAGGTAGAGACGATGTATTTCTAATCCTTTACAGAGAGCTTCATTATAGACACATTTACGCAAGAGTAAAAGGAGGACCAACACTTCAGCACAGATTTGAGTCATATTACAATTATTGCAATCTTTTTAATTACATTTTGAGTGAGTAAATGCTATCAACTTTTACAGTAAATATAACCTAGAGATATATGGTATTGGACTTAAGTCTGAAAAATTAACTATGAAATTTAATAAATTTGAGTATAGATAATAATCTTCAGTTCTTCCAGTATTTAATTTTTTTCTTCTTCTAAAGGTGCAGAGTCTCCAGTTCCACTTGAGTTGCCTAACCAGTGGTTATGGGAAATCATTGATGAATTCATTTATCAGTTCCAGTCTTTTTCTCAATTCAGATCTAAGTTACAAAAGAAGACTGACTCTGAGTTAGATACAATGAGAGAATCTCCCAAAATTTGGGATGTCCATTCTGTTCTCAATGTTCTTCACTGTTTAGTTGATAAATCAAATATCAACAGGCAGTTAGAAGTAAGGAATATATAGATATGTAGCTAATCATCTTCCAATTTTAGGTAATAAGAATTTGAGTAGAATTTTTGTCAAATGTTTTTTTGTGAGAAATGGCAGTAATACTCGGGTATGTCATGAATACAGGTCGAGCTTCAGAATTATCAATGTGGGAAGAGCTTCCATAAACAAATTTTTTAAGTTAAAATAAAAAATTAATTGACTCGTAAAAGATATCTCAAGCATTTTTTATAATTTTGAGGTGCATTTTACGTTGTATGTAAATTCCACCCAGTAAATTCCACCCCCGAAAAATCCACCCATGGTAAATTCCATGCAAAGGGTTATCAAAAAAGTTTACAGTTTATTAAAAAGTTTATGCAAAATAATAAAAATGGTAAAATATATAGGTTAGGTCAACTGTACACCCTTGATGATTGGTTAGGTTTAGTTGTGATATTTTCGTTAAAAGTAACGAAAATGACGCTAACTCAAAAAGAAGTGATTTGCTATAGAAACGATGGTCAAAATCATTCGAATCATCTAAAAACACACCAGAAAAACACTGTCCAGTGACTATCAAAAATTGACCTTAGAAAATAACAAAGTTATAATTGTTAAAATTCTTAAATTTTTTGATGGAATTTACTATGGGTGGAATTTACATGGAACCGCATTTTAATGGCTTTCACATATTTGTGTTGAAACTACTTAATTGTCTTCAGTTCTGAGTGAAGTTTAATCAGTATTTGACCAGTCTTTAAGTTATTTGAAAAGTACCGTTGTTTCCCAATGCTCTAATGTGAAGCCATTAGATTAGGTTATTCCTTCCCTGGTATTCTGAAAGCTGAAATATAAAACTGAAGAGAACAAAAAAAGATTGACACCCAAGTGGAAAATAAAAATTTCCACTGAATTTTTACTAGCTTACACGTTAAACTAATCTAGTCTTGTCCACCTGACTCCTACAATAAATTCTTCTTTATTGCGTGAAATAATTCGAATCATTGAAAGAAAGCCACCCCCAAATGGGTTGGGGGTGGCTTTCTTTCATTGATCTGCAAGTTAGGCAGGTAGGTAGGTTATTTAGGTTAGGTTAAATTGATATTTTAGTTAGTTTAAATGAAAATATCATGACTTAACCTAACCAATCATCAAGGGCATACAGTAATAAATAAATAATTCCTCATGAAGGTGTTTTTACTTGCATTCTTTACTTTAGTGATTTTAGGGGGTGGCATTGTTTACTTGATCATTTTTTTAGGGTGGCATTGTTTACTAGAAACTTTTGGGGGTGGCTTTCTTTCATTGATCCAATAATTCTTCAGTAAAAAACTGAAATACTGTACAATTTAGGGTGGGTCAGAAGTTTTTTTTTGGCTTTTTTTAAAAACGACACTATGTGAGGGTTTTCATTTGGGTTAACAAATAACATCAAAAGTTGAGCTATGTGCGACCCCATGTACCCCTCGCACATAGTCCCCCCTTTTTCCCCACTCCTCTAGCTGAGATTTCGCAATAAGCTTTGAACCTATTCTGAACATCAATTTAAGATATGTTAAAAATAAGTTAGGAAACCTTATTTACCCTTATTTAAATCAAATGGGTATCATCTTTATTTATGGATACTTTTTTGGTTTTATGCAAGATTGCCAGATTGGCCACCTTGTGGCCAAATTTCACAAATGTGCAAAAAAGTCTGGCAACCCTAATTTTTTGAGTACTTTTTGCAAAAAATTATATTTTATTTTTGTTTCAGATTATTGATTAAGTGAAATTATTATTGATTGAAACTATTGGTTTTTAAGTTAAATTATTGGTTATTAAGTTAAATTAATCATGACAACAAGAAAAAAGTCGTCAAATGCAGCCTTTGGACATCATTCCGAGTTTCCAGCAGCTATGACACCAACAAAAGCAGATGTAAGGCACTACAACTTTGTGCGATGACGAGAAGTGGTTGAATCAAATAAATCAATTATTTTTAATGAATGTTGTAACATAGTCGCAATAGACATTGAAACCATATGGAGAAGGTTCTCTTTCCCTACAATAAGTACTCGTGGAATCTTTCAGAAAGTAGTTAGAGTGATAGAGGCAGCCTCAAAGTTGAACAAGGTTCTTATAAACTGAGAGAGATGAGAGATTTGAACAAAAAGTTTCTGATATGATGCTATGTTTGATGTTATGTACCTGTGATTGCTACGATAAAGGGATTGATAGTAATGCCTGCTTATGCAAGGATAAAATAACATTTGCTTAGTGGGATTCTTTTGTAGGACAAAAGCAAAGATTAAGCCAACTGGGGCCACTTGATAGAAAAGCTGATTTGATGAGGAAAAGGTCTCTTGCTAGAGCTCAAAAAGAACACAGTGCTGAGAGCATGGAGGTAGAGACCGACCAAGAGGATGAAGACTTTGTGCCTGATATAGAGTTAGAGAATGAACAGAACAGATATACCTATGAAGAGTTGGCAGTGACCGCAGATCATTACAGAGTGAGTTGTGGGGCAGCAGCAGCAGCAGCAGCAATTGTTAATGCTGCTTTAAAAGATATGGGAATCCTGGATCAGGGCAACATGACTGATAGAAAGAAGCTGGAGAGGGAGAGAGCAGGAGTAGGTAAAATATTGAGTACCAGGGTTAAATCGGAGAATATAGGAATAGAATCCATTGACTTTGATGGGAGAAGAGATGACGCATTAACCAAGGCAGGCAAGATCAAAGAAGAGCACTACGTCATTGTTAAAGAGCCTGGAAATATCTATCTAGATCATGTAACACCTGATCATGGAAATGCTCATTGTGTAGCAGAAGAGCTGATTACTGTAATAATGGATTCAGAAAGTTCAGACACTAAAAGCTTTACTATGTGATGGCACTGCTCTGAACACTGGAATAATCGGTGGAGTAATAAAGCTTGTAGAAATTATCTAAATAGGTCTGTTCAGTGGCTGGTATGCCTTCTTCTTATGAACGAACTACCATTCAGGCACGTCTATGAGGCAATAGATGGAAAAACAACAGGCCCAAGTACTTTCAAGGGTTCAATTGGAAATAAATTGAAAACTGACCTAACAAAACTGGAAGTGGTTGCTTTTTCTCCTGTTAAAGGAAACATTCATGAAATTCCATCTGATGATGATAATGCTTTAAGCAGTGACCAAAAGTATCTTTACAATATGTGCCTAGCTGTTCAATCTGGAAATGTCTCGAAAGATCTGGTACAATTCAACATGCTCGTTGGCTAACTAGAGCAAATGGAATTATTAGACTCTGCATCAACACCAAATCCAACCCAAGATCTCAAAGATCTAGTAGAAATTATTATGCTATCTTATGCGCCAGGATGGCTTTGGGTTAAGTCACATCACTGGCATCCAGCTGGCATCTGACAGCTTTTGATACTTTGGGTATCTGCTGCGCGACTTGAAGGAGAAATACAGATTGATCATGGAACTGGTGTTTCAGAATAACTCGTATGCGAACCTCAAAAATATTCTACTATCAATAATAGCAGAATCAAGAAGAGAAGTTAGAGAGGTTGCAATTAGGGTTGCCAACCGTCCTTTTTTGTAGATTTTTTGTCCTTGTCCTTTATTGAGTTTGGAAAGGATGCCATTTGTCCTTTTCTGATAACAATCTTGTTCCAAACAACAGTTTTGTAACAAAACTTTTGTTTAAAAGGAAATAATTATAAAGTCTTAAGTCAAGTAACATTTTATAAGTTCATTTCTTCATTTAAAAGTTAACGTTCCATGTAGCGGGCCTGTAGGATAGCGTTTCGTAAATAAAACTTGGCAACCACTTCTATGTAGAAGGAAAACTATGTAGGAAAACTCAAATCTTTGTTTCATAGACAATTCATGCCCACAGTATCAGTACTTTATTGAAGTAGTTGAAGGTTTAAAATTAAACGAAAAACTAAATTTAAATATGAATGATCTTTTTGAAGAGCTTTCATTAATTCGAAACAATTTTGAAACGATTTCAAGTTCTAAACTTTTTACGAATTGTACAGACACAGGCAGCAAATGGCACCTGCTATTGAAACATAGTGATTTCAAATGTGTGAATATTTTCAAAGTAGTGTGTCTTGTTTTATCTATTTCTGGAACATCTGCATATTGCGAAAGAATTTTCATTGTGATGAACGCTAAATGGCGTGATAATAGAAACCGATGTTCGGTTGAACTAGTAAAAAGTGAGCTTTTTGTTTATTTCATTTTAAAAGATAATTGTTTGGGTTTTGCAGGAAAAATAAAAAATTATACTCTTTTACTGAAGTCTGCAAAAAAAATCAAGAAAAGTATAAATTTAAAAATAAATAAATATTGTTACCATAAATTTTGTCAATGCATGACTCAATGGGTCAATATCTGTAAATCAAAAAATATTAACTTTAAGAAAATATGCAACAGAAAAGCATGCAGTATAAGTTGTAATAAATTATAAATAAAATTTTACTTCTTTCCCTGACCCTGTAGACAGTATATATATTGGAATTGATGTTCTTGTCCTTTTTTCAAACTTCATGGAGTTGGCAACCCTAGTTGCAATCCAGAGAATCATTCTCTCAAAAACTATATTTTCTGGCTCAAGAAACTTTGACCTACCTCGAACTCTCTTAATTTTGATTCTTCAGACTACGCTGAAATGATTGATTGGCAGAAAGAGGCAATTTATCCACCTCCACTTCTGAGAAACTTTAGCAATAAGGAACTTTTGCTACCAAGACAAGAACCACTCAAAATACCAGCCTTTCCTTGTCACAGCCAAGGAGTAGAAAGCGCTGTGAATCTAGTCACGAATGCATCTGATGTACGAATTGGCTACGAAAATTGCCAAAAATATATTCTTAACCTACTGGAATCACGGCAAAGATTGCCTAAATTTGAATGGAAAGGACAGTGGAATAGATAAACATGCGGTGTTACCTTCAAAATAGCTTAAGTTTATGCATCGTGCAAAAGAACACTTCATTAGCTAATGTTTTTTTCTTTTTCATGTAGAAGACAAGTTCTGTTGTTTAATTTCTCAAAAATGTTACGTAATTCATTAATTTGTTCCTTATTTTTTATCTCAATATATAGTATATACTCAAAAACACGTAAAAATGTCATTATCTTTGAGTTTGAATAAAAAATAAGAACACGAATTTAACACAGCTGAAACAATTTTTATCCGAGTTTTTACTTAGGATATGCAAAATATTTTACTGGGTGACCACTGTGACCCATACGAAACCCCCACAATGTGTCACTTTTGAATACAAAATATCAACCCGCCCTACAATGTACATCCATGACCTAAATCCACTGTACACATTAAGACAGTATCTGAAGTCTTGTTCACGTCTTTTAGTTGAAAATATTTTTGCGAGGCTGTTAAAAATGTAAGTAAAGAAAATGGTAATTAAATTTTTTTTTTTTTTAATAAAAAATCAGTTGTCTAAATCGCACGATTTAATTGTTTTGATTAAATTATTGCCAACTCGGTTCTCTGAACTAGACTAGTGAACATTAAAAAACATCAGGACTTGTTTATTAATTCATTCCCTAATGATTAAACTGTATTCCATCAAAATAAAGAAGTTTTTAATGTCAGTGTGAATGATGTTAATATTTTACCTTTATCAATTCTATAACATCATCACAGATCACTACATCATTTAGTCCTAGAGGATGGTCCCCTATCCAACTACAACCCAAACCCAATGTTGCTTAACTTTGCTGATGGGTGGAAAGCGGTGCTACAACATTGGCCATGACATATCCTTGTACTGAACATTTTTTAAATTTCAAATTTTTTGTAGGTATACACCAGTGGAGGTGATCCTGACAGCGTTTCGGGAGAATTTGGTAGACATCCACTCTACAAAATGCTTGGTTATTTCTCTCTCATTGGACTTCTGCGTCTCCACTCTTTGCTGGGAGATTATTACCAGGCGTTGAAAGTAAGTTTGTGAAGCAGGGTTGTGACATAACTAATTACTGGGTAATCTTTACCTTTTTGAGTAACTGTAGTGATAACTAGTTATATTTTCTGCCCGAGTGATTGTTAACTGTAACTTGTTACAAAAAATCATGAATATTTTTAATTTTTTCTGAGATTTAGTAACTACTTTTTTCACAAGTCTCGCTTGATGTACATATTGTGCACAGTGCAAGTTTATTAATGACAAATATCTGATGCCAATATGATAAAATCTTGTTTGTTCGTTAAATCGCAATCAGTTGGAAGCAAATGAACAGTCTTGGCAAGCATCATTTGTCAGGGAAAGTACTTTTATCAGGATCAGATGCTCGTTAAAACCAGGAAAAATGTCGAAAGTAACTCGAAGTAATTAGTAACTAGTTACTCTTTTGAAACGTCTGCTAGTAACTTTTTCAGATACTAACTGTCCCTAGTTATTTGTTTGAGGTATATTAGTAACTATTAACTAATTATTAAAAAAAAAGTAACTTACAAAGTTATTGTGAGGTACTCGTAAATCAGTATATGAACAGGTATCTCGCTGACATCATCATCCCCAACCTCGAAAAAGGTTCGTTTGAACACCACACTTGAACATTCGTTCCATATATATTTAAACATTGAAAAAAAAACCTTGAATATATATAATTTTTTTTTTATACCTAAACGCACTCTCCACTGCAGTGAGGTCGGGTCAGGAACAATCCTCAATCGTTCACATTCACTTCATCAGCTGACATCATGATAATGCACCTTCCCTAGGGGAACATTATCCACAGCCCAGCCCCGCAGACTACTACACGGTTTACCCAAACTGCTTCATTCATCCTGAGCCGGTACATTGCCAGCCCACTGCCACCATATACCACATCGCTCCACTTTTTCCTATCTAGCTCGCATCTTTCATCTTCCCAGACGTCCAGACCCCGCTGACCCAAAGCCTCCCTCACCCCATCCTTCCATTTCCTCCTCTGTCTACCCCTCCCCCTTTCCCCTTCCGCCTCCGACACGTAAATCCTCTCTAGCATCCTCTCCATATGCCCAAACCATTTTAGCACCACCTCATTTGCTTTCTCCACAAAACTCCTTCGACTCCCACATCTCTCACGGATAACAGTGTTTCTCACATGATCAATTCGCCTCGCCTCACAGATCGTCCTCAAGCATTTCATTTCCAGTACATCCACCCTTTTCCTTTCCTTCGCATTCGTCACCCATGCCTCACATCCATACAACACTGTTGGCACCACTATACCGTCATACATACCCCTCTTCGCACCCATAAACAACGATCTCTCCTTCCAAACACTTCTTAGGGCACCTAGTACCTTTGCCCCTTCTTCCACGCTGTGACCCACCTCTGTCTTCATAGTCCCATTCCTTGCCACATCCACCATTAAGTACCTGAAACATGCCACTTCTTCCATTTTCTCCCCATACAAACTTAGGCTCAGTCGCTCACGAACCTCCTTTTTATAGCCTCGCATAAGCTTACTCTTCTTCACATTTACTTTTAGCTTCCTTCTTTCATACACCCTCCCGAACTCAGTTACCAGTCTCTGTAGCTTTTCTCTAGAGTCCACTACCAGAGCCATATCATCCGCATACAACAATTGATTCACTTCCCAAACACCTCCCCCCGCAACTGCTTCACCCCCGCTCCCTTCACCCATGACCCTTGCATTCACCTCTTTCACCACCCCGTCTATAAACACATTAAACAACATGGAGACATCACACACTCCTGCCGTAGACCCACTTTCACCGGAAACCACTCGCCTTCCTCTCTTCCCACAGGCACACATGCTCTACTCTTTCGGTAAAAACTTTTCGTCGCATTCAACGACGACCCATGCATCCCATTCAGCTGCAGCACTCGCCACAACGCCTTTCTGTCAACCCTATCATAGGCTTTTTCAAGATCCACGAACGCCACATACAAATCCCTTTCTTTCTCCAAGTATTTCTCACTCAGCATCTTCAACCCAATCACCTGATACACACACCCTCTACCTCTTCTAAAACCCCCTTGCTCCCCAATCTTTTGCTCCGTGCAAGCCACCACCCTTTCAATCACCATTCTCCCATACACCTTATCTGGCACACTGAACAGACTAATTCCTCTATAATTTAAGCACACATTTTTGTGCTCCCTGCCTTTATACAGGGGGACGATACACGCACTCCGCCAGTCCTACGGTAGCTTTCCTCTCTCCATACACACATTTAACACTATGATCACCACCTTTTTTCAAGAGCTCCATAGCGATCCCATCCATTCCTTTCGCTTTTCCACCTTTCATCCTGCTCAGGGCCTCCACCGCCACCACCACCACCACCTTCCTACGGACCAGCTCATTCGCCACAACTCTTCTACTCTGAACCCCCGTCTCTGCCCAAACATACCACATCTGCTTCCTTATCTTCCGACAAGTTCAATAGTCCCTCAAAATACTCACTCCACCTTGTCTTCACATCTCTCTCTGTCATCACTTCTCCATCGACTCTTCACAGTCATGCTCATCTGCCCTCTCATTTTCCTCACACTATTCATTTCTCTCCAAAATATTTTGTTTTCCCTGAAATTTTCTGACACTCGTACCGCCGGTGGCGGACGTACCTTCAACTGAAGAGTGCGTCCATGTACAGGTGGGTGACCCTCCTTCCCCGTTGGAGGGGGCTTAGCCTCCTGCGGAAGTTGCCCCCTCGTTGGTGAGGGGCTCTTCAACTCCCGACAACCCTGGCTGTTCAGGAAACGGGTTGTGCTAGGGGGCTGTCAGAATAGGGAAGGCTCCCTCCGTGCAATGCTTTTTAATGCTTGGTCGATTAAGAATTAAGTTTTGCGAGCTACGGGCGCTCTTAGCATCAGAATACCAGGATATCGTTGCTATCAGCGAGTCCTGGATTCATACTGATTGTAGGGACTACGTTGGGGAGTTCGAAATTCCCGGGTATAGAATGTTTCGCAAAGACCGCACCCGTAGGGAGGAGTACTAATATACGTCAGGGACACGTTGAGTCCGGTTGACTGCCAGTTCCGGTCGGAACGGGAGCTGCTTGACGTCGACCTGAACGTGGTAGGGACGAACTATAGGTTAATCTTGGTGTACAGACCTCCGCATCTTCTCCTCGAGGAGGATACAGCCCTGTACACCGAACTCCGTAGCCTGCTAGGGATAGGGTGTGTGTAGTTTTAGGAGACTTTAACTGTCGCGGCATAAAGTAGGAAGACAGGACTGCTGATGGGAGGAGGCTAGTTGACTTTGTTGATGAGAACTTCCTCACTCAGTGGGTCAATGAGCCTACACGAGGCGAAAGCGTTCTAGACTTAGTATTCATGACCGAAGACAACCTCGTCACTGGCCTCACCGTTGAGCGGGAGTGATCACGGTCTGATTAGGTTCTGTGTCTGCGTCCCTCGGGTGAAGCGTAGTAACTCGAGAGGCAGAAAGCTCGATCTACGGCGGGCGGACTTTGTTGGCCTCCGGGATAGCGTAGGTGAGATGGGGTTAGAGGTCGGCGGCGATGTTGAGGGAGTGTGGACTGCATTCCGGGACGAGTTTATGGTGCTGCAGTCTGCTGCCATACCCTCAAAACTGATCACCCCTGCTTCAACGCACCCTAAGTGGTTCAGTCGTAACATCGCTTCGGCTATCCGAAATCGGAAAGTAGCGTATAGGAGGGCGAAGGCCAATCGTTCCCATGTGAACACTGAGGCGTATGTCCGCCTGTGTAAGAAAGTGAAGGCGAAGGTTAGGCTAGCGAAACGTAACGAAGAACTACGGGTGACAAGCCTTTGCAAGCGGAACCCTAAGGAGTTCTTCAGTTATGTTAATAGTAGAAAGCCCATTAGAAGCATGATAGGTCCATTAAAGGACCCCAGCGGCGTTCTGCGGACCTCCCCCAATCGCTTCCTGTAGTTTTCGATCACTTGAAGAAGGTACTGACGCTGCTCTTCGTCCTTGGTGAGAATGCTGTTGTATTCAGTTATGAGAGCAACGCCACGTTCAACCATGTCATTCGTCACTTTTAGTGCTCGGACCTTTTTCAGACCATCGACGAAGGCCTCACGGCTCTTCCACTCCTGTGTGTAGGCTTAGCCAACAGTTAATGATTGAACTTGACTACTACGGACATAATACGAAAAAATATATGGAGTATCTATAATATTTCAGTTTATTTCGGGACCAGTTATCATTTTTCAATTGAGATAATTTTTTGCATGGGATGACATCTACTACATAGGAACAGAATGAAAGGGTGGGAATGAAGAATTAAATTTTTTTTTTTGTTTGGACTACCCAAATATATATAATATACCCAAACGCCTCTTCCACCGCAGTAAGGTCGCGTCAGGAACAGGCAGGAAAGTAATAAATTTCACAAGAAAAATGCTACGCTGGTAATTTATTTTCCTCTACATAATTACAATGGTATTACTTTGCGCTTTCTTTTCATTTGGGGTAGGTACTTGAGAATATTGAGTTAAACAAGAAATCGATGTACTCGCGTGTTCCTGCGTGTCAGATCACCACCTACTATTACGTCGGCTTTGCGTACATGATGATGAGACGGTACGCGGATGCCATTCGAACTTTCTCCAATATTCTTGTTTATATTCAGCGCACGAGGACCTTGTTCCAGACAAGAAGTTATCAGAATGACCAAATCAATAAACAGGTAATGAATTAACTCTTGAATCCATTACTGCATTACATTATTTTGCAACGTTGGAACACGGTTTAATATGTAATTTACAGTCATTATTTATAATTCTATCCAAATGTCCCATATCCCCAAGAAATTAGGGTTAGTGGAGAAGTCGAGGAGTCTCGGCAATGCCGAGCGCTCTAACTGCTCGAGCCACGAGACGCTGTACGTATAATTCCTAAATACAAAATTTCATTCCAAATTTTAAAAAAAAAGTGAAAGCAGTCATGGAATTCAGTCGAAAACGATTCGAATTATGGTCTTGAAAATTGCTTGAAATGTCGCTATTCCTAATGGTAGTAATTTATTATAAATTAAGAAATGATACATCAGACGGAAGGCGCTTAATTGAAGTATTACCAGTTGTACTCGATCTGAAATTTGAGTGATGCATCGTTGAGCCTGCTCACTAGTTGGATGGATTACCGTCCTTTGCTTTCACATGCAGTGACTCGTGGTTAGGATTCCACGTAAAGCCGTAGGTCCCCTCCATCACGCGACCTTTGCCATTATGGTGGAGGTTAATGGATCCATTTGAACTTTTGTACCATCAATTTCCTGAAACCTGAAAAAGTATTTCAGGACGTGAAGTTGCTATTTTTTCCGAAATTTCCCTACTTTTTCCTATTTTATTTCGTTTCTGGTCACAAACGAGCTCAGAAGATCTGTTAAATCTGCATATTCTGCATACCAGACAAGACTTGAGCAAGAGAAGCGGAAAAAGGAAACCCAGAGAAAAATGGAAGAGGAGGAGAGAGCAAAGTAGGAAAAAGAAGTGAGCACAAAGAATGATATCTCTAGCAGCATCGGAAGCAAACCTCAGAAAGGAAGACGACGATATTAGGAATGAAGTAGAGGCAGCAGTTGAGTTGCTGAATGAGGCTACTAGAAAACTGCAGGATGCAGTTGCCAGTTCTTCTGTAAATAAACAGAATGTGACTGTAGCCACTATGATGCTAGATACAGCCAGACAAAAACATGAAGGAGCAATGAATGAGGTGAATGAGATCAGAGAGAAACGCAAAATGCTGGGAGTAAAACACACAAACTGTTAGAAAAAGCTATTTATATTCCTATTCTGCTTCTAATTTTTTAATTTGATTCTTATTTTTTCAGATGCAAATTTCCTATTTTCCTACTTTTTGAAAGGTACCGGGTACTTGACGCCCGCCATTTTTGTCGTGTTATGAAATGTTACCCAAGATCCAGGATAAGAAAATGGTTTTAAATGCGAAAGGATTCACGATTGCTTTTCACTTTCCGCCATTCTCATTGTTATTCGCAGTTAACAAGTGAGAATTCTCCAGCTAAGAATTAACAGTACGAAATCTGATGATGTGAGCACTGTAGGCCGGGTCGAAATCTAGTCAAAATTTTTTTTTAGATGGGCACTATGTGGGGTTTATGAAATGATATCCTGACCAACATACTCCAAAAGAAAGTGTATGCTCCCCTCCGTACCACTAGCATACTCCCTCTTATTTTTGGCTCCACCCCCAAATTAAAAATAGTATCATAAATCAAAATGGAGATCATTTAGAGCATCTTTTTATAGAGATGACCCCCCATAAAATTGCATAATATACCTCATGTGCAATTTTCAGGCAATTATCCAAGAAATTTCAAATCCTTGAAAAATTGCCGCGTCCCCAAAAAGTGTTATCAGTAAATAGAAAAGGGTGGCATAAACTTTAGTTTGGAGTACTGATTGCCTAGGAGACCAATTCATAAACCTCATATAGGCCTAGTATATTTGTCTGAAAAGAAGACAATTAGTCTATTGTACCATTTATTACACAAAATAGCTTTGAAGTAAAAACAAAATTTAATTTAAAAATTACCTTCACAATTCACTAATTACTTGTGGATGTCCCTTGGCCCCATTGGCTTTTCCATTCAAACTGTGGCAGTCTTTTTCTTGATTCCAGTTGATTGAGGATAAATTTGTGCCGATTGCCGTAGCTAATCCTTTGTTCTGATGCTTTTGTAACTAAGTTCACTGCACTTTCCACGCTTTGACTGTGGCATGAAAAGGCAGCAATTTTCAAGGGTTCTGTTCTTGTATGCAGTAGCTCTTCATTGCTGAAATTCCTTATCAAAGGTGGAGGATTGATAGCTTCCTTTCTCCAGTCAATCATCTCATAGTAGTCTTTGGAATCGAAATTTAGAGATTTAGGAAGCTCAAAATTTCGTGTGCCACTGAAACGTGTCCGACTGAGAAGTATCTTCTGAAGAGCATCTTCTCTGACATGTTGTCTGCTATCAGTAAGCATTGACAGTAGGATAGCTTCGGGATTGGCAAAATAGGCATTATTACGGAACACCAGTTCCATAATAATGTGATGTTTTTCTTCCAATCCTCACATAAAGACAATCAAATGAAAAAAATTCCGTGCTCCGTCAGTAGCTTTAGGATGGGATTTGATATGAAACCATCCAGGAGCATATGATTTCATGACGATGGTTACCAGTTCTTTCAGATTTTGTTCGGGATGCAAAGTCGATACATATAAACGAAGAATCCGGTTTGCTCGGGTAATCCAGCGAGCATGATGAATGGTACCTGGAGACCTGCGGGCTAGACTTTCAGATACCCATCCAGATTGCACTGCTAGGCACATATCATAGAGATACTTTTGATCACTGCTCAACTCTTTCACGACATTCGGTGGTATATCTTGGACGTTGCCCTGAACTGGTGAAATACCACTAAGTCTAAAATGGCTAAAATCACATTTCAATTTGGCTCCAATTGAACCTTTAAAGGTATTTGGCCCTAATGTTTTTCCGTCTATGGTTTCAAATATGTGTGTGAAAGGGAGTTCATTCATGTGTAAAAGAGAGACGAGCCATTGAACTGATCTATGCAAAAAAATTTCAATCAATTTTATGGTACCAGCAATTCTACCAGTATTGACAGCAGTACCGTCGCATAGCAGAGCATTGAGAGTGTCGATGCTCGCTGAATCAATTAAGAACGTTATAATTTCATCAGCTATACACCGAGCATTTCCTGCGTCAGGGCAGAGATGGTCTACATAGATACCTCCAGGGTCTTTGATCAGCACATAATGTTCTTCTTTCTCTTTTCCATGCTTGGTTAACGTATCATCCTTTCTTCCATCAAACCCTATACATTCAATATTCACATTTTCACATCTAGATCTAACAATATTTTTCTTGCCTACACGAATTCTCTCTCTCTATATTTTTTTCCTATCAAGCATGTTAGATTGATCGATTATTCCCATATCTTTCAATGCAGCATTAACAATAGCTGCTGTAGCTCTCGAACTCATACGGTAACGGTCTGCCACCAATGGTAATTCATTGTATGAATACCTATTTTGATAATTTTCAATCAATTCCACATCGGGCACGAATTCTAGCTCATTGTCACTGTCTTCTATATCTTCGCTAAAGTCATCTACTGAAGAAGATGGTACAACTTCCATAGCCTCTGCCATTTCCACTTGACCTTTGTTGCCTCTCCTGTTCTTCTCTTGCTCTTGAGAGGGATCGTCTCTGGACAGCGGCAGCTTCACGATCAAATGGCCCTAATTGATTTATTCTTTGCTTTTGGCCTACAAATGACTCCCACTCTACCATTGGGATTTTTACCTCGCATCGACAAAATGGCCCTTCTATTCCTTTATCATAACATTTGCAAGTACAAATGTCAAACATTTCATCATATGAAGCAAGTTTTTTAGCAAAATTTTCATTCCTTTGACGTAGAGGAACCTTGTTCAAGGAAAGAGCTGATCTGATTAATCTTTGCACTGCAGAAGAAATAGATCTTTCTTGAATGACAGGGAAAGAGAACATGGCCCAAATATCTTGAAGATCTTTGGTAACTATATTGTAGCAATCGTTCGAAGTTGCTGATCCCCTTGACTTGATTTTTTTCTCTTTTGAATGAAGAAATAGTGTCTGACAACGTCTGCCTTTGTAGGAATCATTGATCGGCGGAATTCAGTGGCAAAACCAAAAGCTGCATTCGAAGATTTGTTTCTGGTTGACATTTTTTCAACCTTTTTAAAAAATTAAAAATCCAGCTTTTATAGAATCATGCATGGATCATAAGTAAATCTAAAGAGCATAAATTCCTATAATTCCTGTAAAAATATATGATAATTAGAACATGAAATTTATTGGTATTGAATTTGAAATTCAACACACAGCTCAGTAAATTGATTACACATAAACGATGTTTGTGTAATCAATTTTCTGATATAGTAAATATTTTGAGAAAATACGCGTGGTGAAAATTTTTAGAAATCCAAATTTTTGAGGTAATTGCCTGAAAATTGCACACGAGATATATTATGCAATTTTAGGGGGGGGTCATCCCTATGAGAAGATGCTCTAAATGGTCTCCAGTCTCATTTATGAGACTATTTTCATTTTTGGGGCGGAGCCAAAAATAGAAGGGAGTATGCTAGTGGTACGGGGGGGGAGCATAAACTTTCTTTTGGAGTATGTTGGTCAGGACCCCAATTCATAAGCCCCACATAGTGCCCGATCTGCCCCCAGAAATTCGACCCGGCCTAGACTGAGCAGTAATGGCCTGAAATAGGATAACATTAACTTTACTCTGTTAGGAATGCAAGGAATGTGTGTGAAATTGAAAAAAAGGAGGAAATGGATGTTGTGTGTATAGGGTAATTGTGATAGGGAGAAAGTCGAAGAAGAAAAGGTGGGGTATGAAGAGATTAAGAGAAGTGTGAAGAGACCAGTGCGGCAGAAGAAAAAGTAAATAATAAGTTTGGAAGAGAATGAATGAAAAATATGTAGAGAATACAAAGTTGTTCTGAAAGGAAATGCGAAAGTGCAGGAATGAAACTAAAAAAGTTTGAGAGTAAAGGATGAAAGTGGAAGAATGTTCACAACGGATGCGGATCTGCGGAATAGATGGGAGGAATATTTCGAGGGTTTGATAAGTGTAACAAATGATAGGAGTGCAAATATAAATATGGCAGGATATGGACATGAGAAAGTATATGGAAGGGATTTCAAGGTATTATTACATGGCTCTTTAGGATATTGAGAAAGGGTTTGATAAAGTGAATACAGAAACCGTGGGCGGATCTTGACTATATATGGGCTTGACAGTAGACTCATGAATGCAGTGAAGAATTCCTTTGATGCAAGTGGTGGTGCCTTTATGAAAGTTAATGAAGAACTGAGTGAGTGGTTTAATGTAAGTGTTGGTGTGCGTCAAAGATGTATGATGTCTTTATTGCTGTTCAATCTGTTTATGAATGGAGTGATGAAAGGGGTGAAAGTGCGACTAGTAGAAAGAGGATTAAATGTGGTGTGTGCGAATGATGCTGTGCTATTTACCCAGAATGAATGTGATATGTAAGAGGTTGTTAAGAGTTTTGTGGCAGTGTGCAAGAGAAAATTGTTGAAAGTGAACGTGGGTAAGTGGTTGTGAGAAAGCGGAGACTGGGTGGAGATACTGTGAGAGGTTTACGTGAAGGTGTGTTAGTACCGACACTTTTGTATGGATATGAAACTGACATGGCATGAAAAGGGGAAGTCAAGAAATCACGTGGTTCTGGAAAGGTGTGGTGTTCAGAAGTCAGTGGAAGTGAAAATTGAGGAAAGCATGTTAAGGTGGTTTGGACATGTTGAAAGAATGGGAGACAACAGTTGTGAAGAGAGTTTTTGTGAGTGTGTTTGCGAAGGTAGGGGGAGAGAAAGGCCGAGAGGATGGTGGATGGATAATTGGATATGGTGAATGATCGCGTGAGTAAGCGTGGACTTGCTCTGGATGATGCGCGATTAGTGGCTGCAGGTGAGTTGAAATGGAAGAGGTTTGTTAGAAGTATGGAAGTTGGGCACTCTGTCTCTTATTTTTGACCAGGCCCGGAAGCGCCGCCACGCATGGCGTATGAAGTGCCGTAGGTGTGGAATTCTGCCATGTGGGGGAGCGCTGGTCCACCAGGACGCCGCCTGTACGAATGGATGTGTACGCTTTGCTTTACTTCCTTTTCTTTACCTTCTGTACCTCACATTCAAATTGTTTCTGCCTTCTCACCCCAGATCCCTGGGAAATGAGATTTTTTGATAATGAATGTAATACTTTCTCCAAATTTGAAACTTTTATACCCGAAAGTTTGAATTGAGATTTCGTTTTCTAGCGTGGACAGGCTCTTCTTGCTAGTTGCTGGTATTTATCCACGCATCTTGTTCGGAAAAAAAGTTATCGTCATAAAATTGAAGTTTCGTACATTCCTTAGAATTCCTACGCGTACACGCAATGACACAGCTGACCTAGGCTGCAATGAAGACTAAATCGTATTCAATTCCATTCTTATAAAAACTCCTTGGTGCTGACTGATTATAATGGATCCTAGGCTAAACGAGATTACGAATGATCCACGTATGTGGATGGGTAGTAGGGACTGTGTTCAAGTGGCGTTGGCTATAATTTAGACTTAGTTTTGCGAATTTATTTCAGAAATTCTTTATGGAATATTGTTTTTACAATAAATTCAGACGGAACTTCATTATTCGCGTTTGGAAGCGAGGATAAGTGTTTAGCTTTCAATTCTGCTGACCATCCTTCTCATTTGACAATAATGGGTATAAAATTGTCAATTTTTTGTTAGACTTCGAGTGATCATAAAGACCAGTTGGATTGGATTTATTTATTTATTTATTTATTTATTTATAAGAAAATTTTAAAACCGCATTAATTATTATGGACTTATTAGAAATACAAGCTTTGGACCTATTATAAGGTTTTCGTTGCAGCTGATGAAGAACTTAGAATAGGCCGAAAAACTGGTTCCTGTAATGCAGTGGTTCTTAATCCCTGAATCGCCAAGCTATTTTAATTGGGTGATTAAATTGTCATTTATCGTTTATTTGTTTTATCCCTAATCATTTACCATTATTTATTTTACTATGTATTATGAGTGAACTGTTTGAAGGCATGGGTCGCCGAGCTAGCCTCGCGACCAGAATTTGGGTCGCAGCCTGAAAAGGTTAAGAACCACTGCTGTAATGAATCCATTAATTGTTGTGGCTTTATTCCCCGAATTCAGTTTCTCATAATTGAGAATATTGACTGTTACTTTCATTTAGTATTTTAGTCGTTTCATTCACTGCTCAATTTTCAGTTAAAGTAAGAAAAGTCTAAAAATACGGGGTGTGTGTATAAAGTAACGTGAGTGAAGAGATGAATCTGATTTGAATGTGATACACCTTACAAGAGCTTGTATAGAGGTTGATAGTGGACATTTTCAACACTTCTTATAAGCCTTAATATCGACTATACAGTTATTATAAAGTTTGTGTAATAAATATTACTCGTCCATGTTCACTCGCGTTAATATAATTCAAATCGGATTTGTCTCTTCACTCGCGTTATTTTATACACATCCGCTATTTTATACTTCCATGATTACGGTTGAAGAGAGAATTAGAAAAGGATGCATTTCCCTGAGCAAATGGTAACCAGCAATGAAGAAAGGAAAATTTTTAATATTTTTTTAACTACGCTGATTCTAGAAACTAATTATTTATTATCTCACCTATAAAAGAAATTCCCCTCATCAGACCATATATTAAACATTTTAGTTAAGCAATGCATTATATAATGGTCATCTTCCGGTACCCCAATAATAATTAGCACGGATACGATATGTTAATGTCACATTTGCAAATGGAATATATTCTTTAATTTGCAGACTGAACAAATGTACACACTTTTGGCCCTTTGCCTCGTTTTACACCCTCAACGTATTGATGAAGCGGTTCAATCAACACTTCGTGAAAAGGCTTTGGCAGAAAAAATTGCTCGCATGTCTGTAAGTGTTGACTAAAGATACGTTTAGAGTCTGCAGGTAGTGTGTGATGAGATGACTGCTTTGATCCAGTTCGTTGATTTGACTTTGTATGATATTAAAAAAAAAAAGTTTTCATTGCCCCCCCAATAGAATTTTCGAAATGTGTTGTAATGAATGATTTGCATAAAAGAGTATTTCCAAATATCGGGGGGGGGGGGGGGGGGGGCAGAATGAGATTACTCAAAGAATTCAAAAACCGGAGGAGATGGTAAACACCAATCGATCAGGGAAGCACTCTGGGGGGGTGGAACTCCCGTTTCTCTTGTCACTGCCCTCCTTAGCTGATCTTTTTCCGTGTCTCATCAACCGTGTGAGCAGTCCAGCATGTTCTCAAACACACATTTCTCTCCTTATTCCTCACTACATACACATACATCTTAAACACTACATAATCTTTTCAAAATTAAAAAAAAAAAAATGGCAACTTCAAAAGCCTCGGAGTCCCCTGGGGAGGGGACCATAAATGTCTTCACTTCTGCCCCCCCCCCCCCCTCTGCCGATATCGGGAACGCAGACCCAGGCAGCGGGGCTGGATCTGCTACTGCCCATTCGAGATGTTCTGGACCTCTGTCTGATTCACTTTTCTTAAATTTCTGCAACATTCGTGGCCTTTTCTCACATTTTCAATCTGTTGAACACCACCTCTCCTCTAAACCTCGTCGTCTTTTCCTCACTGAAACTCGGGTGTCTGGGACGACTGACAGCAACCCCTTTTCTGTAACCTCTTACTTTCTCTATACTCAATTTCACTCCAAAGGTGGATGTTGCGTATTTGTACGCAATGACCTAACTTGTTCTCGTATTCCCGAACTCAAATTTTCCGAATTTTATACCCTCTGGCTACGGCTTACATGCCAATCTCAAACTAAATACATCTGCGCTGTTTACCTTTCACCTAATTCTACTGACTGTCCAAAATTCTTTCACTACCTCACTTCCAAAGTGGAATACATTCTTTCCCACTCACCCTTTGCTGAAATCTCCATTTTAGGAGATTTCAATGTTCACCACCACCTTTGGCTTTCCTCCCATTTCACTAACATTCCTGGTGAACTAGCTTACAACTTTTTTATCCTAAATGACCTAGAGCAGATTGTACAGCACCCTACTCATATCCCCCGATCTAGATTTATTTCTTACCTCTCATCCTTCTTATTCTGTGAAACCTTTTTCTCCGTTGGGCTCCTCCAATCACAATCTTGTATCTGTTTCCTGTCTATCGCTCCAATTCAGCCTTTGGCAATTCGGCGCCGCTGACTGGGAGGCCCTTAGGCAGTACTCCTGTGATTTCCCATGGAATGATTACTGCTTCCGTGGCCGGGGTCTTTCTGGGTGTGCTGAGTGCATCACATAGGTGATTCTCTCTGGCATGGAGGCGTACATTCCATATTCTATAACTACTACTAATACAAAAGAACCTTGGTTTAACTTTACTTGTTCTAATGGTATCCGCAACAGAGAGGAGGCTTTCAGAAGGTACCGTCGCCATCCAACTTCTGACTCTCACTCCGCTTATATTTCTGCCCGGAATCGTGCAAAATCTGTTCTTCGACTCGACAAAAATTTCTTCATCCGATAAAAATGTGAAAATCTATCCAATTCTAATTCTTCTCTCTTTCTGGCATCTAGTTAAGAACCTCTTCAATAACTTTACTTCCTCTTCTTTCCCTCCTCTTTTCCATTCCGACGGCACAGTTGCCATCTCTTCTCCTGCCAAAGCTGAACTCTTCGCTCAAATTTTCGCTTACAATTCAACCCTGAACGATTCCGGTGCTGTTCCTCCATCTCCTCCTCCCCTCTCTGACTTTATTAGAAGAGATTCTAATTTCAGACAAAGATGTTTTTTCTGCCCTATCTGGGCTCAACTCTAGGAAGGCGTACGGTCCTGATGGTGTTCCTCCTGTTGTCCTTAAGAACTGTGCTTCTCTGCTGACACCCTGCCTAGGCAAACTCTTTCGTCTTTGTCTCTCATCTGGTACTTTTCCTTCCTTCTATCGCTTTCATTCAGCCTGTCCCAAAGAAGGGTGACCGCTCTCAACCCTCCAACTATCGTTCATTTGCTGTGATTTCTTGCCTTTCCAAAGTTTTTGAATCTATCCTTAATAGGAAGATTGTTAAACACCTTTCTTCTTTCAGATTGTCAGTATGGATTCCGGAAGGGACGCTCTACTGGCGATCTTGCATATCTCTCTGACTTTTGGTCATCCTCCCTTCGGGATTTCTGTGAAACTTTTGCTATTGCGCTAGACATCAAAAGCTTTTGATAGAGTCTAGCACAAATCTTTAATTTCCAAACTGCCCTCCTTCGGTTTCTATCCTTCTATCTGTTCCTTCATCTCTAATTTCCTTTCTGGCCGATCTATAGCTGCGGTTGTAGATGGCCATTGTTCTTCTCCTAAAGCTATTAACAGTGGTGTTCCTGAGGGTTCTGTCCTGTCACCCACTCTTTTCCTTTTATTTATTAATGATCTTTTAATTCACACTTAGGTTAGGTTTGTCGTACCGTCTCCGCAGTTTCTTCAACCCCACTCAGTTGCTGTCTCTGTACAGGGGTCTTGTTCGCCCCTGTATTGGGTATGCTTCTCGTGTGTGGGGTGGTTCAACCCACACAGCCGTACTTGACCAGGTGGTTCAACCCACACAGCCATACTTGACCGGATGGAATCAAAGGCTTTTCGTCTCAATTCCCCACCCTTACTGATTGTCTTCAATCTCTCTCTCTCTCTCCGCCGCAATGTTGCCTCACTCTTTCTTTACTATCGCTATCATAACGGACATTGCTCCTCTGAAATCTCTAACTGCATCCCTCCTCCTTTGAGGAGAGCACGCAGTACCAGACTCTCTACACTTTCTCATTCCTTTTCTGTCTAATTATCTAATGGAAGGGTTAATCGGTATTTTCAACCGGTCAACTCTGGAACAATCTTCCTCAATCCATCTTTCCTCCTGTCTATGTCTAGGCATCTCGAAAACGCCGGACCTTGATTTTGCCTCTTCTTCTTCTATGGGAGGGGCGCTTTTGCGGCATTTGCCCTTGGCTGCTCCTTCCTACATAAAAAAAATGTAATGATATTCGAAAGCATCTGTTCGTGAGCGTTCCACTCTGAAGAAAGATGATCCCTTGCTTCAGTTCACTAAGCTGCTAGATAAAATTTAGATCGATACAGTTGGTAAGGAAAAGATTCAGGATAAGTATTTGGTTATATATATATATATATATATATATATATATATATATATATATATATGAAAAATATGTTTGATTTCAACATCCGCGGATGCGGATGAGGATGTTTGATTTCAACATCCGCGGATGCGGATGTCTACATTTTCGTTATTTTTTAGGATATATTCGAGATTTGTTGTGTTTAACGTATATAATAAGTTATTATATAGAGAGAGCTGTAGCTATAATGTAGTATAATTGATTAATTGTACAATAATTGCTGTACTTTTCTCTGAACATATAAAATAATATCAAGCATCTAACTAATATAGAAATCAATTAGTGAATTCGTCTGCAAATAAATTCGTTATATTTTGTTGAGTTTCAGCCACAATTAGAAACCATAATTGTGTTACCAGGATGCGGGACGTGAACCCAACTCAAATGCACCCCACCGACCTCTTTCCCCAACCTCCTCCACCCTTATAGAAAGAGATCTTTAATTAGCTTGATAACTATTTATATTAAGTTTAAAGTTTTATTAGGCATATTTATAAATGAGTAATTAAAATAAAGTAAACTAAGATGTTCATCGTTTAATGTTCAAACTTAATTATAGGAAGGTTATGCTTAAGGAACATTAATTTTTCTGCCTTTTCTGCTGCCAGTCTGTTTCTCTTTTCATCATATATTAATCCAGCACTGCTAAATAATCTCTCGCTTGGTACGTTTGTTGGAGGACAGGCTAAATGTTTCCTTGCAAGTTTACTCAAGTATGGATAGATATTCTGCGTATTTTTCCACCAACTAATAGGATTGTCACATGCAGCCAGGCGTTTTTCTTGGTGATAGCTCTCGATCATTTTTACTACATCTTTTGACATCGCGTAGGTCTCGTCATTGCTGCTTGACTCAAGAAACTGAGAGACAGATTCTGTGATAGATTTGCTTGTTGAAGGTGTTGGTTCTGTCACTGAAACTTTTATTCTTTTGGTGGGTGGCGAAGCGACAGATTCAAGAGATTGAAGCTCTTCAACTGCTTTGCCAAGTGATGATTTAACTCGTTCTAATGTACTAGGTGAAAATAACTTAGCTTTGTAACGTGGATCTAAGTAGGTTGCAAGAGAGTAACTTCATACAAGAACAGCCTCTCGTCTTGTCGCTTGCATCACTTTTGCGCACAATGAACTAGTTCTATTAATATAGTAGAATTTGATAATTTCCGCTTATTAATGACGTTTTATCTCAACGGTCCACATCCGCACGACATCCGCAGTCCAAAGTGCGGATGCGGATGCGAGAAAATGTGCGAATGTTATGCGGATGTGACCTACATCACTATATAATATATATATATATATATATAATTATATAATATATATATATATAATATATATATAGGGTGTCCCATAAGTCCGGCATCATAGGAAAAATAATTTTAAAAAAGGCAAAACAAAAGCTTTTATTTACAGAACGTGCTCAATATGTCCACCATTGTTTTCAATACACAAATTCAGACGTGATACCCAGTCAGCAAGCACACGGTGAATGATGTCAGGAGTAATGGTGTTACATGCCCCAATAATGCGCTGCGTATACCAGCGCTTTCAAGTGGACCCAGAGATAAAAATCTAGTGGCGTGAGATCCGGGCTTCTAGCTGGCCATTCCACAGGCCCTCGACGTCCTATCTAATGACCAGGGAATTGTTGGTACAGGTATTCCCTTACTTGGGTGCTGTAATGTGCCGGAGCGCCGTCTTGCTGGAACCATGTTGGGAAATTTCCTTCTTCGTTCAAGACACTGGGAAATGCTTCTTCCTTGAGCATACGTAGGTAGGTGCCTCCAGTGACATGTTCATCGAAAAAGAGGGGGCCTATGATGCAATCCTTCCAAATGCCACACCATACCATCACCCGAGATGCACCATGTTCCTTTGAAGAGGTATACCAGTGAGGGTTGTCTTGAGACCAGTAGCGGGTGTTCTGTCGATTTACCTCACCATTTCCATAAAAAACAGCCTCGTCACTGAACAGAATGGTGGACGGGAAATTGGCATCCCGAACATATTGTTCCGTAGCCCATTCACAAAATTCCATCCGCCGGTCGGGATCATCATCGCTTAATTTCTGTAGGATCTGAAGTTTATATGGATGCCATTTGTGAGCCTGAAGAACGCGATGGATGCTACTTTTCGACACTCCTGTCTCGGCGGACAATCGCCGAAGAGACTTATTGGGACTTCTGTTAAAATGAGCCAGGATAGCAGTCGCTGTATCATCGTCACTGGACTTCATTGAAGGTCCACTGCGTGGTTTATCTTCTCTGGATCCTGTTTCCTTAAACTTTGCAACAATCTGCTAACACAACTCTGTGTTATTGGCTCGCGGTCTGGATGCAGTCTGTTAAATTCAGCAGCGGCCTCTCTCTGACTCCGATTTCCTATGAGTAGAATTATCTGGATTCGTTCTTCCTTGCTCACAGACATTATGGCCTGTAGAAAGAGAAAAATATGAATTATGGTTTGTAGAAATAGAAAAATATGAATTTCTCCTATGATGCCGGACTTATGGGACACCCTGTGTGTGTGTGTATATATATATATATATATATATATATATATATATATATATATATATATATATATATATGGGAATGAACTCAGAATGGTTCCCTGAGTTTTTTATGATACACACAGACCGTGCATGGAACAAGGAACTCTTCTGGGATAATTAAATCCACTATAGTCCGAATAAGTAATGGTAAATGACAAATACCATAGTTTTTCTTTTTCATGATGCAAGCCCGACGTGGGCAACGGGTCTCTCGCAAAGAGGTCCCACAAATATAGCTTCCCTCACCAGCTATCTGCAAAGCAGACAGGATCCAGCTTTGGGACATGGATCTAGGGTTTAAAGCAGCCTAGCCCCACTACATTTAGAACCTCAATATAAGTAAAAGACTCGTTGCATTCACGTCGGATTGAATAAAAATATTGTTGTTATTATTATTATTATTATAGATAAAGCGCAAATTCTTAATTTGTAGCGTGGCGATATTGGCGAGTTCAGTTCCTGCTTTACCTACGCTTGTCCGAAGTTCTTGAGTCCCGTTCCTCCTCCTTTTGACGCTACTCCTGCCAATTACCACAAGGAACCGTTTCAGCAGCAACTGAAGGTTAGTGGGTTTGATTTCTTAGGTTAATTTTGATTTAGACCACCGTTAAAAACGCTGATAGTGGTAGACTACTTGTTTACATCTTGTGCAATAATAATAATAATAATAATAAAAAATATCGCTACTTAATCTTTTCATTTAATTAAAGCGAAACTAACCTTTACTTGACGCATCCTCTCCTCTTTCAGGTGTTCTTGGACGAAGTTCAGCAGCAGCAGCAGATTGGCGTCATTCGCTCTTATCTCAAACTTTATACGACGATGCCCATGGAGAAGATGGCTGCTTTCCTCGAGATGGATGAGGCTACGTTCCGTAACGCCCTTCTCTGCTTCAAGCACAAGATGAGGAATGTAGTTTGGACCAAGGGAACGTCCGGACTGCAAGGGGACTTCCATAGTGACTCTGAGGTGACTGTTTTCGAGAGTTCATTTGATGAAGCAGCTTTCAACGTTCTCAGTTTATCAGTTTTGCGTTAATGAAATTCAGCAGGTGGTGGTTTCAGTTACCATATTTAAAAGATCTTTTTAACTACAAACGTTTTCGTTGCGTGATCGTTTAGGGATTGATAGACTCAACGGAGATGTTCTTGGTTCGATTCCCGCTGCTACCTCGGCTTAAGTTGGGTCGGCCACGTACTCGGCTGATGCTCGAGATCAAGTGTTTCTCCTAATCTGTTGCCATTGTTCCTCCCCGTTTGCGTTAGGAAATAGGGGTTTTGGATGTTGGCTTTAATAAATTTTTCAATCCTTTTGAAGCAGTCTTTAACCCGTTAACTGCGCGAGCGCCCAGTTACGAGTCGAGCCAAAAAACACGGGCTACGCAGAGAGATATCTCAATTTAAAGTTTAAACCCGTGTATATACGGGGCTGCGGCGCAGAAATGGTCAGCAGCGAGAGCTCGTGATATTACGGGTTGCGCAGCAAACGGGTTAAAGGAATGTAAAACTGGTATCTTGTTTAAATACGTTTTTAGGTTTCATTAGTTTCATCAAACTTGAAGATGGCTAAAAACGGCGCAACTAAATAGTTAAACAGGTGGAGATTTTCTCGTGAGCTGAAGTATATAATTAATTATTTGTATAATCAAATTTTGTTTTTGCCTCATTTGAATATAAAGTGCCAGTTTCTCTTTGTAATGTGTAATTTTGTATTTATTCAAGCGAATAATGGTTATTAATATTTAGAATAATTAAATGCAATAAATTATCATAATTTAAATAAAGCGCACTCCGTATCATATTACCATTGAATATGAAACAAAGACCAGTGAGGTATGAGTAACCTTCAATCTTATTTTATTTAACTACATTTATATTTCTCGAGGAAAAGTTTAAGTTAGTGGTTCTCAGTGGGGAAGATTGGAAGTGATTTGGGGAGAAAAAAGTAAACTCCAGAGGTCTTGGTCTGAATGGATGCGAAAGTAAACTGCGTGGAGAATATTCCCACAAACCTTAAATACTTGAAATTGCGCATCACGGCAACTAAGTCGCAATTTCCCATTAAACATTTCACGTACAATAAGAGACAAAATTAAAAATATAGTATAAAAAAGGTTGAGAACTACTGGTTTTGGTCTTATCAAGTTTCTAAGCCTGACACAGCTAATTTTATATAATTTATCTAATCAAATAAGCGAAGGAAACTTAAATCAGTTTTTATTATTATTGTAATAGTTTGAATGACATTTGAAAATGTTACTTATTTTTAGATTTCAAAATTCAAATTTGAAGTGGAACAAAGCTGATTTAACTTCCATCATCAATTGTTGCTCTTTTTTTCCAAAGGTCGACTTCTTCATTGACAAAAGTATGATCCACATTGCTGATACGAAAGTGGCACAACGTTATGGAGACTTCTTTATTAGACAGATCCACAAATTAGAAGAAGTGAGCAGAACGCTTGGCAAAGTAAAAATCGTGTAATTTGTATTTGGGGATGGTTAATTAAAGTATTGGTAATAAAGTTTAATAATAAAAGGCTTTTATTTGATCTTTCAAAAAAAAAAAAAAAAAATTATTTCTTCTGTTTATTCACATTTATGAATGTATTTGTTGTCATTTCACAAAGACAGGGGTTATCTTTGAACATTATCATTTAGTAATTAGAATAGAATAAAATAGAATAACCTTTAATAATAATAAAATACGTTTTTTTCAATTTACAATGACATGAATAATTTTGAAGCTCGACTCTATTTTATTTAATTTGGCCCTTAAGCTTTAGACTTTACTGAGCTCTTATTAAAAATAAGCAGCTAGTTGTTATTAATTAATAATAACTAAATAAGTATTATTAATAGTTAAAACATGTAATATTACAATACTAATGGATAATATTAGTGGACATTAATCCTAGATTTTTGTTAGTATGCCATTATTAATCGGGATTTCAACTTTGTTTTAAACAAATTTACATTCACAATATTTTTTTTTTATCGGCATGCAAGTCACTCTATAGTTTCAATCCAATGAAAACGGGTAGTTTTTGAGATGAAGACAATCTAAATTGAGGTATAAACAAGCTTTGATCTATTTCTGGTCTGAAATGAGTGGATTTCTTGAGGAGTTACAAAATATCTCTTTACCCATCGCAAATTAATGATTTTGTTCTTACACTTTCAAATAAAAATAAAATGTGCCAGTTTGGTTATATCGTTGAGCTTTAGTAGGTTTAGCTCTTTAAATAATGCACTAGAGTGATCAAGGAAATCAGCTTCAGATAATAACCTTATTGCTCGTTTTTGGATGACAAAGATACCATTTAATGCGTTGTCAGCGGAGTTTCCCCAAACAAGGGTGCAGTATGTTATACAAGGAAGAACAAGAGTATGATAGTCAATAAAACTTGTTTAGGGATTACATTTCTTAGTTTAAACATTATAGCAACGCTCTTTGAAATCTTTTTCGCGATATAATTTACATGATCACCCCATTGCAAATTCTTATCTAGCATTACACCAAGAAATTTTGTTACAGTACCGGGACATTCCTTTATGGTGATTTCATTAACATCAAGTTCATCAAGATTTACTAATGAAAGAAATGTATAAATCATGAAATGTGTTTTACTGGTATTTAGGAAGAGTTTATTGGTGGTCAACCATTTCATTACACTGATGAATTCTGAATGAAATATATTCTTAGCTGTATTAACATCTTTGCAAGAAAAAGAGAGAGTTGTATCATCTGCAAACATTATGAAGTTCAGTATATCAGATGAACGTGGAAGGTCATTTATATATAATAAAAATAACAGTGGAACCAGAACTGAGCCCTGTGGCACACCATGTTTGACAAGCGCATTAGTTGAGCAAACCTTATTTACTGATACAAAATGATATCTATTGGACAAATAACTTAAACCAATCACTGATTGCTCCTCTAAAGCCGTAACAATATAATTTATTAAGTAGAATATTATGGTCTATTACATCAAACGCCTTACTCAAATCCATAAATATTGATATCATTATTTCTTTGTTCTCCTTAGCAATATTTACATTTTCCATAAGATTTAAAATAGCCATTTCCGTTTTATTATTATTACGGAAGCCATATTGATTTGGAGATGATAAATTGTAGGATTCTAAAAATCGCTGCATTCTACTTTTTACAATTTTTTTCAAAAACTTTACTGAACACAGATAATGAACACCGGCCTGTAATTAGTGTAGGATCACCCCCTTTAAAAAGGGGTGTTATACAATCAGTTTTTAGCATTGATGGGAATATTCCTTTGGAAATACTTTGATTGATAATTTTAGCCAAAGTTACAAAGTTATCTTTAACAAGTTTCAATATAGGTACAGGAATGTTATGAATGTTATTTTTTGTATTTTTTAATTTACCAATAATATTCTGGAACTCAGTAGAGGTAGCGGGAACAAAAGAAAATGAATTTAGTGGGCTGGGTGGCATATATTCTAGAGGTGAGTGATCATTATTTATTAATTGTGAGCGAAGCTTATCCGCTATTGAAGTAAAATGTGCATTTAAAGAGTTTGCAATAGCAGTATCATCAGTAATTTCTTTATTATCAACATTTAATATTTCTATCGAATTTTTCTTAATTTGTTTTCCGAGAAGATTGTTTATGGTTGTCCAAGTGTTTTTATGTCTCCTTTATGTTTGGAAAATTGATTATAATAGTTATATTTTGCAATTTTGATTATTTTAGTTAATTTGTTTCTGTATTGAGTATATCGTATTTTAGGAATTTTGCTCTGTAATTGCAATTTGAATAATTTAGCTCTTCTTTATTGAAGTGATAATTCCTGGAGTGATCCATGGATTTGCGACACTTTTGGGCGAAACTGTTTTTCTCCTTAAAGGAAAGCAAATATTAAAAATATGGAATAAGGTGTCATAGAAGAACTGAAACATATGATCTGGGCTGGGCAGTGGTGGGCACCGTTAACCTAAAGTTAACTTCGATAACGATAATCCGTTAACCCCAATTTTTTAACTCCGATAACGATAATCCGATAATTTTACTACAAAGTTAACGGAAGTTAACGATAATCCGTTAACGATAACTATTTCTTTACTAGCATTTAAAAAAATCAAGGAAAAAAGCTTTAAAACCCATAGAAAATGTTTATTTATGCAAAATCCAACAATAAATAGGTATTTAACTATTTTTATCAAGTTTTGCAACTTTTTTGCTTAACTTTTTTTTTAATTTTTAATAAAAAATGTACTGATTACATGTTTTGAAACCCTTGTAACCACTAACCATTAACTTAATTTTAATTTACCAGGGAATTATTATGGCGGGAAGTGAAAGGTAAAATTAAATTTTAGGCACATTTATTAAAGACTGACACAATGTGCTGGTTGCCCTTCAGAAAGACCAACTTCTCAAAGTTAGGCCCAACTGCCAGTCTTGACCTCTTGGGCCTCAGGATGTCCTTGCCGAGAGAGAAGAGCCGTTCCACTGCGGCAGAGGACGGAATTGGCAGACTGAAGTTATGGCGGTTTGAATTCATTCGCGGAGCGGTGATCTTCCGTGAATGACTCCTCGCAGTTAACGTGTTAACGGACTTTAACAGACTAAATATCGAGTTATCGGAAGTTAACTGGTCCGATAACGATAAATGGAAATTAACTTCCGTTAAAAAAAGTTAACTTCGTTAATTAACTGTTATCGGATTAACGCTTTAGTGCCCAACACTGGATCTGGGTCATTTAAAGGTTCGTCACAGTCAAGTATTTTCTACAGCCCCAATAAATTTTCTTTTGTTAACCTCTGAGAATATTCTGTAATCAATAGTAGTTTTGTCCGCAATCTGAACAATGTTATTCAATATAGCGTAAGTAGGAAAATGATCACTGATGTTAGTAGTTATAATTCCACAATGTACGAGGGCATTGCTATTTACAAATATATTATCAATCGTAGATTCTGTTATTCGATTGCCATAGCTGCAGACTCGAGTGGATTTGGTAATGACTAAGATAGAAGGAATTCATTAAGTTTAAAAATTTATGATATTGCTTCAGATTGCAAATTGATGTTGGTCACCCGCAACTATGGCATTCGATTTATGAAAGTTGCATAACGTTATCTAAGTGAATTAAAAAGCTATTGATATTAGTATTTGGTGGTGTATATATTGCATGGACAGAATATACATTACTTTTGTCTTGTAATTAGGGCCCTTTGCCTCTGAACACTGTATAGTAAAGTTATACTATGATATATATATATATTTATATAATCTTCCACACGACTATCCCCTTACCTTCAATGACACACAACTCAATCCTTCCTCTTCTCTTAACATTCTTGGTGTTTCCTTTTCTCGTGATCTTTCCTGGAAAGGTCACATACGCTTTCTAAAACAGTTTCTAAAAGGTTAGGTGCTGTATCGCCTCCGTGGTTTCTTCACCCTCACTCAGTTGCTATCTGTAAAGGGGGTCTTGTTCGCCCCCTATATGGAGTATGCTTCTCATGTGTGGGGTAGTTCAACCTACAGCCGTACTTGACCGGGTGGAATCAAAGGCTTTTCGTCTCATCAATTCCCCGCCTCTTACTGATTGTCTTCAAATCTCTCTCTCTCTTCGCCGCAATGTTGCCTCACTCTCTTTACTATCGCTATCATAACACACTACTCTTCTGAACCCTCTAACTACATGCCTCCTCCTCTAAGGAGAGCACGCAATACCAGACTTTCTACACTTTCTCATTCCTTTTCTGTCCAACTATCTAATGCAAAGGTTAATCGGTATTTTCAGTCTTTCATCTACTCAACCGGTTCAACTCTGGAACAATCTTCCTGAATCCATCTTTCCTCCTGTCTATGACCTATCTTTCAAACGCAGTGTCTCTAGGCATCTCGAATACCCCGACCTTGATTTTGGCTCTTCTTCTTCTATGGGGGGGGGCTCTTTTGCTGGCATTTGCCCTTGGCCCCTCCTTCCTGCATAAAAAAAAACTCCCACCGCAGTGAGGTCGCGTCAGAAATAATCCTCAATCGTTCACATTCATTTCGTCAGCTGCTATGACAATAATGCACCAGCGAACTTATTCCGAGGAAATATCAGTCTGGAAATGTGCAAGAAAACCACCACAACACGTGAAGTAACACATTTCAAAAATTTCGATTTCCATCTTTTGTAGCGAAAGTAGAAAGAGAATATTCAACTCAAACCCTCACTTAATGCACATTCTTCACAGTGGTTAATTTTGTATAATAATTTATTGTTTTTCGATACATATATAAGGCACCTAATAGGTGTACAGAGAGCAACATATACCAACATACGTATACATATACATTTGATAGTGCGACAGTTAATGCATTCCAAAGCGTACGTAGCGTAAGTAGAATGTAAAACAATAGTAGTAGTAGTAGTAGTAGTAGTAGTAGTAGTAATAATAATAATAATATCGCTACAATGTTACAATTTGCTGCAGGAAGCATACAGTGACACTCCTAAGTATTCATACAGATAAAAATTTCGGTTATATTCGTCCTTATCTTTTGTACCATGCATAGGATTAGTTATGAAAAGTTTACCGTTCGTTTGGAAAAATTAACAAATAAAAAATTCAACTCTAACATATAATGTAAAACACTAAAGTTTTCGTGCATTTATTTACAAAATTATTTAGTACTTTGGATCCACATTTTGCTTGAATGACTTCAATGATCCGTTTTGGGTATTTTTCTACAAGATTTCGACATCTCTCAGTAGAAACTTCAGCCCATTTTTCGAAGGAAAATTGTTGCAATTCATTCAGATTCGAAGGGTTTCTCTTGCAGACAGCTTTTTTCAAGTAAACAGTTGAAGGGTTCGGGGTTTCTCTCGGGGTGATATCCCTTTCCAGGCGACCCCCACAATGATAGTGTGACTCTTTGCTCCATTCGTGGGTGGGTGTGACGAAATATACATACACGTGTGGTAGCGCGGACATTTACCGCTTATTCCACAATTACCCAGTTGTTACATTTCAAGTGGTAGCGTGAACCCATTGATGTTTTTGTTTGTACTTTTTCGCTTAACTTCAAGTGAGGAACTAACATTGTTTATCGTGTTGAAAAAACACTTTTGACTTATAAAATTTTATGATGATTTTAACTTTAAACCACAAATATAAGATCTCTACTCTTTGTTATGAAACACAACTAAATTTTATACTTTTAATCTTGTTCATTCGCAGGTTAAGTTAAATTATCCTTACGTAATATGATTAAACAAGAATAATGTTTGATTGGGAAGTCCCCCTCCGGGGTGGTCACTGTCGTGGTGGTGGGGGCTTGCGTGTTCTGACCCAGTGGGCTATGTCGGCGGGGACTCAGCCACGGAGGGGTCACTCATGCCGGACAAACCGTTGGGGGGAACCGGACTAAGAGCCACGAAGGTCTTTGGCTCCCAATACCAGTTTCCAGAGGTGGCGTCCTTAGAGCGTCACCGTGTTGGGTGTCCGGGCCGGTAGGATTGGGGGGGGGGCTGGGGTCTGCGCCGTTGGGGGCAAAGTTTCGTATCACGGGACCCAGTTTTTAAACCGACGATGTGCCCCCTGGGGACGAGGTACCCCGCCCCGCGTACCTCTGTGGTTTAATGCTTGGCCCCCCACTTTCTTACTGGTAGGCAGTTTCTCGGTCCCCTGGGTCCGTTTTCTTTACTCTTCTATGCCTATGAATTATTTATTTATTGTTAAAATTAACCCTGGCGTCGCGACAACTGGGTCATTTGACGCCGAACGTCATAGTCGAAAGTAAATAGAATAAAAATATAAAAACACAAACTAAAAAGAAAAACAAACAGAAAAATATCAGCTACCCAACCCATCATGTACCCGTGTGTTAGGCGTGAGTGGCCAATGCGGAGACGCGTCAGGGCTGTCTCCCATCTCCTGGGCATCCTGGGATAAGTCCATGGCCCGACGAGATCTGTGATCTCCCGCATCATATTAGGGGCAGTGTTATCCCACCTCCTCTGCAAGGAATCTAGGGCAGATACACGCACCTCCAGGAACAGATCACGGTATGGGAGGGAACAGCGGACAGGTGCAGGGCGAGACGCGGCCGCCTTCGCCACCTCGTCCGCCTGTTCGTTGCCCTGCACACCAACGTGTGTAGGGACCCAGCAGAAACTGACCACACGGCCACGACGCCCAATTAAAATCAGCCACTCTAAAATATCTACAACAATAGGGTACTGACTAGTAAAAGACTCAAGAGCCATAAGAGCTCCTCTAGAGTCACTAAAAATAGTAAAATGCCTCCCATCACAATTAAATACATTCTTTAGGGCTAAAAGAATGACTGATAACTCAGCAGTATAAACAGATGCTGAGGCAGGGAGACTGCCCCAACGGCTAAATTCAGGAAAGACGACCCCAAACCCGATGCCAGCATCAGATTTGGAGCCGTCGGTAAAAACAGGCACCAAGTCCATGTGGTGGGAAGTATGGTCTAAAAACATATTTCTTAAAATAAGGTCAACTCAGTCCTCCTTAGTACCAATAAAATGCCGACAAAACCTCACCTCGGGCAGTACCCAAGGTGCAAGCCTCGGCGGCACCACAGGACGGACTGGGACCCGCGGGAGGGGGAGGCCAGCCACCACCAATCTTGCCCTAAAACCAAAGGGTCGGGGAGATTTCGGGTGGGCTTCATAAAAACCATTAAAACGTTCATTAAAAATATTAAAATAAGTGGGTGAATCAGGCAGTCGCTGTACTTGATAAAAACATCTGGCTATCAGGGAGTGGCGTCGGAGGTCCAGGGGCAGCTCCCCAGCATCCACAAGGAGGCTAGAGATGGGAGAGGAGCGAAAAGCACCCGTGGCCAGACGAACGCCAGCATGATGCACAGCATCTAAAATTCGAAGTCGGGCCGGGGTAGCCGAGGTGTATACCTCAGCCCCGTACTCCAATTTTGATAAAACTAAGGCAGTGTGTAGCCGTAAAAGAGTCGCCCTGTCAGCACCCCAGGTGGTGTGCGCCAGGACCTTTAGGAGATTTAAGGATCTCGTGCAGGAAGTTTTGAGAGATCGGAGGTGAGGAGCCCAGGTAAGCCTTTGGTCAAAACTTAGCCCAAGGAAGCGCGCTTGCTCAACACAAGAAATTCTGTGGCCATACAAAGAGAGGTCAGGGTCCGAGTGTACACCACGAATGCGACAAAAATGCATAGCAACGGTCTTAGACTGGGAAAACCGAAAACCGTGCTTGTTCGCCCACAGTGAGATGCAGTCAATGGCTATCTGCACTCGCCGCTCTGCCACCGACATTCATGAAGCAGCGAACCAGATAGCCAGGTCGTCCACAAACATGTTGTTGGACACACCCACAGGCAAGGATGATACAATGTCATTTATTGCTCGAGCAAAGAGGGTGACACTCAATACGCTGCCCTGAGGGACACCCACCTCCTGTATGGCAGCGGCAGAGAGTGAGGTTCCCACTTTGACTTGGAACCTACGGTTGCGGAAGAACTCCTACGCAAACTTGGGTAGGTGGCCGTGCAGGCCAAAATTTGTGTAGTTGCTGTAGAATATAGTATTTCCAGGTTGTGTCGTGGGCCTTTTCCATGTCAAAAAAGATGCACAAAAGGTGTTGTTTGGAAGCAAAGGCTTCACAAACTGAGGACTCCAGCCGCAGTAATGCGTCAGTGGTGGAACGTATTCTGCGGAAACCAGACTGAGTCGGGGACAGAGCTTTTCTTTCCAGGTAGTACATTAGCCGGACGTTTACCATTTTCTCCATAACCTTACAGAGGCACGACGTGAGGGCAATGGGGCGGAAGCTGGTCGGAAGGGAGTGATCCTTACCCGGCTTAGGGATGGGGATCACTATTGCCAACCACCAACTGTTCAGAAAGACCCCTTCCTGCCAAATTCTATTGTAAAGGTCAAGTATAAAAGCCATCGTCCTGTCAGGAAGGTGGCGCAACATGGCATAGGGGATGTCGTCCTGTCCTGGAGAGGTGTCACTGCACCCTCTCAGAGCCTCTCGCATCTCACGGTTACTAAAAACAACGTTATAACTCTCCGCCCCAACGAGAAATAAAATTAATTAAAATAGATTCCTGACGCCGGCGCTGTGCAGCATAGGGAGACTGTGTATCTCTCCTGGATATCCCCAAAAAAGCACTCGACGGATGTCTGCAGAATGCGGTGTCAGCCAAAGGAGTATCGTCCGCATTATAAAAGAGCACAGATGGCATCCATACAAAATGCAAATGTTGCAGTATCTTAGCGAAGACGACCCGGACAGGCGGCTGGAATTCTGTGAATGGACAAGAACAAAAGTGGACGAAGACACGGAATTCTCGGCTGGCATCCTGTGTTCAGATGAAGCCAACTTGTATGTTCATGGAGAGGTTAATCGTCAAAACGTACGTTATTGGAGTGATGACAACCCGCACTGGATGAGTCCCTCAAATACGCAAGGCGCTGGAAAAGTGATGGTGTGGTGCGGGATATGGGGCAACACAATTGTTGGCCCCTTTTTTCATTGACACCAATCTGAATGCCGAAATGTATCTAAACATGCTGCAAGACACAGTCATGCCGTCCCTGCTGAACGAGGACGGGGGATTTCCAGCGTACTTTCAGTAAGACGGGGCGCCACCCCATTACGGTATCTGCGTGCGCCAGTGGCTGGATCAGCAGTTTGTTAAAAAAAGTGGTTAGAAATAACCGCATATGTTTCCAAATAGAATGTAAACAAAATGAATGTGGAATAAGAATAACAACCCTCGTTTCTAACCAACTAGTGAAGTTGGGTTTCCCTAATTAACAAAAAGAAGAAAGAAAAAAGTTTGAGACAAAGAAAAACGGAGCTTTGTCCATTCTTGAAAAATTTTGACTGCATGAAGCGGGCTAGTTTTTTCGTAAAATAAAATTCTCGTGGTTCCCCAACTAACCGGGCAACTTAAAGTCAACCTTTAAACCTCACAACCTTTAAACCTCACAACCTTTAAACCTCACAACCTTTAAACCTCATTAACAGCCACTGCAATTAAACAAAAACCCTGTTTAACTCAATAGAGGCCTATCAGAACTAGGTGTAAGTAATTTAATTAAAATATAACTAAGGTAAGAGAAAAAACTAGGTACCTAGAACAAACTTGAACCGGGCTACAACTGCCCTAACTAAATAATTAAATGGCTGTTATAGCCCCTATTAAAACTTAAAGGCAATATAGCCCTAACTTAACTTGAGTAAAACCTTCAAAACCTTAAACCTTTAAAACCAAAAACTTAAGGGCAATACAGCCCTAGCCTAATTTAACCTGCAAAACCTAGGTCTGGGAAATAGCCCCTACAAATAAATAACTTAGCAGTGTGTTCAATAGTAACTTAAAACTTAACAAATAAAATTCAAATCTGGAAACTAAATGAAACTTATGGATTAGTTAGAAACAGAAAGGGTAACGCTCAACTGGCAACTTCAATTTTGGTAAGTCTAAATTAATTTTAATGAATTTAGCTTGACCATAGTTAGTAATCTGGCTGCTGACCAAATTTTAACCTGAAAACCACTGCAGCCTACAGTGAAAAAGTCTGTAGCTATGTTGACAGTGTCTAAATGGGCCATTATTATTTCTATAATTGCTGTCTATTTAAAGTAAACTTAACCTTAATATTACACCTAAATAATCTCTCTTTCAAAAAATAATAAAATAAATAATTTTTCAATAAATTTTTCAATATGGCGCCCCGGGTGGGCAGTCGAGAAGTTAGTTACCCTTTTTTGTTTTATTTCTGATACAATAGTTTTAAATTCAGTGAATTAAATTTTTTACATAATCTGAAAATTTAATTATAAATATCATTGATAATATCATTTATAATATTAAACCTAATTTGCCTACCTAAAACAACATTTGAGTGGAAACCCTGCCATTCAAATAAACTGCATGCAAGAAAGTAAAACATCGTATGAAGAAGCATGGCAGCAGTTGGAGGGCTGTTATGCAACACCAGGCCAAATTAAATTCTCCATAATAAAATCACTTTTAACCAAATCCCAAATAACCAAAGATTTTAAATCACTTCATGACTTTCAAGCAGATATGCACTCTACCATAAATTTAATGCAAACTCAAAAATTAGAATTAGAAGATATACTCTTGTATATTATAATAAACTAAGGCAAGAAACTCAGGAATTTTTAAGAACTTGTGGTTTTAAACTCTATGACCACTTTGATAAATTTAAAGAAGCCATTGCTGAAGCTACCAAAACCTTAGCTAATGTTAATTTTGATCTAAGTCAAAATGAATTAACCACCTTAATACCTAAACAAAAAAGAAACGTCTCTCCAGAACCAGCCAGAAAACCATGGTATTCTGGCCAAACTACAGCTACTCTGGCAGTTTCCACCCAAAGACAATCCTCAAGAAGAGCTCAACATACGGACCAGAGAGAACTTCACTGCAAATTGTGTAAGAAAAACTCGCACAGAATCTCAAAATGTGATTCTTTCCCTGAAAGTTGGGATAAACTGAAAAAACTTGCTAAATTAAATTATTGTACTAAATGCACCTCATCTAAACACCAAGCCAAAGAATGCCCCATTTCTTTCCAACCCTGTTCATTTTGTAGGTTTTCTAACCATTTATCCTTCCTTTGTACCAAACAAAAAGGAAAACCAGAGGAAGATAAGAAAACCAAAACCAGTACTGAAGTAGCTATCCAAAAAGAAAACTCAAAACAAGGGAAACAAGTTACTAACTTGTTTAAGTTTAAAAAACACTGAGCAAGAAGTGGCATTAATTCCTTCCATGCAGATGAGAATAAGAAACTCAGAAAAATCAATTAAATGCAGAGCACTTTTGGATAATTGTAGTCAAGCCAGCTACATTACCAAGGAACTTGTGAAAAAATTAAATCTTCCAACTAAACACTACGAGGAATCCATAACCATAACAGGATTTATAGCCAACAAGAAACAACCAAATTATGAAGTAGCTATAATTAAATTGGAGGATTCTAGAAACCCTGGAAACTACCAAGAAATAGAAGCCATCATAATTGATGATATTAATATTAAATATGAAGTTCAGGGATTACTGAAACTTCAAACTTATTTAAAATCCTTAAATTATCAGCTTGCAGATCACTTTGAAGCTGATGAAGTGGCTGACTTCATGTTAATTTTTGGGGCTGCAACCCACAAACGTTTTGCCCTCAGCACTCATCAGATTCATACTGCCTCTTGTTATAAATCTCCCTATGGAATACTTTTATTGGGTTTCCCTTCAGATTACTACCCTGAAAAAGAACCAATAAGAGATCAGATCAGCTTCTGTATTACCAACCCTCTACTTACTAGTACAACTTCTAATGAAGATCTAGAAAAAATTGAACACCAGATTGCACAATTTAGCAAACTAGAAAACTTGGGTATTTCTGGGGATGAACCATTTTCAAACAAAGAAAAAGATCTGATTGCAAACTTTGAAAAGGAAGTTAAAATAGAAGATGAAAGATTGTCTGTTAAGGTACCATGGAATGACCAAAAAGATAAAATTTCACCAAACTTTAACTATGCTATTAGCAGGTTAAAGTCCACTTGCAAAAAATTAAAAAAAGATAACTTAATGCAACCTTATTCAGACATCCTTGAACAACAATTCCAGGAAGGAATAATAGAAGAAGTAGCCCTAATAGAAAGCTTAAAACAAGAAGGAAATTTTTTACCTCATTTTCCAGTAGTTCGCCCTGGAGTACAAACAACTAAAGTTAGGATTGTAGTAGATCCCTCGGGTAAAAGCAAACCAGAAGAAATAACAGTAAATGATGCTACTGAGGACTGCCCTTCACTCCTACACAAAAAGAACCAAAATTCTGTGGTTAAAAGATACCCAATTGGCTCCAAATGACGACAACCTGATCTGCTATAAATATAAGAGAGTTACCTTTGGCAACAAAAGCAGTCCATTTTTACTGCAACAATCTCTCCAACACATTTTTAATGAACAATAAAACCAAGTGGCAGACTACCTAGCTAACCGCTTTTACATGGACAATGCTTTAATTAATGCCAACAATCTCTCAGAACTCAAAGACCTTTACAATTATAGTGTAAACACCTTAATTGATTATAATTTGAAGCTATATGAATGGGCCTCCAATCACTCAGAACTTCAAGGACTAATTTGAAAAACATGACATAGTCTCCTCAGAAGATAAAGAAAACTAAAACTATTAGGATATGGTTGGAACACAAATGCTGATACGCTCCATCTAAAAACTGTAAACTTGAACTCAGAAGCCAAAACTAAAAGAGAAATACTAAGTTCTGTGCAATCATTGTTTGATCCACTTGGATTTGTTGCACCCTTAGTGTTTAAATTAAAATTCTTCATGCAGAAAGTAGCAGCTACCAAAAAAGATTGGAATGAATATCTAGAACCTGAAATGCTGGGTGAATGGAAAAAACTTTGTAAAGAAATAAACAAAGTGGAATTTCTGAATTTTCCTAGACAAGCTTTTGAAAATTCCAACCCTCTCATGGAAAATCTTCAACTCCACATCTTTTGTGATGCCAGCTAAGAAGGGTATGCAGTAAGTTGCTATTTAGTTGGAAATGGAAAATCCGAACTAATTTATGCTAAATCAAGAGTCAACCCCAAATCAAAAAATTGGACCATTTGTAATTTGGAATTAATGGCAATCTGCCTAGGAACCAAAGTCCTAGAATACCTTAAAGAAACCTACCTAGAAGAAAACTCAGAAAACCAAAAGTTCTTCAAAACAATAATTTGGACAGACTCACAGGTGGCTTTAAATTGGATTGCTCAAAAATCTCTCAAAATGAAATCCATCTTTGTAAAAAACAGAGTGAAAGACATTCAGGAAGCAACAAGAAACTTAAACCATCACCTGGAATTCAGACATGTAGCAGGAAAAGACAACCCAGCAGACCTACTCACCAGAACAATATCTTTCAAGAAATTTCAAAAACTTCTTCCCTTTTACCAACATGGTCCCACATTTTTGAGAAATGAAATTGAATGGCCAACCAACTTAATTTTTAACCCCCACCAAGAAACCTTACAGACAACAATAAATGTGTGTCAAACAACCTGTAAAGAAATAAATGAAAAATCTCCCTTGTTAAACATGGAAAAATTCTCTAACAGGAAAAAACAGAATCAATGCCTATGTTTTACGGTTCATAGAAAACTTAAAGTACTTCTGCACTCACAAATATAACCCCAAATGTAACCTAACAATGGAAGAACAAATTGCTGTTTTGGAGAAAAATCATACAGCTTACAAAACTAAGGCCACAAATTACTGGATAAAATTAGTCCAGCAACAACATTTCTCAAAAGAAAAAGAAATCATCAACAAACTAAATAAAGGAGAAAAAGTTGAGGACCTAACAAAGCTGCAAAAGAATCTAAAACTCTTCATTGACAAAGAAGGGTTAGTCAGAACAATGGGGAGATATAAATATGCAACCAACCTTAACTATTCTGCTAGGTATCCTGTACTACTGCCTGAAAATTCTCATTTAACAACGTTAATCGTAACTGAATGTCATGCAAAAGCCAGTCATGCAACCTTAGCTACCACATGCAATTTCCTCAGACAGGAATTCTGGATCCCCAAAATAAGGCAAGTAGTTAAAAAGGTTCTGAAACAATGTCTGTTTTGCCAAAAATACTTTGCCATGGCTTATGAAGTGCCTACTACTGGACCATTAGTAACGGAACGTTTAAGCTATGAAAAACCCTTTGAAAAAACTGCCCTTGACTATGCTGGTCCAATTTCTGTCCAGGATGAGAATAACCAATTCATGAAAGTCTACTTATTATTGTTCACTTGCTGCGCCACCAGATTCACCAGCCTTCACATCTGCACTGACCTTTCTGCTAAAACCTTTTTAAGAGAACTTTACCATTTGTCCTTAAACTACTCCCTTCCAAAGGTTTTGATTTCAGACAATCAATCCACCTTCAAAAGATCTGAAGATTACCTTAAACATTGGTTCCAAAATGTTCTTGTGTCTCAGTACCTCTCTGATCATGGTATCCAGTGGAAATTTACAGCAGCCTATTCACCCAGAACCTTAGGAATAGCTGAAAGAATGGTGGGTTTAGTCAAAAGAGCCCTCTATACCTCCCTAAAAGGAAGAAAAATCCCTTTAACTGAACTAAAAACAATTGTTCTTGAAATAATGAATACAATTAATTCAAGACCACTCACTTATGTTAACTCAAATGAAGATCCCTCCTCTGACCTACTAACTCCTTTCAAGTTGCTTTTTGGGTATGACAATACCAAATTCAACTTTTTAACCACTAATGATACCCAAGAAGCTGTTAATGAAGGTGATCAGGTGGATGCTGATTATATGACAGCAACAGAGGACAAAGAAAGAAAGAAAATACTGGATTACTTTCATAAGGGAGTTAAACAATCTCAAGAAATCAAAAAAAGATGGCGATATGAATATTTGAGTAGTTTGAGAGAAAAAGAATACCAACAACACAAACAACCAGTAAGTAAAGAACCTAAAGTAGGAGAACTGTGCCTCTTAGATGAAAATTCTATGAATCCCAAATACTTCTGGAAGATTGCGGTAATTGAAACATTACACCCAGATGAAGATGGCATAATCAGGCATGTAACTGTAAAAACACCCAATGGTCATCTCTCCAGAAGACACATATATCGGTTATACCCACTGGAAATAACTGATAAACCGAATATTGACCTGGAAGAACTGGAAAATTCTTCCACAGAATCAGGAACTGTAGATTCTCCTGACACTACTACTGCCGCTACTCAACCCCGACCACAAAGACAAGCTGCAGTTAGATTTCGGGAAGAACTGCAAAGGAAAATACAGAGTGGATCTTTGTGAAGACCACAAATTGAAAATTGTAAATAATTGTAAATAGCTATAACTTAGGACTAACGTTCTACAGAAAAGACGCTTTCATTTTCATATTTCACCTAAAAGGAACTTTTCTGTAGAGCATGTCATTTTCATTCATCAAAAAAAATAAATAAAATAAAATTTCCAAGAATATAATTCTGAGTAAATTTTTTCCCCTTGGGGGGAATGTTAAAAAAAGTGGTTAGAAATAACCGCATATGTTTCCAAATAGAATGTAAACAAAATGAATGTGGAATAAGAATAACAACCCTCGTTTCTAACCAACTAGTGAAGTTGGGTTTCCCTAATTAACAAAAAGAAGAAAGAAAAAAGTTTCTGAGACAAAGAAAAACGGAGCTTTGTCCATTCTTGAAAAATTTTGACTGCATAAACCAGGCTAGTTTTTTCATAAAATAAAATTCTCGTGGTTTCCCAACTAACTGGGCAACTTAAAGTCAACCTTTAAACCTCATTAACAACCACTGCAATTAAACAAAAACCCTGTTTAACTCAATAGAGGCCTATCAGAACTAGGTGTAAGTAATTTAATTAAAATATAACTAAGGTAAGAGAAAAAACTAGGTACCTAGAACAAACTCGAACCAGGCTACAACTGCCCTAACTAAATAATTAAATGGCTGTTATAGCCCTTATTAAAACTTAAAGGCAATATAGCCCTAACTTAAGTTGAGTAAAACCTTCAAAACCTTAAACCTTTAAAACCAAAAACTTAAGGGCAATACAGCCCTAGCCTAATTTAACCTGCAAAACCTAGGTCTGGGAAATAGCCCCTACAAATAAATAACTTAGCAGTGTGTTCAATAGTAACTTAAAACTTAAATAAAATTCAAATCTGGAAACTAAATGAAACTTATGGATTAGTTAGAAACAGAAAGGGTAACGCTCAACTGGCAACTTCAATTTTGGTAAGTCTAAATTAATTTTAATGAATTTAGCTTGACCATAGTAATCTGGCTGCTGACCAAATTTTAACCTGAAAACCACTGCAGCCTACAGTGAAAAAGTCTGTAGCTATGTTGAGTGTCTAAATGGGCCATTATTATTTCTATAATTGCTGTGTCTATTTAAAGTAAACTTAACCTTAATATTACACCTAAATAATCTCTCTTTCAAAAAATAATAAAATAAATAATTTTTCAATAAATTTTTCAATACAGTTTCCGGGTCACTGGATTGGCCTCCCAGGTCCCCAGACCTCACCCCCCTTTATTTTTACTTGTGGGGGCACTTGAAGGCCATGGTGTACCAAGTGAAAATACAAAACACGGACCACCTAAAGGAACGCATTCGTGATGCGTGTGCACGCATAACACCAGACGTTAGCCCTGTTCAAAAATCAACTTTTTCTTATTTTCATAGGTTTCTGTACTTTTTCCCATGCTTTTTGACCTGAAAAGGCCGAAAATCACAACCATTTTGACCTAGGTTGTTGGGAAGCATTGCCGCATGGAGCTTTAAGTTTTCTGCCTTGAAATCGGCCAAAAGCACCAGTTCCGGGGTCCCTTGAATCATGTTTTGCACTATAACTTTTTATCTAAACAAGATAGAGCAACAAAATAAGCACCAAATTAAAGTGTTTTTAATCCTCTTTCTAACTTATACAATTATGATAGTCTTGGAACAAGAAATGGCACATTGGTACATACAAAGATTTCAGAAATATCACAAAATTCGTTTTCTCACACTCAAGGCAGACAAGGCGCCTTATTCATGACACAAATTTGAGATTAACATTTTGTCACAAGTCTAATCGATCAAGAAGTGAAAGCATTACATGATGATTAATTTCATAATGACATTTACACAGTCAGTTGTTGAGAGTTTGTTTCTTGAAGCTGTCAAAGCGGCGTCTGTTGAACTCCACAGCTTGAAGGAGATAGTCCCTTTGCTTGGCATCTGTTGTTGTGACATTTGCAAAGTCGCTCATCATCTTGACACCACGTTCAGCAATGTCATTCACCGCTTTCAGATTCTTAACATAGTCCAACGCTTTTCTGTAGTCCTCATTCTGTGGCCAAGACGTGACAGGTTCCAGAAGCCACTCGGATCCAATGTTCAGTGTGTCCAGCAGGAAATGTGATTCTGGGCCAATGAGATCAACCAGGGTGGTCTTAGCTGTGACTCTCTGGAATAGAGGCTTTCCTGTCCTGAAGCTGTCTGGCTTCTCAGTGGCATGTAACTGGGCAGCAATGTCGTGCTTCAATGTGTCACTCAATCTACTGCTGAACAGGGCAAATGGCACGACTTCCTGCGTCAGGTGCCATTTGTGGTTTTCCATCTTATTAAGTACTGCATCAGCAAGCTCTGGGTCAGTTTTCTTGTACTTCAACATGTCCTGGATTAGACTTAGATCATTCACGGGAGCATCTGCAGCAGACATTGACATCATCCATACAGGAGTGTAGAACAGCGCAAGGAAGGTGTTGAGTCTTTCCAGCTTTGATACAGTGTCTTCGTCGTACTCAAGTTGATCTGCAAACATCAGCATTTTCATGGAGTACAGGTTTCTGGCCATCCATCTGGCCTGATGAATGGCGCCTGGTCGACTCCAGTGAATACCTCGAGGAGGCGTTCCTCCAAGAACAATGACTGTCAGTTCAGCCATTTCCCTGTAGTCGGCTCTTGGAAGCCTTTCTGCTGTTAGAATGTCTTGGAGTATTTCTTCACTGTTCTTCTTCTTTTTCCTTCAGCCATTTGCTGTTGATAGCCAGCATCTATCTTTGGGTTTTCCTTGGACAAGTCCGTCCAAACATCCTTCAGATGCTCAAACCAGGGATTATCTGGCCCCTTCACCTTCCCAAACAGCTTCTCCCAAACTGCTCCTACTAGGATTTCCAGGATGTGATGGCGACAGGCCAGATAAAACACCTTTTTGTTCAGCATTTTCTCTAGCAGTTTGGCAGCTCCTCTGTGAACTCCACTGTTACTGGATGTAGTGTCAAAAACAAGGGCAGTAACATTATCCGTAAGTTCCCATGTCTCCAGTAAATCCATTGAAGCCTCAGCCTGAGCTGTGCCAGAAGAATTGTCGATGACAGGTACTCCCAATAACTTTCCTTCAGTGTATGAAGGTGGACCAGACACTAGCACAGCTAAAGTCTCTGAGGTACTTCCAGGTTCACTGCCCAAGACATCTTTGAGCAACTTTCCATCCCAGTGTAAGGCAGCGTACTGTGGGGGGTTTTCACAAAACTTGGACATGTGACTCTGGCTGATATTATACCTGGACAGCATTCTGTTGCGACGTGTTGTTGAGGTTGAGATGACGAAGTTATCCAGATCAGCCCCTCCAGCTTTCAAGGTGGCAGAAACCATGGCAGTAACTTGATTGTCTGATAAACCAAGACGATCAGCTGTATTGCAGATGACATCACATTCCATGACCTTCCTTGGAAACGTCAAAGTCACACTAGTCACAGTGTCTTGATGGTGAGAACATCCAGGACGAGGCTGATGGTAATCCATGTCCTCTGTGTTAGCGTCGTTGTCAGTTGAGTCACCCCAGGTAATGTCATCCACATGAACAACTGCCTCTTGTTCTGCTGCAGCTGTAAAATAGTACAACATGTTAAGACAGTAATTGTTAAGTACATGCTAAATATCGCAATGGAGTAAAACTTAAAACTTTTTGTGACGTTCAAAGTAATTAGTTTTACCTTGTTCTTGTCTATGCTGCAGTCTTTCATTCCTCGCTGCTTGCTGCAGGGATCTTGTCTCAAAAATCTTGTCATGACCAGACATATGACCTTTCCTCTCAGTCTTTTGGTCTTCGTAGAACCTGATATCCTCATCTTTCTTCTCTCTGGATAACAGTCTGTTGTTCTGTATTTCCTGGATTGCATCTGGAGCTCCTATATCGAACAGGCTGTCTAATTCCAGCACAAATGCTCCTCTTTTTCATCCAGGGTTACTTGCTCTTCCTTTGCTTTTCACCAGAGCACGATGTTTCTCATGTAGTTTCATGAAGAGCTTCATTGCGTTGTACTTGGTCATTGTCTTGATCCTAGCCATTTGCCAGAATGGGATGATAGATTCAACTGTTTCATATGCAAGGTCTTGAACCATGGGCCTCCCTGCATTTTCCGGTAAATTCTGAAGATTAAGGAAATACTGGAACGCCTGTCTGTTGGTGGGAAGCTGGGAACCACTGATAAAAGCTGAAGGGTATCCAACCAGGAAAGTTTCAGTGAGAGATCTGGTAGATGGCCCAGTTGACACCTGCCTGTGGACAGTACGTGGAGGTTCTGAGATATCAACTGTGCGCCCACGGAGCTCCCTCAGCTCCTTGCTTAATGCCATTGTGAAGTTGTAACTTGTAGATGGTTTTCTAGATTCTGATTGAGTTTCTGTTGTTTCCTGAAAAATGATAGATAATTATTATTATTATTATTATTAATTATTATTTATTTATTATTATTATTATTATTATTATATTAATTTTATGCTCTTTCATTTGATCCCTAATTTGTTGCTCTATCTTGTTTAGATCAAAAGTTAAAGTGCAAAACATAATTCAAGGGACCCCGGAATTGGCGCTTTGGCCGATTTCAAGGCAGAACATTTAAAGCTCCATGCGGCAATGCTTCCCAACATCCTAGGTCAAAATAGTTGTGATTTTCGGCTTTTTCAGGTCAAAAAGCATGGGAAAATGTACAGAAACCTATGAAAATAAGAAAAAGTTGATTTTTGAACAGGCCTAACCAGACGTGTTAACGCGTGTTTGCCATGACTTGGGGGAACGCATCCGTATGTGCATTCAGTTTAATGGTGCCCACATAGAGCATATTTTGTGACTTACAAGTGATTGCATAATAAAGTGACCATTTTGCCTATGTATGGAGACTTTTGACTCACCCTATATATTAAAACTGTTTTTCCCCCATTGGTTTTTATGTTATTTGAACGAAATTAACCTTCGTTCAAACCGCATCAAAAACCGTCAGAAAAACATAGTTTTGATTTACAAAGCCTGTAATGTACACTTGTAAAAATTTACCGAATCTCCTATGCATTTTTCGTTTTTCAGTCAATTTAATAACCATATAGGCAGCACAAACACCAGCAGATACAATCTCATCCACCGACATCTTCAGACTGAATTCGCGGCACGATGAGGCATGCCTTCTCTTCACTGTTGAAACACATACTCATCTTACCTTTAGGGCATGCCTCTGATGCCTCTAGTGGCATGCAGTACTGTATGCAATACAATACCGCAAGGAGAGGGGCACCGTAGAAACGCGGCTTAACTGTAGCGGAGAAAGATCTTTTTCAGTGCTTCGAAGAGTGAAAATGTATTTGCGATCAACACACTCAGCTGACAAACTTACCTAATCCTTTTTCACGCTGATTATTTGAGTGTGATGTGTGGATTTTCGATTACCAATCTTTGGTGGAGCGTACCCTAACTAATATTGGTAATCCACGCCCGCCTATGATCCTGGTTCGATCGATCCAAACGAGGCCCCAGTTTTGGGCGACTCAGGTACGGGGTGGTTTTTAATTGAATTAACCTACGGTAGTCCGTCATATAAATTCGACATTGATAAATTTACAAATTAATCAGGAATACCTATCCTTAATAACAAATTTTTCCAAATAAACAAGGTAATAACGAAAGAAAACCACCACCAAATACAAAAAACCTAGTATTGGAACGCCAATAAGTTAACACGATGCTAGTTTATAGTGCGATGTAGATCACTATAAACTATCAACGTGGGCTAACCTATTTTAATTCCAATACACAACAAAATCTAACGACAAACAAATATTAAATAATCAAATCCTTAACCAAAATAAATAATTAACAATACAAAATATAAACAATCAAATTCAAAGACCAATGCTTATAAAAAGCCGATAAACTGAAAGGTCTATTATAGATTTCAAAAGTAACTATGGAAAAAATAGGTCCTGCTCCAACTAGAGTAGCCTAAACACAGCCTAGGCTACGTTGAAGATGGAAGACTTAGGCTAAAGATGAACCAGCCTAGCTATGTGTCCATAAACTGGACTTCCATACTTTATTGTTAAACAATTACAGCTGAAATGTCAGCTTATTTAACCTAAATTTAATAACCGAAGGGAAATTTATGAACTTCTTACCTTGAAATGATATAAAATCTTAAATTTAATTTTTTGACACCAATAATGAACTTTTTATTCCTGCTTCTTCTTCTTACCCTTCCTTTGTTAGTTGTTCTTATTATGGCGATTTTTTTTCTTTCAAAAAACATGTTGCCATTTCTAGCTATGGAATCTTTTTTCTTTTCATCCCATATTTGTTTCTTGGTTGGTGTCTTTTTAATTTTTCTCAGCAAGAGTTCAAGTTCTCCTTCTAATTTGCTTTTATTGTTATTATTTTTTGAATGTCAATGTGACTTATCCAAGATTAGGTGGGTCTTCCATTTCGGTACTCCCAAATTTTCCACACATTGGGGCCAGCCAGAAAGGAAAAATTGCATGTGAAACCCAATTTTTTTTCTTTAATATTTGTTAACCCATCTTAGATTACCTATAATTTACGTTTTATTTGTTATTCCATTTTTGTTTTTCCTCACTTTTTAATATAAAAAGTGTAGCATTTTATAAAGTCCTCACTCTTTCCAAAATGAAAGGGTGTCGCATTTTAATTTATTTTCCATAGGAAATATTACAATACTCCAGCCCTTATCTTTTGTCGTAACATCTGCCTAGCTTGTAGAGCAGTTGAACGTTGTGGTCTACTATTTGTGGTATAGGTTATTGTAGTAGTAGGACTAGTTACATCATTTATTGAACAGGTTAGGTTTGGTATAGTTTGGGTCAAATTTTGATTATCATCAGAATCTATTATAGATTCATCTTCATGATCATTTTTTGTTAACAGTAGTTGGTCCTACTTCTAGGGGGTATAAGACTATAAGAGTGATACATCTCTTATAGTTTCACCTGAAGCGGTTTTAAGTTTTACAACCCTGGTTAATCCATCTTCCCCAGTTTTTAGCTCTAAAACTCTACCTAATGGCCAACACTGTCTTGGTGTATTTTGTCTAATTAGAACTACATCTCCTACCCTGATTTCATTAACCCAGTCTTTGTTTTGTATATATTTATGCCTTTCTCTCAACCCAACAAGGTATTCATCACTCCATTGCTTTTTAAATTTTGTTTTTATATTTGTTATAATCTATTTTGCAAATCAAGATTATTATCACTCCAAGGTGGATCATCCAAGGAGATATTGTAATCAGGTAGAGGGTTAATGACTTCTCCTTTAATCAAATGATTTGGGGTGAGAGGCTCTACATCATTAATATTATCCCCTACATAAGTAAGAGGTCTGTTATTGACAACATTCTCAATTTCACTAATGAGAGTGAGAAGTTCAAAGAAATCAATTTGTTTTTTACCTATTGATTTCTTTAGGCAATTCTTCATTGTTTGGATATTCCTTTCCCAGATTGCTCCGTACCATGGTGACGCAACAGGGATGTATTTCCATTTTATTTTGTTATTTTGTAGATATGTTATGGTATGTGAATTTTGTAATATGTCATTTATTTGGTTTTCACCAGCCTTGAAATATGTTGCATTATCTGTCCAAATAATTTTGGGTACAGAATGCTTAGTACAAAATCTTCTAAAGCTATAGACAAATGATTCTGCAGAGAGATCACTCACTATATCTAAGCTGACTGCTCTAGAAGATGAACATGTGTAAAGTATGATGTACTTTTTTTTGTTCTGTTGTTCCCAGACCAACAGTCGAACTTCGTGTATAGTCTATGCCAACTGTTTCAAAAGAAAGGTGACTCTCTCTCTGTTGACAAATCAGGAGGATTGGTCTTCCTGAAAGATCTGGAATGAATCCTTTTGCAGGTGACACAGTTATTCAAAACTGTCTTTACAGTCATTCTGCCTTCGGGTATCCAGTACAACTTTCTAATGGCATTTAATGTTTGTGGAACACCCATGTGATAAAGTTCATTGTGTTTCTCTCTAATAATTAGGGTTGTAATGTGATGGAACCTAGGAAGAAGAAGGGGTTGTTTACTGTTATACTTATATGTGATTTGTTTAATCTACCCTTACATCTTAATAAGCCATCTTTGTCAATGTAGAGATTCAAGTTTATTACCACAGAGGGTACTTTGTTCATTTGTTTACCAATTGTTAGAAAATCTATTTCATTTTTTTATTCTGTTTGTTGTATGTGGTTAATCCAATATTTGGTAGCTAGACTTGTATACATTTCATTATCATTATTTCTTTGTTTATTTATTTTCTTTAAATAACTGTGAATGAATCTGAGACAGTAAGATGTTAGTCATGTTACCCTTACAAGTTTGCCAAAGTCAGAATAATTGTTATAATCTAATAGTGGCTCAACTTTATTTGCGGTTATCATGTTAAGCTTTACATTGATTTGTTCTGCTGGCCACATTGTTTCATCCTGAGTCAATTCAGGTCCATGAAACCAATTTTTGTTCGATTTTAGTAATTTACAGGATAATCCTCTTGTGAGAAAGTCTGCAGGATTTTGTTTTGTTGGAATGTATCTGAAGGTTATGTCCAAATTTTGTCTAGCTTCTTTAATGTCTCTTAATCTGTTACGGACAAAGATGTTTTTTTTTAGTTTAACTCATCAGAGTTGATCCATGCCAAGCAGATTTGACTGTCAAGCTAAATATATGTATTTGTGATGTTTACATCATGGTAGACTTCATGGAGAAATCCTGTTAGTTTTACAGTTAGATAACCTGCAAGTAGTTCAAGCTGAGGAATAGTTTTCTTTTGTTTTAAGGGTGTTAATTTCCCCTTGGCATAGATCAAATGACTGCCATCCTCACCTACAAGGTAAGCGCAACAGCCATACATGCATCGCCAAATACATGCAAGGTTTGAGGTGTATCTCTGTGTCCACAAACTCTGGGAATACTTATGTTTTGTAGCTTATTGAGATTTTTAGCTAACCTTTTCCAGCTATTTTGTTGTTTATTGGTTATAGGATCATCCCAGTCTACTTTCTGTTTCCAAAATTCTTGTAAAAGAACCCTGGATCTGATAGTAGAAGGAAGGAGTAAACCCATAGGATCAAATATTTTTGAACTTTCAGATAAGATCTTTCTTTTTGTGTTAGCTGTTGTATCTAAGGTGTAGCCTTTTGTGCAGAGTGAGTCATGAACTTTAGAATCTGAGTTCAAATCCCAGATCATACCTAATGTTTTCACCCTGTTTGTTGGTTCTGTCAATCCTTTGTCTTCTGATTTTATTTTTTGATTTAGTCTCTCATTGTTTGTGATCCACTCTCTTAATTCAAAATTACCTTCTTTCGTTATTTTATCTGCTTTTAAGTAAACTTCATTTAATTCTAACTCTGTTTTGGTTGATCCTATAAGGTTATCTACATAGAAGTGATCTTTCAAGAACTGAACAGTTAAATCATTTTCATCATACAAATTTAAGTGATGTTTGATGGTTAAAGCCAGTAAACTAGGACTTGCATTTGCCCCAAACAAAACCACATTAAATTTAAATGTTTTAAGCCAGGGGTCACCAACCTGGGCGGTAGCGCCCACTAGTGGGCTCACATTAGAGGTAATTAAACATTTATTTCATTATTTATTTTATCGATTATGTTGATTTATTCCTTTTGATCTAAGGTGGGCGATAAGCTTTTTTAATTTTCAAAAAATCGTAAAAGTGGGCGGTGAACAAAAAAAAGGTTGGTGACCCCTGTTTTAAACCCTTTATTTAAGTCATATGGATCATTAAACCACAAGAATCTTAGTTGATCTTTGTCATAGTCATTTTTCAGATGAATTCTCAAAAAAGCTTTGCTTTTATCACTTTGAACTGCTTAGTCATCTAAGTTAAATCTTAGAAGGATTTTTACAAGGTCTGAAATACGATTAGGCCCCTCTATGGGAGAGTCATTCAAGCTATGCTTATTGCCATCTTTAAGACTACAGTTATACACAACTCTAAGTTTTGCTGTGGGTGCATCCTTTCTATAGATATTATTTTTTTATTGGGTTCAAAATCCCAGCTGAGCCGTGAACGGCCAAGCTCTGAAGGGCCAGTTCAACCTACAGCCCAAGTTAAGCTAGATTAAAAACTTACGGACTTGGAGGTCCTATTAGGTCCTACCTCAGGGTTGCTGACTCTATGTGGGCCTACCTTAGGCCTCAGTTGCATGAATTTAAGATGAAAAACAAAAGGGGCACTATTTATGATCTTTCTAAACCTGGCAACAACAACACAAACTGCACATTGCACGATGCAACAATCTTGTATCTAAACAACCAAACTGAATTGCAAGAGAGCTCTCTATAAGACCACACCCTGTAAGTACCGCATTCCCCAAACGAGTAGAAAAGACGCGCAGCACCCCAAAAAATTATGCCACAAGAGTGCCCAAACAATGATGCCACAAGAGCCCAAAAATGCTAGCTCTAAATTAAGTGAATTTTTCACTAACCTTACAATTATGAGATGGATATATATACACTAGGGTGTCTCATTAATACATAGAAATTTTTTTTTTTCGGTTTTCTCTTGCTCGCGAATGCTGCCCCGATTTCAATAGGCATAGAGGTTCTAAAAATCGAAAAATGATGGGAATCGAACAGTATTTAGAGGTCACTCAAGTTTAACACTTTCTTGTAGCTATTTAGGAAAAAAAAGAAATTTCTATCATTCTCTTATTCTCTTTATTTCTGAACAAAAATGAAAATAAACGAAATGCACCTTTCATTAATTGAAATAAGCGCGTATAAATGGATTGTTTTCATCATCAATCTGTCCTACACTACTTGATTTTACTCTTCAAGCTCTCCTTCGTCTTGACGGGGATCAACTTCTGGTGAGCCCGAACCACCTTGAGGACGAATTGCTTCTGCTTCTCATCACGCGTGATGGTGAATCTTTTCATCAAAGCGATACCACGCTCGGCGGCGCGTCATTGACCACCTTCAGGGCTTTCACCCTCTTTTGCGCCGTGATCCAATCCTGGTCATTGATCCAATCCTCTGGATCTTTCATGAGGAAGGTGGGAGACTCAGATTCTGGAAGGATCGCGCGGAAGAAGACTTCTTTTGTTCTCCGGGTGACGAAGAGCTCGATGGATTGCTGTGGATTGAAGTTCTTCGGATCGATTCGCTTGAGTCCTTTCTTCGTGGCGGGGGATTGAAGTCGTTGGACCATCTTAGCTTCGTGTCCTTTGTTTGGAATGCGGTCGTCAAAGAAACCAAGCCCCACGAGATCCTCTGAGAGGTACCACAGGTGCCTTTTCAAGGCCATGGATGCCGTGTGGCTGACTTCCTTGTCAGGGTAGGCCTCGAGCAGGCGAAGGAACTCTAGGTCGTTCAGTGGAGCTCGATTCGAGACCATTGCCTCATTCCACTGCTTCACGTACGCGAGGGAGATGAACAAACACAGCCGCCGAAGTCCTCCTTCCCTGGCTGTCAGGTCCAGTTGGTGACGGAACATGAAAATCTTGAGGGCATAGATGGCTTTGGCCATCCATCTGGCGTGGTGATAGGCCCCAGGCTGACGAAATCCCCCCTGGACCTGACCGCCAAGGAAGCGGTAGGAAAGGATGAGGAGTTCACGGTAGTCTTCTCGGGGATGTGTGCCGTGGGAAAGCGTCTGCTGCAGGTATTTCTTCATGGAAGACGCTTGATTTGCCCAGTTGTCAGTTGTTGTGGGATTGCTTTCGTCACCGATGGACAAGAATGACCCTTTGTCAATGGAGGCCCACCGCTGTTGAAATCTTTTGAAGAGGAGAATGTCAGGGGAAGAGGACGGCCCCAGACATCGCACGAAGACATCCTTGAGTAAGATCTCCAAGACGTGGTGACGGCAAGCCAACCACAACATGGGACGGCCAAACTCCTGCTCAATGCGAACGCAAGCACCTTGGATCATCCCAGCGTTCACAGCTGTGGTGTCGAATCCCAGTCCAATGATTTGCTCTGAAATGCCAAAAGCCTGGACTTCCTGGAGTACGGCTGCAGCCTGTTCTTTTCCAATGCCGTCCACCGCAACGGGTACACCAAGAAGCTCCTCGACTCCATCGCCCGTCACCACAACAGCAATCCGGTCAACCTCCTCCTTCTCCTTGGCGATATCTTCCAACAGTTTCCCATCCCAGTGCAAGACTAAAGGACCAGAAGCTTCGAACTTTCGGGTCAACTCTTCTCCCATCTCCTTTCGGATCTTGTTCCGTGTTCGATGAACAGTTGCTGGCGAGATTACCAGGTCATCCAGGTCATGACCCAAACTCTGAGCTGCTGCTGCAAAGGACGACGTTGCTTGTCTCACGGACATGTTGTCGCGATCCCAAGCAGCGATGAGATTCGGGTCCGTGAGGGCATTCATTCGCCTTTTCTTTTGAGTCTGGGCCTTGCTGGTGCTGGGCGCTTGGTACGTCTCGTCGTCATCATCCTCGTCTTCCGTGTTCATTTCAGTGCTGCTACCATCCACCTCCAAGATCGCTACCTCCATGAGCTGTGTCACCCCAGCATCCCATTTACTCTTCCTAGCCGTGGCTGCAAGATCCCTCTTCCGCTTCACAGCTTTCTTCTTCGCTGTCTTCTGGTCCACCCCCGCAAGACTTGACGACATCCTGTCTTCCCTCTGCGAGGTGAGAAAATCCTTGTCCTCCTGAGGGACCTTGGAGGAGGATAGCGCGGAGGAGTGAGCCACGTCAAACACGTCTTCCAAATCCGACTTGAACATCCCCTCCTTGTACCGGTAACTCTCTTGCGGCTTTGTCCTGTTCTTCTTGAGTGCGTCGTAGGTATCGATCAACTTCGCCAGCTTCTCCCCTGCGTACTTCTTGGTGGTAGTTGGTATGTTGGCCTTCTCCCAGAAGGGCCAGATGGTTTCCACCACCAGGCGAATGCTCTCCGATTTGGTCTTCCTTCCCTCTTGGTCTTGGTGGTGGTGGAAGTAAAGGAGCAGGCATTGCTCGTTCGATGGAAGTCGTGGACAAACAATCGCTGCAATTGGGGCCTTGTCCAGCAACCACAACTGGTTTGGTTTCCTGCTCTAGTAACCATCACCTGCGAAAGAGAAGAAAATCTTGTATAAGTGAAACAGAAGTGGCGAACTTGAGTGACCCCTAAAAGTCCTCCTACAGCTGTCAAATTTTGTGATAACAATCCTTTATAAAGGTGTAATACGGGCAAGCGTCGCCCCGACCCGAAATCCTCCATTCGTATATTTGAGACACCCTAATATACACCTTAACTTAATATATACAAGCAATGCTGCATCAATCACCTTAGTCATCAAATCGCTTTGGGACAACAATGGTTCTTCCTCTTCTAGATTTTCTAACAATAGACTCCTGTGTGAGTAAGATAATGGCAGTTGTCTTTTTTAAAGGGGTGATCTTTAACTTCCTCAATGAAGCCTTTTTTCCAACTGGTCCTTGAACACATCATCATACATTTTAATTCTATTGTCATTTTTTAATCTTTTCATCAAATTATAGAGATAACCTTTAGCTACCTTTAGATTATCATTTAATTTTGAACTATTGATCTTCCAAGGTAGTTCAATTGAATAATGGCCATTTTCATACATGATGGTATTTTCAAAATTTTCAACCATTAATTGATTTTCGTCTGTATGATCACCATCTGACTCTAATAGCCAGAGCTGTTTACACCTTTATCTAATTCTTCAGTTGTTAATGATTTCAATATTTCAGTATTTATGTCATTATTTGAGTTGTTATAATGTTTCAGACCAACAAAGACCCTAGGATCCACTCATGGTTAGTCTACCCAACTGCGTTCGTAATTGTGTATTGCGCATGTGGGGACCTACAATTTTACGTGGGTTCCGAACCACAAGAACATAAGAAATTTTTATAGTGGGCACACTAGGGGCCACTTCGGCCCATCGAGGTGGCTCCACTATGTAAAAACTGCCTGTACATTGGCAACAACCAATTTTTACAAAACTAAATAATTATCAATTTAAAACTAATTAATTATCAATTAAAAACTAAAGATAGAATCTCTCGATCCAGGGGATCAAGTCATATCAAATAAGTTATCTAAACGAGACAGAAAAGATGTTTTTTGGGTTTCATAACATTTCTTCTTTATATTTTTACCCAACTTCTCATGCTTTTTTATCAAATCCCACAACATTTTTTGGGGTCCTTTCTGCTTTCTAACGGATTTTGACGGTATGCCAGCCATAATCCACACCTTTTCTACCTTATCTAATACTCTCAAAATATTTTCTTCCTTTGACACAATGTCGCTTTTCATTTGATCCCTTCTCAAGAAGAAAAAGTGACTGAGAACTTCACTATTAGTTGGAAGCATGCTTCCTTCTCTTGCGCATATGTCTTCCACTAACTTTCCCAATAAAGAATCATATTTTCTTAGGTCTGTTCTTAATATTGGCTTACTGTTAGCCATGACTATTGACTAATTTTAATAAACTATGAAATTAAGCAAATCTATAATAGAATTCTGAAAGAAAAGCAAATTTATCATACATTTGGTTATATTTGCATACTTTTTGTAGATAAAACCTGGAAATACTGTAAATGTTATAGAAATGAAAACAGAGGGAAAAATTTCATAAGGTCCACTCAAATATCAGCACCGTATACAACTAAAATAGTTTTAAAACGTTCACAATAAGAGGATACCGTTATTCTCTACATTTTGGTAGCAAAACTTTTGAAATACGATGATTAGTAAGGAAACTATGACCAAAAATATCTCCCAAAATCACCATTTTTTGTGTGAATAGGGCGTTTATTTTTCAAATTGGGGGCGGGGACCCTAAATATTACCCGATTGTCTTTTTCTTTGGTTTATTCATGGGTTTTGGTCAATTTGTCACAACATAAGAGGTAAGCACTATAACTTTTCAAAAAAGTCCAAAAGTGACACCCTAATATATATAAATGTGTGCACTCAGAAGCCTCTATAAAGAACCTTTCTAATAAAATAGAATACAAGAAAAGATATATCCTGTATACAGTATCATACAGGATACTTCTCATGTGGGTTTTTAATCTTTTTATTAGACTAACTGTTTTTGTAGCGATGCTGAATCCCCTGATCATCCCCTTCCACAGAAAAGAAAAGAAAAAAAAAAGACTCGAGGGTTCTGTGAGCCGATAAGATGGTCCCCAGCCCTGAAAATTCTTTGGAACTGCAGCCTCCCGCTGTGCATACAAATTCCTCCATTGAGAGGTGGTCGGATGCCACACAATGATAGAAAATAAACTCCTTTTAATATGAAGGCCTTCGCGAATAACTCCTCAGAAATTACGATTAATTTATAGCACCCATCTAGCTATAAAACAACAAATATATATATATATATATATATATATATATATATATATTTATTTATTAAGGTATAAGAGGACGAGAAGATGGTACATGTTTATATACAGACGTTTCGGAAATTTCAATTTCCATCATCAGTACTAAAACATTAAAATCAAATATAAAGAATGAAAAAATATGATGAACAGAAACTTATACAATATATTTATATAAACGTGTGATATTAATAGTATATTTACAGTATATATTAAGTAATTAAAATAAAAATATAATAAAATAATATAAAATATAGGAGGGTGATCAATAGGGCGGAGTGAAAAACTCATTTTTCGAATTTTCAAATTGGCTAGTGTGGAATATGTGTGGAGTAGTGAGGAAATAAGCTGGTATAAATTTAAAATCATAACATTAATATCTTCAGGTGCCACAATGACCTTCAATATTGAAAAAAATTGAAAAAAGCAGATTTTAACCAATAATTACAGAAGAGTCCACGATGCACAATAGACAAGAATTTATTCACACTTGTATAAAAATAGCTCAGTCAACCTTTAAAAAAAGTTTCTATTCTCTAAAAACAGTTTTCTATAGTCAGCTCACTCAGCTGTCACGTGAGTACCTCGGTTCAGTGTAGCTGTCGCTCTCGTAGCAGGTGGGTGTTCTGTTGTTGGCGTTACTCAGATAGTCTAAACTATATTTCTTATATATTTTGCATTTCTGTATTGTGTTGCCCTAAGTTTGCCATGTACTATTAACTGAAATTAACGTATAATTGATATTAGCTCTTTCTTTTTCAGATTTGTATACTTTCAAAATGTCTCGAGTTTGTGCAAAATCAACCAGGGCCTCAACTGAGTGCCCCATGTTTGGTATGGGGGAAGATTTGTGGCACAGGAATCTTCCTACATACGAAGGAGTTTTTAAATATTACTTGTTTGTAAGAAACGATTTGAAACAGAATACTAATAAAGATCCTTCAATATCTCAAATATTAGAACAAGTTGTTGATAAATTGAAAAAATTTGGGAAAGTGCTTCCGTCCCAATTCTGTCAGACAGGCGAATTGAAACAATGTTCAGAAGCTACCACGAAAAGTATCGTGTCATTATGAAGCCATACCAAAGCAGAAAAAATTCTGAAGCTTACAAAGCAAAGATTGATATGTTCAAAAAAGAAGCACACACGAAACTTTTTGACATTGCAGCGTGCAAGTGCAAAGTACTAACACAATGTTCTTGTTCCAAAGAAAAAACGGTTCCAAAGGAAGAAGTGACGTTCCTCTTAGATCAAAGGAGTAAAACTGTTTATTGATAGAGTAGATATTACACTCTCAAAGAAAAAAGCATCTACGTTGCTAAGAAAGCAAAAAGAAGCTGTGAGGCTCACCAAAGAATCTTCACAGGAGAAATTGCAGGATACAAATGTTGAATTATCATCACCGACATCAAATAGTGAAAGTGAATCTGGCGAAATATCAGACGATACATTTCCAGAGCCAGTTAGCTCGAAGAGAAAGCTCGAACAACCTGAAGAACAATTATTCAAGAAAAGGAAAACTACAAATCTACCTTCAGTGGCTACTGCTTGTGACAGGACTGCAGTTTCAGATCGAGCTGCAGCATTCATTGTTAGTGCAGTATTGCAAGATATTGGAGAAGTTTCTATTGACAATACATCTGAAGTAGTGGATAGGAGTAAAATCAGAAGAGAAAGACAAAAGAAGAAATCAGAAATTATGAAAGATCAAAATCAGGTCCCAATCAGAGGAATCTATTTTGATGGTCGAAAAGATTCTACACTCTTCCAAGAAAAAAAAAGAGTCCAAAGTATATCAGAAGAAGGTAACAGAAGAACATATCACTTTAGTGAGAGAACCTGGTTCAGATTATTTGGGCCATTATTCTGTGAATTCTGGATCAGCTGAAGAAATATGTAAAGGAATGTTTGAGTATATTGGAAATAATGACATGAACCTGGAAAACCTTGTTGCCATTGGATGCGATGGTGCAGCAGTCAACACTGGAGAAAAGGGAGGCGTTATAAGGCTTATAGAATTGAAGCTGAAGAAGCCAGTTCAACATTTAGTGTGCCAGCTCCATGCCAATGAATTGCCATTGTTATTTTATTTATTTGTTGGGTTCAAAATCCCAGCTGAGCCGTGAACGGCCAAATTCTAAAGGGCCAGTTCTATCTGAAGCCCAAGTTAAGCTAAATTAAAACTTACGGATTTGAGATCCTATTAGGTCCTACCTCAGGATAACCTCAGGGTTGCTGACTCGATGCGGGCCTACCTTAGACCTTTGTTACATGAATTTAATATAAACAAAAGGGGTACTATTTATGGTCTTCTTTCTCAACCTTGCAACAACAACGCAACCTGGACTATTGCACGATGCAACAATCTTGTATCTACACAACCAAACTGAATTGCAAGAGAGCTCTCTAATCTCTATCAGACCACACCCTGTACGTACGACATCCCACAAACGAGTAGAAAAGACGCGCAGCGCCCCAAAATGATGCCACCAGCGTCCCAAACACTGATGCCACAAGAGCCCAAAAATGCTAGCTCTTATTAAGTGAATTTTTCACTAACCTTACAATTATGAGATGGATATATATATACACCTTAACTTAATATATACAAGCAATGCTGCATCAATCAGCTTAGTCATCATATCGCCTTGGGACAACAATGGTTCTTCCTCTTCTAGATTTTCTAACACTCCCCACCGAAGAGGCATTGTTGTCGTTACCTTCCGCAAGGTTAGCCAAGCCTTCTCCATGAGGCTGTAACTCAAATGTTTCATCTTGACTATCTGTGTTTTTGCTGATTTCTAAAGCATAGAGTTTTTGTATAGGTCTCTCTAACTTTCCTCCTGAAGTCTTTACCAGTGCAGACCTAACTAAATTGTCTTTGCCAACAAACAACTCTTCAATTATGCCAAGCTTCCAGCATTGCCTTGGTCTTTCATCCCCAATCATTACCACGTCTCCCACCTTGATACAATTTGCATTGGAGCCCTTTACCTTGCCTGATGGGTAATAATTGAGTTCTGGCAAGTATTCCATCTGCCACCTCTTCCATAACTGATCTTGTAGCTCTTCAAGGTACCTGAACCGTCTGGTTAACTCTCCTTGAGTGCTCTGGATAGGCTGCAAGTCTTCTGGCACACTGGGGCTTGATGTTAATCGTTTACCACAAAGAAAATGATTTGGTGGCAATGGCTCTGCATCCTGCATACTGTTGTAAACAAAAGTGATAGGCCTACAGTTCACCATTGCTTCTACTTCACATAAAACAGTGCAGAATTCTTCTTTGCTCAAATGAGCATTAGCTAAAAGTTTCTTTAATGGACACTTTACACTTCTCACTAGCCTTTCCCAAAATCCTCCCCACCATGGTGCTCTCTCAACAATAAACTCCCACTGTACCCCTTGGTGTGAAAAGTAGGATTGGAATCCTTCCTCTTTTAGCAAGGACCAAATTTCTTGGAGTTCCTTTGCAGCCTTTTTGAAGGTTTTTGCATTATCGATATGATTTTATTTGGGAAACCCCTTCTGTTCACAAACCTTTTAAAGGCCAAAAGAAATACATCACTACTTAAGTTGCTTACCAACTCCAAATGGATTGCTCTGGTGGTAGCACAGGTGAAAAGACATATATAACCTTTGTTAGACTCCCCTCGCTCATACACATAGACTGGCCCTGCAAAGTCTACTCCCACTACATCAAATGGGGCAGTATAGACACACCGTTCTCTTGGAAGTGGAGCCACCTTTTCATAATAAGGCTTTGCACTCCAACGCTTGCAAACCACACATTTATGCAAGACCTTTTTTACTACTTGTCTAATTTTGGGAATCCAAAATTGTTGTCTAATCTCTATTATCACTTCTCTAACTCCCGCATGTAACAGCTTATGATGAGTATCCAGGATCAAAAGGCCCACAAAGTGCCCCCCAGAAGGTAGCAAAATTGGATGTCTTTTCTCCTCTGGAAGCCCAGAAAACTGTAGTCTACCTCCTACTCTCAATAAATCCTGATCCAAAAACACATCCAAACCCTTGAGTCAGAATGTGTTGGTAGAACCTGTAATGGATGGCTGGTGAGCAATTCTCTCTCTTCACCAAATTTTTCCTTCTGCATATATACCACCCAGTATTTCCTGGCTTGCTGAATCTCATTACTGTTCAGAATTCCTTCCCTTCTTGTTTCTCCCTTAATGTTGTTGGTAAATCTATATACCCATGCTGTCACTCTTAACAATCTTTTCAGACTGCTAATGTCCTCAAGCCTCAATATGGGGTCCTGCTGCATAACTTGACAACTGTTCACAGCGCATTTTCTCACCTCACTCACCCATGCTTCTTCAGCCTGGCATTCTCCTACAATAGGCTGATTGGAAGGCCAGTTTTCACTTCCAAGTTTTAGCCACTCTGGCCCATTCCACCACAAACTTGACTGTGAAAGATCTTTCACTGAAATTCCTCGGGTTGGTAAATCAGCGGGGTTTTGGATGCCTGGACAATGCTTCCATTGCTTGGGATCTGTGTGCGCTTGAATTTCCTCCACCCTATTGGCAACAAATGGTTTCCATTTCCTTGCCTGACTTCTTAACCAGTGCCAAACTATAGTGGAGTCTGTCCAATAATAGCTTGGAATTTCATAGAGGGCCAAAGACTTTCGCACTGTAATTGCAAGCCGACTAGCAATAACGGCACCCATCAATTCCAACCTTGGAACAGAAAGCCTTTTCAAAGGTGCTACTCTCTCTTTGCAGCAACCAACCTGCAACTTACTTCCTCTTGCAATGCGCCTCTTATATAAATACAAGTTGCATGGGCTTCCTCACTTGCATCACAAAAGATGTGCAGCTCCAAATTGTCTGGACTATTGTTCAACTCTCCAAAGTACCATCTTGGGATTTCAATGTCTCCAAGATGTGCCAATTCTTTGAACCAATATTTCCACCTTACCACCATATGATCAGGTAACTCTTGGTCCCAACCAAGTCCAATTTCCCAGAGGCTCTGAAACCAAATTTTTGACTTTATCACAAATGGAGCCAGGAATCCAAGAGGATCAAAGACCTTTGAAGCCAAACTAAGAGCTGTACGTTTTGTCCACCTTGTCTCATTCTCAGCCAGCTCTACTAAAGATTTCCTATTGAAGGTAAACAAATCATCATCTTGCTGCCAAACAATGCCTAGCACCTTTGCATCTATTGCCCACAACTCCTTAATACCAGAATCCTCAATACTTTCTGCTGCATCAGGTACTACACAGGAATGACTCAAACTCTTGTAATTGCGAATGATTGGTCTGCCACTTTCTAAGCTCCATGCCAGCCTCCCTCATTATAGCTCTAGCCTCCATGAATATCTGTTTAGCCATTTCTGTATTATCCACGGAACACAGCAAATCATCAACATAAAAATTTTTCCTTATGTGTTCAGTAGTGTTAGGATAGACTTCAGAATATTTCTTAAAATGGTACTGCATAGTAGCTGCCAACAGAAATGGACTAGAGCTGAGGCCAAACAACACTGACTTCATTCTATATGCTTGAACTATGGAAAACTGATGAGTGGGTAGTTGGGAGGTAACGAAAATGGTTCACTGAGTAGGTAGGTAGTTAATCTAACAATTATTAAATTCCTTTTATGTCAATAACTGGGTGGAAGAAACCAATTGGTTGCTCACCAGAGTTATTCTCCACACTAGTATTTATATACTGTGGGGGAGGAGCGTGCTCGGTAATAGAACATTACTGCTCAACCAACCGAGGAATAAACCAAGACAACGCTGGTACAAGAAGCCCCGCGAAGAGGAGAACAAAGGGGAGAACGAAAACGACGAACGGGGCGAGAGGACGTACCAGCAAAGTGCGCTCTCGACAAACATAACCGGAGAAGGGAGAGACTCAAATAACTAAAAGTAAGTGACTAATTGAGTTTTTACACCAGTAAGTTATAAGCATTAAATTAAGCTGGGTCAGACAAGTTAGGCCTACATTGTGGCCTAAGACCCAGCATCAACTCATAGCTTAACAAAGGTGAAGGTAGATTGCCCTAACCTAATTCTTGTGAGGAATCCTACTGTGGACCTCAATTTATCTGCCCGCTCTGGACCATTTCCGGAATCTCTAGGCTGACCCCTCTAGGCTAGACTTGATCTACTCTATAGTTAGACTGGAGATATAAGGGGTGGGTTAATTGTGGACCAATTCATACAGAGCATTTTTCGCATTGGTGGTCCGTGTGTGGGGAATTTACAAACCTTAACCTTACTTAACAAAAATTGCAGAATTAGGCTAAATAGCCTAAGCCTAATCAAGCCTAATTAGGTCTACAACCTAGGGCCTAACTAGGAAACATTTACATTAAAGGAGTCTCATTCTCTTATAAGCTTAGACCTGAGTGACATAAGTACTTGGGGGGATTAAACCAAATTTAAACTCGACTGTTTTGTCTGTGCTCTCTCTTCTCTGGTAATTTCTTCTTGTCCTCTATTTCATTACGATCCCCAGTTAAACAATTTTGACTTAGACATGGACAGTGCGGAATTGAAAAAGTTAAAAAAGAAAAGGGGGGCAAAGTTGGGAGCTGTTACAAAGGCTGTGAACACTTTTAACAATATTACACAACCAGGTAAAGAAAATTTAGAGAGTGTAATTATTAAATTGGAAATTAAAAAGAAGGAAATAATAGCCATTAATGAGAGTATTTCAGAGTTAGTTGAATCCGAAATGGCTGAAGAACAATTGATAGACCTTTACGCTGATGATGATGATCAGGTAAGCTCAATTGAACAGCAAATAAGGAGACTACGGTCTCGTTTGACTGACTTAACACCAAAAAAACCTAATTCTGATTTTAATCAAAGTAGGGCTAACCTTCAACAAAATTTAAGTGGCATGCTAAATCCTGAGTCACAAGAATTGAGGGCTCAGTTACCCATTTTGCAAATACCAACATTTGAAGGGGACACGGTACAATTCCCATCTTTCATTGACAAATTTGAGAATTTAATAGGTAATAAACCTTATATTTCAACTGTTGAAAAGTTTAGTTACTTAACTAGTTCCCTTAAAGGCCCAGCCTATAACCTGATAGCCTATTTACCAGCCATAGGGGATTCATATGAAGTAGCTATTGATCTTTTAAAACGTAATTACGTTAATAAAGATGTGATTATATATGAATTATCTCAACAAATTTTTGAATTTGCACCCATAAAAGATAACCATAGTGATATGGAAAATTTTTATACAAAATTAGAAGCTATTATAGGACAACTGGTTAGCAATGAGATAGATATTAAACTTCATCTTGGATTATACAAAGCATAGTACTTAGGTGCCTTCCTTCGAGGGTTAAAGATAATTTAATTCTAAAGACGGGAGAAAATTATCCTAATTTAGAACAAATAAGAAAACACTTCCCCAATATCCTAACTAATTACAACTTGAGAGATTTTCCAACACATAAGACCCAGACTATGGATAAACCAAAGACTGTTCCCAGAGACCAACTAGCTACAGCCAAACAGACAAAACTTGATACTGGAGAATCAAATGTGACCAACTATAATACACGAACACCTACATTACAGAACTTTAATGTAACTGCTGCCTCAACTTACACACCACATTGCAAATTTTGTGCAAGTAATGAACACAGTAGTACTGGGTGTGACAAATATTCAGACTTTAACCAAAGGGCTAAAAGATGTGAACAGTTGAACCTGTGTAAAAAGTGTACTGGTCAGGGACATTATAAGAAAGACTGTAAATCTAGGTTAAGATTCAAATGTAAGTTTTGTAAAAGTTTACGACATGTCTCATCAATGTGTGATTCACCAAAGTGTCCAAATAATAGTACTCAAACTCAAAAGATACCTCCCCCAAACAAAGGTAATCAAGAAAATGCCACTTTCATGGGACATTCTGCTTGTTCAAACAATGTAACAAGAAACACTGAGATTCTTTTACCAACTATTACTTTGGACTTAGTGAATAGTGAGGGTAGTACCACTCCAGTGAGATGTCTTATAGACTGTTGTTCTCAACAAACATTTGTTTCAAAAAATGTAGTTAATAAATTGGGTTTGACACCAAACCCGAATGAACAAAACCTCAATATTGCATCCTTTGTTAAAGATAACTCGGACAAAAATAGCTATAAGACAATTGACCTGGAACTACATTTGGGAAGTAAATTCAAGAAAATTGAAGCAGTTATTATTTCTAAAGTAGGACAAAACAAACTGGTTATACCCAAACTAGAACAAACCATAAATCATTTGGGAAAACACTACAAAATAGCTGATAGACATATCACTAACAACACAGTAGCTAACATTGAAATGCTAATAGGGGCAGATTATATTAATCTTATTCATAAGGGCATAGTAGAGATAGGTAATGGTATAGCTATTCAGACTCCATCAGGGATAGCCCCTTTGGGTGACCTATCAGAATACAACCTAGACCTAAACCAAAACAGTTCATGACCAACAAATACTATGTGCCTCAACTCAGTCCTACATAACACCTGTAAGAATAGCAACACTTTGAATAATATTATCTCAACTGAGAACATTAATTCATCATTATCAAATGAAACTTTGGATGAGGCAATTCAAACTTTATGGTTGCTAGAATCTGTGGGTATACATGACACAAATCAAACTTCAGAAGATCAGTTAATGGTAGAAAGATTTGAAGACACCATTCAGTGCAAAGACAATAGTTATTTTGTTGAGTTACCTTGGAAAATAAATTGTCCAACTTTAAGAGACAATCTCAAAGTAGCTAAAGGACATTTATATAAAGTAATGAAAAAACTCAAACAAGATAATAATATTCTATCATATAATGATGTCTTCAAAGAACAGCTACAGAAAGGCTTCATTGAAGAAGTAACAAATAACCCTTTTAAAAAAGATGGTTGTCATTATTTAACCCACAGGGGGGTTTATCGACAAGATGCCCCAACAACAAAACTCAGAGTAGTATATAACTGTAGCCTCAAAGACAGTGATAAACACAGTTTGAATGATTGCTTGATTGAGGGTCCTAATCTCATTTCTGACCTTGTGAAGATCTTACTGAGGTTCAGGTTAGACAAATATGCTGTACAAAGTGACATTTCAAAGGCATTTTTGAGAATAAATCTTAAAAATGAATATGATAAGAACCAACTAAGGTTCTTATGGTTCAAGGATCCATTTGATTTGAATAAAGGGTTCATAACCTATAGATTTAATGTTGTGTTGTTTGGAGCCAATTGCTCACCTAGCCTATTAGCATTGACAATTAAACATCATTTAAACCAGTTTAATAACTCTCTAACATTGAACTTCCTTAAGGAACATTTTTACGTAGACAATCTAATAGGCTCAACGACAACAAAATCTGAATTATCTGAAGTCTATGAACACTCTCAAAACATTATGCAACAAGGTAACTTTGAACTTAGAGAGTGGATTTCAAATGATGAGGATTTAAACAAAAAGATTTTAAAGGATAATAATGGTCTTACTGAGCCATCAGACAGAGTTAAAACTTTAGGTATGAACTGGTATTTGGATGCAACTTCTAACAGTCATGATTCAATCTGTACTAAAGGTTTTAAACTTGATGAGGAAGCAAATACTAAAAGACAAATATTATCAGAGGCTTCCAAAATTTTTGATCCCATGGGTCTATTCCTGCCTTCAACAATAAAATCAAAGATTCTCCTCCAAGAAATTTGGAGGACAAATGTTGGGTGGGATGATCCAATAACAAATGAAAATCAAAAATCTTGGAAGAAGTTAGCTACTGATTTAACAAAAGTGCAGAACATTAAAATTCAAAGGTGCTGTGGGTTTAGGGATAAGCCCCAGAGACTTCATGTGTTTGCTGATGCAAGCACACAAGCTTATGGGTGCTGTGCGTATCTTGTAAGCCCTACAGAAAGTCATCTAATTTATGCAAAAGGGAAAGTAGCACCTCTCAAACCTACCCGAACCATACCTCAATTGGAACTATTGGCTGCTACATAGCCATTAAAACCATTTCATTGCTTAAGGATGCTTACTATGACGTGTACTTAAGTCATATCCACGTCTGGCTTGACAGTCAGATTTGTCTTGCCTGGATACGGAATGATAGCATTAATAGTAAGAATATCTTTGTAAGAAATAGGCTAAAAGAAATAGCTGACGCTAATGAAAGCCTACAAGTAAACTTTCACTATGTTCCAACTAAACAGAATCCAGCAGACTTTCTGACCAGAGGTTTATCCTACAAGTTGTTGAAGTCAAACAAAACTTGGTTTATGGGACCAAAGTGGCTCTGTGATACAGACCAATGGCCTGTGGAACAAGTTAACTTGACATTAAATTTAATCTTTTCAAATGAAAAGGTTGAACCAATCACTAATTATGAACAGTATTCTGATTTCAACAAACTTGTCAGGGTGACAGCCTACTGTTTGAGGTTTGCTCACAACTGTTTAGCTACAATTAACAAACAGCTAAATAAAAACAATCATAATTATACAGAAGTTGCAACCCAATACTGGATAGGCCATGCACAACAAAAAGAGTACAATAAAGAGTTAGAATTCTTAACTAATGGGAAACAAAAAAAAGAACCTGTACCATCAGTAGTTGTGGATCTAAACTTGTTCAGAGATGAGGAAGGCCTTCTAAGGTGTAAAGGGAGATTAGACAAATCAAAACTGTCATACAAAAGCAAAATCCAATCCTTTTACCTAGATTTAGCTATTTGACAACATTAATCATCAGAAAAATACACAATGATGTATATCATATGGGGGTACCACAGACACTAACTACATTAAGAAAAACTTATTGGATACCCAAGGGAAGGATCACTGTTAAAACAGTCCTGAGTGAGTGTTACATGTAGGCGTATTCATGCTAGGCCCTATAGGAAACCAAATCCTCCTGCTTTGCCAGAGGAGAGAGTTACTCTCAACAGACCCTTTGAGACTGTAGGCATTGACTATACAGGAGCATTGACTGTAGGGGTGGGTGACACTGAACAAAAAATGTACATTGTACTGTTTACATGTGCTGCCTCACGAGCTGTTTATTTGGATGTTGTGGAGGACCTAACAGCAGAATCTTTTGTTGCTGTCTTTAAGAGATTCTGTGCACGACATTCAGTACCAAAGACAGTTTGGACTGACAATGCTACATATTTCAAAGCTGGTGAACAAGTCATCCACGACTTGTTAAGCAATGAAATCACACAATTATATATACAAAATAAAAACATAAAGTGGAAGTATATTCCGGTTGCCTCTCCTTGGTATGGTTCTATCTGGGAGAGAATATACAAACAGTAAAGAATTGCTTGAAGAAAGCAATTGGCAAAAAACAGATACACTTATTTGGGTTACTCACTCTCCTGGCTGAGATTGAGAACATCATTAACAATAGACCACTCACTTATGTGAGTGACAACATTAATGACCCAGAACCATTAACTCCAAATCATTTGATTCGGGGAGAACAAGTTAGTCTCCCTGCCGGACTACAATATAGACTCTTCAGAAGACCCAAACTGGACTCAACGACATGATGAGCTCCAGACTAAGTTACAACATTTAACTAAAGTTAAAGCTCATTTCATTAAACAGTGGAAAACTGAGTACTTGATGGGTCTAAGGGAGAGACATAAACAAATGACTAAGAAGGATTGGTCTGACACAATTAAGGTAGGGGACCTTGTTCTCATACATGACAGTACTCCAAGACAATACTGGCCTCTGGCTAGAGTTTCAGAACTCAGACCAGGGGCAGACGGGGTAACAAGAGTGGTCAAATTAAGGACTTCAACGGGTGACACAACAAGAGACATTTCTCTTTTGTACCCTTTAGAGTCTGGACCCAAAACAATGGACTTTGGAGAACCTTCTCCACTGACAGTAACAACTGGAGACACTGAACTTCCAGTAACTATTCCTTTGACAGTAGGAGTGGTAACGCATCCTACTACAACATTGACAGACACAAGACCTCAGCGACAAACAGCATTAAAGGCGCGACTATTTTTACAACAAAAAATAGATGCTGGGGAATTGTAATTTTATCTTCTAACTTTCATTTTTTCTTTTCTTATGGTAAAGACCATAGACAGTTTCATCCTATGGATGTATATTTTCTCTTCTAATTAAATGCTACACCTTCTCCATGAGAAGGTGAGGATAGGCACTGTTAATCAGATTAACAGGCATTTACAGTTAAATAGTTAGCTAGTCTACACTCAGACAAAAATTGGTGACAATGACACCAAATTTTTTATCTCCCGGGGCCCCCAGTATATGGAAAACTGATGAGTGGGTAGTTGGGAGGTAACGAAAATGGTTCACTGAGTAGGTAGGTAGTTAATCTAACAATTATTAAATTCCTTTTATGTCAATAACTGGGTGGAAGAAACCAATTGGTTGCTCACCAGAGTTATTCTCCACACTAGTATTTATATACTGTGGGGGAGGAGCGTGCTCGGTAATAGAACATTACCGCTCAACCAACCGAGGAATAAACCAAGACAACGCTGGTACAAGAAGCCCCGCGAAGAGGAGAACAAAGGGGAGAACGAAAACGACGAACGGGGCGAGAGGACGTACCAGCAAAGTGCGCTCTCGACAAACATAACCGGAGAAGGGAGAGACTCAATAACTAAAAGTAAGTGACTAATTGAGTTTTTACACCAGTAAGTTATAAGCATTAAATTAAGCTGGGTCAGACAAGTTAGGCCTACATTGTGGCCTAAGACCCAGCATCAACTCATAGCTTAACAAAGGTGAAGGTAGATTGCCCTAACCTAATTCTTGTGAGGAATCCTACTGTGGACCTCAATTTATCTGCCCGCTCTGGACCATTTCCGGAATCTCTAGGCTGACCCCTCTAGGCTAGACTTGATCTACTCTATAGTTAGACTGGAGATATAAGGGGTGGGTTAATTGTGGACCAATTCATACAGAGCATTTTTCGCATTTCTTAAAATGGTACTGCATAGTAGCTGCCAACAGAAATGGACTAGAGCTGAGGCCAAACAACACTGACTTCATTCTATATGCTTGAACCTTAGGTTCATTTTCCAACAAGTCTTTCGTATCCACCCACAGATACCTTACTGCATCTCTGTCCTCTGGTTTTAACTTTATCCGCAAAAAGGCTTGCTTCACATCTGCAGTCAATGCTACTCTACCAAACCTGAATCTCAGTAACAAGGAAAATAAATCTGCATTTAAATTTGGCCCAGCATCCAAACAGTCATTCAAGGACACACCACCTTTGTCCTTGGCTGAGCCATCAAAAACTACCCTCAGTTTGGTGGTAGTTTTGTCTCGCCGTACCACTGCATGGTGTGGCAGATAATGTGCCTCCTGGCTCACCAGCTCACCTTGCACCCTTTCAGCATAGCCCTCCCTTACATAACTTAGGATGGCCTCATCGTATTCAATTAACAACTCCTCATTTTTTCTTAGCCTGTACAATGAAGTCTCCAACCTCCGATTAGCTAGCTGAAGGTTTGAACCGGGTTTGCAAGAATCCTTCCATGGTAGGCCAACTTCATAGCAACCATCTCTAAACCCAATCCCTTTTTCAAATTGCTCTAAAACATCATTGTTCACTGTACTTGCCTGTTGTCCTTTATGCCAATAGATTCAAGTTCCCAAAACGCTTTCAAATGCCTTTCCAGACCATGGCTGTTCTCCTCAATCTTAACAAAAAGAGCCTTAACTTCCATTTCATTGCAATAACTACCATGTAGCATCCAGCCTAGCTTACTTTCAATAGCTACCGGGCCTTGAGATGTACGGACAATATTACCAGTGATGAAGTCCCAATAATAGTCAGCTCCAATCAAAAGACTAATATCTTCTGTTCCCTCAAACTTATTATTGCCCAAATTAATTCCTTTAACTTGCAATTCTTGGACACATGCCATATCTAAACAAGTAGTGACTGGAGCACAAAGTTCCTCAATCTCTACAGCTTGGACCTTGATAGTGGGACTTTGCGGTAACAACCCTTTAACCAGAACTTCTACCTTCTTAAATTTGGTTCGGTTTTGAACGGAACCCCCAAACCCAGAAATTCTTAAATTTTCCCTCTTAAGTTCTTTAAACTTCAATTTTCTGGAAATTCTGGTCTTAATAAAACTACACTGGCTACCACTATCAAACAACACTCTTACAGTAGCTTCTCCCTCATTCCCAATTAATAAGGCTGCAGTTGTTTGCAATAATCCCCCTTTACTTTTACTCCCTTGCATAGCAGTGGCATGTGCCACTGATGTCTCTACTTCTGGGGTAGGCCTACTAAGAGTGTTTTCACACAATAATGGCTGATGCCTACCATGACATTTTTTGCACAAAATTTTAAACTTACAAAACCTTGCTCTATGACCTTTCAAAAAACATTTAAAACATGCTGTGGACTTAGTTACCCTGTCCTTTCTCTCCTCAAAGGGTAAGCCTCAGCCACCTCACATTTATATGACTTGTGGTTGCCTTCGCAAAATATGCATTCCTTGATTCCCTTTAATTTATTCTCAGAGGAGGCATGTAGAGCTGACACTGTACCTGGGCTATTCCTTTTTGTGGAAACTTTGGTGCTGTGCCTGCCTTTGTCCCCTTGTTTACCATCCCACTGTGCAAACTCAACTCCCTCTCGTCTTGCTAATTCTGTGCCTAAAAGACTTAACATCTGCTGAAGGGGGATGTACACATGTTCTGCAGAGTGTCCCCTACTTAATTCAAGCAAAATTGAGCTAGGCAATTTAGACTCCAGTGTAGGAACCAACATTATACCATACTTTTCCATTCCTACACCCAAGTTGTCCAGGGACCTAGTTCTAATTTCAAATTCATCATATAACTGCCGTAACTCCTTGACACTATTAGGATTATTAACAGGAGGTATAGCTAAAAGTGCACGGAGGTGGCTTTTAATTAAGATCTCTGGCTTACCAAACCGTTTCTTTAATATATCCCAAGCCACATTATAATTAGCCTCTGTTAATGCTAATCCTGCTATAGTCTTTGCTGCCTCCCCTTCCAAGAGGGACCGCAAATAATTAAACTTCTCCACGGCACTTAACACTTGACTAGAATGAACTGCTGATTGAAAACTGTCTGCCCATCCTTGCCATTCCTGAATACTCCCAGAAAATGTTTTGAGTACAAGCCTCGGTAATTGAACTACAGATCTGTTAACCTTAACTTCACAAACATCATTTGTTGAGTGTTGTGTTTCATTATAGACCTGGTCTCTAACTGTACTGAGCTACTAAACTCTTTTGCTCGGAGGCCTACGTTAATTATATCATCAATAATCTCTTCAAAGTAAATTATGTTATTTTCTATTTCATCCTCTTCTATAAGAGCCTCAATTTTAACATTTACCTCACTTAGAGCAACCTTTTTAGTTTCTAATATGGAAAGCTGCGCAGTCACTAAGCGTAAATCCTCTTGCTCTATGGCAGAATCTATAGTGGCAATGACCTTTGTAATTAGACCTTTGTAGGCGCTTCTCCTTTTTATAAATTTGTTCAATTCAGATGCACTCATCTTCAATGCAAACAACTTGGGCTCAATACCAAATGAGCTGAATTGGCAGAAATACTTAACCAAACTGATCAAACGCAAATTTTACTTTCAAATAAACTGAATTGCTAGGTGGGGTACTAACCAACACCAGTATGGAATACCAAATTTTCCACCCAAGTAACTGGCGCACTGGTCTGCAACCTTCGCCTACGAATAATAAACCAAATTAACCAAACTGGTAAATGTAGGCCAAAAACAACGACAGACAACTGGCCAAGTTTCGCAATTGGGCAACCAAACTTTCTACCCTGGGACCTTAATTCAATAATAACCCAAAATTAACCAAACCGGTAAAATGTAGGCCAAAACAACGACAGACGACTGGCCAAGTTTCGCAATTGGGCGACCAAACTTTTACCCTGGGACCTTAATTCAATAATAACCCAAAATTAACCAAACCGGTAAAATGTAGGCCAAAACAACGACAGACGACTGGCCAAGTTTCGCAATTGGGCGACCAAACTTTTTACCCTGGGACCTTAATTCAATAATAACCCAAAATTAACCAAACCGGTAAAATGTAGGCCAAAACAACGACAGACGACTGGCCAAGTTTCGCAATTGGGCGACCAAACTTTTTACCCTGGGACCTTAATTCAATAATAACCCAAAATTAACCAAACCGGTAAAATGTAGGCCAAAACAACGACAGACGACTGGCCAAGTTTCGCAATTGGGCTACCAAACTTTCTACCCTGGGACCTTAATTCAATAATACTCAACCCGTCTAGGCCTAACTTGGGCTACAATTTGCACAATCAGAACTTTGCCGAAAAATAGTCACTGACTCAGTCTTGGGGTAGAATCCGGTTCTGAAGGACCATGTTATTTTATTTATTTGTTGGGTTCAAAATCCCAGCTGAGCCGTGAACGGCCAAATTCTAAAGGGCCAGTTCTATCTGAAGCCCAAGTTAAGCTAAATTAAAACTTACGGATTTGAGATCCTATTAGGTCCTACCTCAGGGTAACCTCAGGGTTGCTGACTCGATGCGGGCCTACCTTAGACCTTTGTTACATGAATTTAATATAAACAAAAGGGGTACTATTTATGGTCTTCTTTCTCAACCTTGCAACAACAACGCAACCTGGACTATTGCACGATGCAACAATCTTGTATCTACACAACCAAACTGAATTGCAAGAGAGCTCTCTAATCTCTATCAGACCACACCCTGTACGTACGACATCCCACAAACGAGTAGAAAAGACGCGCAGCGCCCCAAAATGATGCCACCAGCGTCCCAAACACTGATGCCACAAGAGCCCAAAAATGCTAGCTCTTATTAAGTGAATTTTTCACTAACCTTACAATTATGAGATGGATATATATACACCTTAACTTAATATATACAAGCAATGCTGCATCAATCAGCTTAGTCATCATATCGCCTTGGGACAACAATGGTTCTTCCTCTTCTAGATTTTCTAACAGCCATTACGCCATTTAGTTGCAAAGCTGGATGGAAAAACATCTGGCCCCCGCGGATTCACCGGTCCTATTGGCAGGGAATTAGAGAACTGTGAGAGTCTTCCTATTGTCGAGTTTGAAAGGATTGATGCTGAGGAACCAACTGTAGACTGTGAAGATCTTAGCACCGACCAAAAATATCTAATTGATATTCATCAGGCCATAACAAAGGGATATTGCTCTCCAGATCTTGCTCATCGTAGTCCAGGCAAAATGGCACATTCACGATGGCTGACTACAGCAAATCGTTTGCTTCGTCTATACGTTTCAACTGTAAGTCCATCTGAGAACCTCATGAACATTGCTTCTTTTATAATGAAGGTCTACATCCCAATGTGGTTTTCTATTAAGCAAAGTACGTCTTTTGTCAATGGCTCAAAACATGTTTTCAAAACTATTGAACTAACAAGAACACTGAATGACGAAGTAAAGGATATTGTAAACCCTTTCATACAAAGAAATGCATTTTTTGCAAATCCAGAAAATATTCTAGCATCAATGATTCATGATGACCGCAGCGCCATAAGAGAATTAGCGTGGAGGCGAATAAAGAAAGCAAGGCAAACAAACAAGGAAAAAGTTGTGAGGCGTTTCACAGTACCTGTTATTCAATTTGAAGCTACTGATTATACTGATTTAATTAATTGGCAAAAATGCATTGTCACTGAACCACCTGTGACAAGACACCTGACAGAAAATGAGATTGAAGAATTCATAGAAAACAAGAGTACCCTCCATTCGAGAAATTCCCTTGTCATACACAAGTAGTAGAAAGAATGGTAAAATTAGTGACTGAAGCATCATCAAAAGTATTTGGATTGAACGCGCGAGATGGCTTCATAAGATCAACACTTCAGTCACGTAAAAAAATGCCATCATTCGAAAGTAAAGCTGAATATAAAGTTTAAATAAAACGTTAATAGAAAAAAACATGCGCAAGGATGGGTGGTTGGGAGGGCATGGGTGGAGCTCGACACGCAGCCACCTCCTCGTGGTGAGTTCTGGATTATTTAGATCATTAATCAAAAGAACATTGATCTAAATAAACTAAGAGCTGCCTAATTCAGTAACTATTTTGGTAATTGGAACACTTAATATATAATAATAACAAGTAAGTTTCAGTTATTGTACTAATGCAGAATATAAGAAAATCATTATATTTCACTTTTTTCGACGGCTTTGTGGCACCTGAAGATATAATTTCGCAGGACTAATATTTATGCACAGTCATTATCTATAGCACGCACATATTTTCCGCACTAGCCATATTTGAATTTCGAAAAAAAGTTTAAAAACCTCATTTTCGATCCGCCCTAGTGATCAATAGTCAAAATGTGAAAAAAGTTAAAAGGTGAACAAAATTGAGAACAGTATCTTACCAGGTTATTATCGGGTTGATGAACTAATTGAACGAGAAGGTTGGGAATGATTGGATGTTGGAAAAATCCATATTTGAAAAGTTGGAGCCAAACGAAGTGATGATAGATTTCTTTTAGGTGGTAAGGTATGAGAATTTATCTGGCTATGTTTAAGTTAAAGGGGGAACTATAGTAGGTGAGAGTTGGTTTAATTAATACTGAGGATATATATATATATATATATAGGGATTCAAGAATGCGGAGGTTGGTTAGTTGGTTGGTTGAGTTGATAATTTTGAAGTTGGAGGGAAGTAGTGGGTGGTTGTGAAGGTGGTAGTGATCCCTTATTGCCGATTTGGAAGGTTTATTTAAGGGTTGCGATATTCTGGTAGAAATACCGCGATGCTCGTCCACTTTTGTTTGATATTGGCGAATGGTGCTGCCAATATAGTAGTAGTAGTAGTAGTAGTTCGCTTTGTAGCGAACAAGTTGAAAACGTAGACAGTGGACGAAGCAACTGCGTTCCCTGTGGACATCCCTCGCGCACACCACACATCGACCATATATATCATATATAAGTTATAAATAAAAATTATTAATTACAGTATATATTAATCTTAAGTTATTCGTAGTTTGAATAAAGTTCAGTTTAGGAGGGTCCACATGAAAACTAATTTGGAGATAAAGTTACACTAAAATTAAGTGGAACGTCAATTACCATTCACTTTTTTACTGCCAATTTTAAAGTCTTCTTAATTTTACGAGTAAAACTTTAATGAGAGTTTAGAAACAAATTTATTTTCAATTTGGAAACATTTCTGCGTATATGATTTGTCTGTGCTTGTAAATGTTCATGCATTATTTTATGTAGGAGAAGGGGCTAAGGGCGAGCGCCCGCAACAATGTTCCCCCTATATAAGAAAGAGAGAACCGAATCAAGGTCTCCGAGGCTCATAACGCAAATTTTTTTTTATAAATTTTGAAAAGATTGTGTAGTGTGTAAAATGTGTGTATGTGTAATGAAGAATAGGGAGAGAAGTGTATGTTTGAGAGTATGCTGGAGTGCTCACAGGGTAGATGAGACATATATATATATATATATATATATATGTAGCGGATCGACAAGAAATAGACCAACAAATTGACAGACATACTTTCCTTCCACGCTACCATAAAACAGTTTGGAACACACGTGGGCAAACAAACAATGGAAAGTCTGTTCCTTCCCAAGGCGCGAAAGTAAGTCTTTATCAACCCAAGGACGCGCTCACAAGGCGTCTTAAGAATTGGCGTGAAGTTCTACGTCACAGGAACTGCGTATAAAAGAGAGCACCCACGCTCACTCTCTCTCACTCCGGCGCTTCCATTCCGTTCGACTACTCTGTACGTTGTCATCCCTCATCAGCTGTAACCGGCTCAAAACCAAGGCTCACTTCAACACCACATTCAAGAAACGAAGCATCATTGGAAGTGACCCACCAATACTGCCGCAGCAAACCCCAACGGCATCAGGAATTCCCCTTGGTCTCTTCATTACCGCATAAACCGGTTATCAAGCATCTTCGAGAGCACCGGCAAAGTTTGCAACATTACGAGAAGCATCCGCAAGGGACACATTGCGTGACTCGACGGCGAAAGCTACAAGCCCAAATCACTCCACATCTGGTCAGCTTTTACCGCTTTACGAAGAACGATCGTCTACGAGACTCCATTAGGCCCATCATACCGTGACCTACGGAACAAACTTCCAAGAGACAACCACAACCGGGCCTACATCTCCTTCGCAAAAAGGCCTAATTCGTCTACGAGACTCCATTAGGCCCATCATACCTTGACCTACGGAACGAACTTCCAAGAGACAACCACAACCGGGCCTACATCTCCATCGCAAAAAGGCCTAATCCACGACCCGACCAACGCGCGAGCGACCAGTTTCCAGAGGACGATCAACGACACTCACGGTATTCCTTTTCAACACTCCTTCCACGACGTCACATCGTCCGGGTAAGCTAAGTACATCATATTCTAAGTACTCTTGAAGCCTACATTAGCCTACCGCCGAACAGCAGGCTACTCTCCCAAAGTGAGTAATTAAACGTTCCCATTGACTCTCGTTAATAACGCAGTAGACCATTTTTCCAATTCAAGTGTCATTTTTATACCGTTATTTCCGCGTATCATCCGTTATTATGTCCAATTCATATATTTAGGTGTTAACTAAATATTCTCTTGACGTAATCACTTAACATCACATAATGTTCTTGTATATAAATGATATATGTGCAAGCATTTCAATCCATTATTATTAGGCCGCATCAATTGTTCCTTGTGCATCCATGCAATCATTTAGCCTACTGCCTACTTAATCAGTGTCATGTTTTCCATTCAATGTACCAAACGCACGTGCATTCTTTATATCATTTACTAGGCCCATTCAATGTTACATGTCGCATGCCATTTACATACCATCGATGAGTATTACATTATTTATTACGTGTCAATTAAGCTATTAACATTTCATCTTATTAGCTAAGCCTATGCCATAAGCATAACGTAAAACTACCAATTAATTACTGTCAATTCTTTGTTATATCATAGTGAATAAATAACGGCTTTATTTTCATAATAAACTACAAAACCCATAAGGTGTCTCAATAACCTTAACATTAATTTGCTTGGGCGTAAACCAAAGCTGGTGACCTCGCTGCCATTTCGGTCACTTCCAATAGTATGGTGGATCTACTCAAATAGCCTTTCATTAATAACCAATCAGTCATTGCATCAATTAATCATTGCATACAATTAAATCATTATCACCTTAAACGGCTAAAACCCAGGTCCACTATATATATCTATATATATATATATATATATATATAGTTATATACATATATATATGATACACACAGACCGTGTATGGAACAAGGAACTCTTCTGGGAAAATTAAATCCACTATTGTCCGAATAAGTAATGGTAAATGACAAACACTATAGTTTTTTCTTTTTCATGATGTTAGCCCGACGTGGGCAACAGGTCACTAACACGTCGGGTCACGTCGGGTTAACATCATGAAAAAGAATAACTATAGTGTTTATCATTTACCATTACTTATTCGGACTATAGTGGATTTAATTTTCCCAGAAGAGTTCCTTGTTCCATGCACGGTCTGTGTGTATCATGAAAAAACCTCAGGGGACCATTCTGAGTTCAATCCCATCATGAAACGGACATGTTATATGCCTTGAAAAGTGGACGCTCAATTTTGCCATTTGACAAAGGTTTAAGTTTTGGTTTTTGGCTAAAAATACAATAGTTACCCCTTTTTTCTTTGATGTATTCAATCCAACGTGAATGCAACGAGTTTTTTGCTTATACTGAGGTTCTGAATATAGTAGGCTAGGTGTAGCTGTAACCTCTAGAATCTAGATCCTGCCCTAAAGCTGGATCCTATCTGCTTTGCAGAGAGCTGGTGAGGAAAACTATATTTTTGGGGCCTCTTTGTGAGTGACCCGTTGCCCACGTCGGGCTAACATCATGAAAAAGTAAAAACTATAGTGTTTGTCATTTACCATTACTTATTCGGACTATAGTGGATTTAATTTTCCCAGAAGAGTTCCTTGTTCCATGCACGGTCTGTATGTATTATGAAAAAACCTCAGGGGACTATTCTGAGATCAGTCCCATATATATATATATATAATATTTAGGAGAAATCCAATGACAAGGAGAAATGTAAATGCCATGAAAAGTCTTCTTTAATGCGCAACGTTTCGAGCAATACGCTCATCTTCAGGCTGTTTAATAACAATGTGAAATTAAAATCAATATTGAATGAAAAACAAAACAGAAAATTTCTATAACCTATTCATAAAGACAAATTTTAAAAGACTGAGAAAAGAGGGTTAAATTCTAAGTTATACAGATTTACATATAAAAATTAAGAAGCTATTTTTAAATACATATAGTAAATGTGAAATTAATACACTGGAAAAATTAACAATAGTACACTGGAATAATGAAACTAACTAACCTTACACTGCAGTTTCCGAGGCTAACTGATTGAGCAGAGGCAATACGGGAAAAAACAAGAGATGGCGAGGGCGATTGGGGAAGGGGGGATTATAAGGAATTGGGGAAGGAGGAGGGATCATAGCAAATTGAGGGGGACGGCAGATGAGTCAACATTCAGACTAGGGGACAATGTTTTAATGAAAAGCGATTCCAAAATTCTTAGTGAGTTGGGACAAGTATTACAACCAAGAATTTTAAAATTGTCTAAAGTGACATCAGTTTTACATTTTATGCTGTGTTCGCGAATACTCGAAGCTTCTTTAGTTTTTTAAAATTTTACCTGTTCGGCCACTTATTCCCATATGCGAATAAAATCTAGCCCTGAGAGAGCGAACAGTGCTGCCAATGTAATTCCCAAGGAGACACCTAGGGCAGGTAAATAAATATACAACACCGCTACGCAACGAGTCAGGGGTTCGATCCTTCGCTGAGAAAAAGCTACCTAAAGACGTTTTATTAATAAATATGATGCGGAAATCAGTATGATAAAAAAATTTCCTTAACAATTTTGTAAATTTAAGCTTAAATTCCTTATTCAAAGGACCCATTTCAGGTACCAAGAAATATTTTATATCCTTCGGCACTGTAATACATGGAAGTTGAGGGCTATAAACATTATTTAAGAAGGATCTAATTAGTTTGTCTACATATTGAACAGGAAAACTATTATTAGTAAAGTATGATCTTAGATTATTAAATTCATCATTAAGTAAGGTAAAACTAGAGGTCAAATTATATCCTCTGAACAGGAGAGTTTTAATACAAGACATCTTATAGTTGAAATCAGTAAAACTAAAAAAATTCATGCCCAAACCAGTGAAAGTGGGTTTCCTGTAAACTGATGTAGTAATAGAATCACCGTTTTTCGAAATTAAAAGATCTAAGAAGGGGAGGGAGCCATTTTGCTCAGTTTCCATTGTATACGTTATATTGGGGTGCAAAGAATTTAGGAAGTTGAAGAATTGTTGCGCTTGTACCGCATTATCAAAGACTGCTATCGAATCATCAACGAAGCGTCGATAGAAAATTGGCTTGAGATGAGTGGGAGATTGTCTAAAAATTACACTTTCTAAATGAGTCATAAAAAATCAGCTGCTAACGGTCCGACAGGTGATCCCATCCCTACTCCATCAATTTGTTGGTAAACCTTATTGGTGAAAGTGAAATAGCATTGTTTGAAGACCAATTCTAAAAGTTCCTTAAAATGAGACAATGAAAAACCATGAAAATTATCAACTGAGCTAAAAACCCTATCTAAAATAATGGCAATAGTTTCAGATACAGGTACATTTGTGAAAAGCGACTTTACATCAAAACTGACAAAAAACTTTTTTGAATCGAAGTTTTTACCATGGAGGTCTTTTTGGAATTCAAACGAGTTATTTATAGTGTAAGCATTTTTCGCAAAGGGGGACAGGAGACGAACAACAAATTTTGCCAATTGAAAGGTGGGTAAGTTATACGAAGCTAAAATAGGACGGAGAGGTGTTCCAGCTTTATGGATTTTAGGCAGACAGTATAATTGAGCAAGATTAGCACCAGATGCGAACAACTGAGAGTAAGTATCATTTTTTATTATCTTTAAAGACTTTAGTCGCGACAGAAATCTATTAACCTGGTCTTCTAACCTTACAATGACTTTATTGACAGGTTCTAGAATTTGTTTGAATTTAGTAAGATCACTTAGGATTTCATTAGTTTTGTTTATGTAGTCCGATTTATTCAAAATAACCACTCCGTTACCCTTGTCTGGTCTAGTCACAACAATCTCCCTCCTCCTTCCCCAATTCCTTATAATCCCCCCTTCCCCAATCGCCCTCGCCATCTCTTGTTTTTTCCCGTATTGCCTCTGCTCAATCAGTTAGCCTCGGAAACTGCAGTGTAACGTTAGTTAGTTTCATTATTCCAGTGTACTATTGTTAATTTTTCCAGTGTATTAATTTCACATTTACTATATGTATTTAAAAATAGCTTCTTAATTTTTATATGTAAATCTGTATAACTTAGAATTTAACCCTCTTTTCTCAGTCTTTTAAAATTTGTCTTTATGAATAGGTTATAGAAATTTTCTGTTTTGTTTTTTCATTCAATATTGATTTTAATTCACATTGTTATTAAACAGCCTGAAGAGAGCGTATTGCTCGAAACGTTGCGCATTAAAGAAGACTTTTCATGGCATTTACATTTCTCCTTGTCATTGGATTTCTCCTAAATATTAAATTGAAGCTCTGTAGAAGCAACCCGCATGATTATATATATATATATATACAGGACTATTCAAAATAATTCATCCGATTTCAACTGAGAATACTTCCGTACCTATCAACCGTGCATCAACTGGGCATACACCACATGAAAGAGAAAATCTCCGAGTTTTACAAGATCACCGCGAGAGGGCTCCAAAGTCACGCCGTGGCCTAGCCTAGCAACAAACAGTCAGTGTGAAAATGGCGTCCGCACAGCAGAAGGCGTTTTGTGTGTTGCAGTTTTCGAGCTGTAAATCGGTAGTCACAGTGCAGCGTGAGTTTCGTCGACGTTACAGAACAGATCCACCGGGTGCTCAGAGCATCCGTCGGTGGTATCGGCAGTTCGAGGATTGTTACTGCCGTAGAGTCAGTGACAACGGACATGCTGGAGCGAGTATGGGAGGAATTCGACTATCGTGTCGACGTTGCTCGTGTAACTAGGGGAAGTCACATAGAGCATTTATGAGGTGAGAGACAAAATTTGGACAGTTTTTCTTTTGGTTGATGTATCACAAATCACTCTGTATTTGTAACATTAAAAAATATTCTCATTTGAAATCAGGTGAATCAGTTTGAATAGCCCTGTATATATATATATATATATATATATATATATATATATATATATATATATATATATATATATATATACAGACTCTGCCTGAAATAAGGAACTCTTCTGGGAAAATTAAATCCACTATAGTCCGAATAAGTAATGGCAAATGACAAACTGTAGTTTCTTCCTCTTGATGATGTTGTTGTTACCGGAAAACTCCTTGTTACCGGCTGCTACTTGTTCCCGGATGCGTCACTTACTGATACAATACTGTTACTGGGACTCTCTTACTTACAGTACTTATGGGTTCGAAAAGCAATGTGGTGTTTAGCAAACAATTTGTCCACTCAGCCCATTAAAGGTCCAGTAAAAGATACATTTAAATAAATTAAATATATTTACTAAAACCTAAATATAAACTTAAATTAACATTTAAACTTAACCTAACACTTAACCTAACACTTAAACTTAGTGATATACAAGCAGTACGTCCTGTGCCTACTTAAAGTAAATTATCACTTCGGCTATCACTTTACTTCGGCAGTCCAGTAGCAGTGGTGTTTAGACGGGCAGGAAAGGATAGGCTTTGCTCCAATCCTGTCTTAATTCTCAAATTTACTGATGAAGCTCAGAAGCTCAGCCTCGGAACGGGGCCACAAAACGTTCCGACCGTTCACGTTCAGCTCGGGTAGACGAAACGGTTTCAATTGAACCAGGAATTCAGTTCCCCAGCCGAACCCAAGCGTTGTTCCACACTCCAAATTTAAAGCCTATTCACAATAATAAACAAATACCGCTTACACAAGTAAAACACATACTAGCTAAAACTCAGAAAAACGCACATACAATGCGATATTCCACAAGTTCTTGCAGTAACAATTTTAACTAAATCTTACCTCGTATAGAGGCTTCCACACTTGCACTATAGGCAATGCTCACTTGCACTATAGACAATGTTTAAAGACACCACTGTACTCTGTACTCTTTACAATAATCACATTTATAAATTACTTTAAAAATTATGTCTTACATTAAAAGAAAAGGTAAATCTCTAGGAGCGCTCCATTTTTCAATATTAAACATACACTCATAAAACATATACCATTTGAAATCTCACATTTTTCTGAGTCTAAAAATGTAGTAATCCAAAAGTAACAACAGCAAATAAAAAGTAACTAGGTTTAAATATGAAACCCTATACCGATCAATTTGTGATGCGTGATCTTTACGGGGGCTCTGCCCCCGTACCCCCGAGACCTAAATTATACAAATGATAATGTAATAACATATTCATGTTTGGTTAGGTTAGCGTAACAATTACCAAAAATACCATCTTACAACACAGACTGAAGATTTATAACTTAGCCAACCTTTATAATGTAGTTAATGACGTCACGCGTCAAACAATTAATTAAGCTAGTTACTTTTTATTTGCTATTGATACTTTTGGATTACTACATTTTTAGACTCAGAAAAATGTGAGTTTTCAAATGGTGTATGTTTTATGAGTGTATGTTTAATATTGAAAACTGGAGCGCTCCTAGAGTTTATCCAAAGAAAACTAAATATTAATTACAATTTAACGTAATCTATACAATTTAACAGTAAATAATTAAGTTATTCGACAATAATAGCAAATACACATTAACATGGAAGTACATATACAACAATTACCTGAAGTGATTGTAGATCTAATGCCGACAACTCACATTCAAATATCCAACTTCATGCAACTTCTAACTTTGAATCTCCCGCTTCCAACCTCTATTGTTCAGATCACAAACACGAATCATCCCCAAACTTCCATTACTACCTTTCATCTTGCTCACTTTCAAATCATTCACACCAAGCTCTAGTTTCACACTCCACCTATCGCTCACGTTCAACTTTCACAATGACCCTACCATACCAATCACACTCTTACAATGTCAACCCGACGTGGGCAACGGGTTACCCGAAAAGAGGCCCCAAAATATAATGTTATAATGTTTCAGACCAACAAAGACCCTAGGATCCACTCATGGCTGGTCTACCTAACCGTGTTTGTAATTGTGTATTGCGCATGTCCTCCGTGGTGGCGGAAGGGACCTACAGTTTTATGTCGGTTCCGAACCACAAAAACCTTAATTTTACTACCTTAAACTATACCCAATCTATCAATATATGAATCTAATCGATTTTTAAATATATTTATAGAGGTGCTACTATGATAACTACTTCTACCGGCAAACTATTTCAGCTATTTACTATTCTATGTGTAAAAAAATTTTTGGTAATTGCTGTCTCGAACCTTCTACTAGTCAGATTACACCGTTATTTCTAGTTCTACTATATTGTGCTGTTTCGAAAAAGTTCTCTCTCTTTACATTATCGAATCCATTCATATTTTTAAAAACCTGGATTAGATCACCCCTTACCTCCTAGTCTCAAGTGTAGTCACTTTTAACTCCTTAAGCCCATCCTCGTACGACTTTGACCTAGCGATGGAATCATCTTAGTTGCTCGTCTTTGAACTCTTTCGATTTTGTCTATATCCTTGCGGATATACTGATTCCAAAATTGGAATCCGTACTCCAAATGGGGTCTAACTAATGATTTATAAAGAGGAACAATAATATCGCGCGATTTGTACTCAAAATTCATAGCTATAAAACCTAACACTTTGTTCGTCTTATTGACTGCTGCTGTACTTTGTTTCGCTACTTTCAAATCATCATCACCAGTGACTATAACTCCTAAATCTTTTTCCTGCTCTACGCTTGCCAACTCTTTCCCTGACATACTATATGAGCATATGCAGGGCCGGATTTTCCAATAGGCAACATAGGCCATTGGCCTAGGGCCCACCAGTAACTGGGGGCCCACTGGGGACCTCCTACAATCCCTTGACACAAACAGTATCATTGACAAATTTGCCATAGAAAAAAGCAGGAAAAAGTCATTTTGAACTTCACATAGTTGTGCTTGCAAAATTTATTATGCTTCAGTTTCATTGTATTTTTCCATTATTCCTATGTGTAAGATGTACATGATATGGAACTTGATTTACTTTGATGTACTTGATATGGAACTAATTTGATTAAAAATTATTAATGTGTAATGTATTACATTATGTTGTAATTCTTATTGCAAAATTTATTATGCTTCAATTTGACTGTATTTTTTTCCATTATTCCTTTGTGTAAGAATAAGTTGTACATGATATAAAACTAATTTGAATAAAATTATTGATGTGTTACATTATGTTGTAATTCTTTTTTTTTTACATTACAATATTACGATATATATATATATATATATATATAATATTTTTTTCGGGGGGGCACTGATAAGGTTTGGCCTAGGGCCCACAAGCAAGTAAATCCGGCCCTGAGCATATGCAAAATAACCGTTACGCGAATCTATATGTAAAATTTTGCACTTATCGACGTTAAATCTCATTTGCCATGTGACCGACCACTCTACGATTTTATTCAGATCTTCCTGGATTTCATCTCTTCCTTCGTCATTTATCGCCCTACCATCCAACTTCGTATCATCCGCAAACTTTGGAACTGTATTGACTAGGCCGACATCTAAATCGTTAATATATATAAGAAAAATCAGGGGGCCCAATACAGAACCCTGAGGAACGCTGCTCGCTACATTAGCCCAAGCTATCTGCCAAACAGATAGGATCCAACTTTGGGATAGGATCTAGTGTTTAAATCAGCCTAACTCCACTATATCTCAAACCTCAATATAAGAAAAAAACTCGTTGCATCCACGTCGGATTGAATACATCAAAGAAAAAAGGATAACTATTGTATTTTTAGCCTAAAACCCTGCACAGTCTGTGTGTAACATAAAAGTTTCTCAGGGACCATTCTGAGTTCAATCCTATATATATATATATATATATATATATATATATATATATATATATATATATATATATATATACCTTTCAAAGGTTCTGCGCGGTGATTCCTCATTTCACGAAGGCCAAGTTGGCCTGGGGAAGTAGTGAGTTAGTTTCTTGTACTCTCCACTTCACATAGCCAGGTACGCCCGGCTGGCTCATCGGGGATTGTTCTGAGCCAGGCGTTTAATCTTCTTTTGAAGATGTCTACTGCAACACCACTCGTGTTCCTTAGGTCTTTGGGCAGCTGATTAAGCAGTTTTGGTCCTCTCACAATAGAACTATTTTCTTTCAGGGTTAAGGATGTTCCCTGTCTAGCCTTTAATTTGGGAACACGACACAGTCTTCCTTTTCTACTTTCCTCCGTTGTTTGGGGAGTTACAGGGTTCAGAGTAAGATTAGGGACTAGTTTCTCCATTATTTTCCAAGTGTAAATAATGGTGTATCTCTGTCTCCTCCTTTCCAGTGAATATAGGTTTAGTTTGCGTAACCTTTCCCAGTAATTTAGTTCTTTGCACCCATTGATCTTGGCTGTGAAGCTTCTCTGAATCCCTTCTAGTTGTCTAATGTCTTCTTTTTTATATGGGGATATTAGGGCCGAGCAGTATTCCAATTTGGGTATGATCAGTGTTTTCAGTAGCGGAATCATTACATGCCTATCCCTTCGTTTAAAGGTTCTCAATATCTGCCCCGTTATTATCTTCGCTCTGTTTACTGCTATCACACAGTTTCAAATTTCGCATCATCAGTCATTACAACCCCTAAATCTTTTGCTTTAGAATTTCGCTGAATTTCCTGTCCATTTGAGATATAATATTCCATGGATTTTAGGTCTTCTCTTTTTTCGTTTCGTAACAGCTGAAATTTCTCAGTGTTAAACTTCATATTGTTGTCTTCCGTCCACTTGTAGACATATATATATATATATATATATATATATATATATATATATATGATGCAAACCTACAAGGAAACAGAAAAATGATTCCAAGGCCTTTCGTGTATTCAAAAGTACACCTCGTTAGGGTGTAAGGGGTTCCAAAAAACCTTAGCCCCCCCATTTGCAGCTTACATGTTTACTTATATCGAAATAGTTTTTATTGATTATAAAAATATATAAAATTCTTTATTTATTGCAGGTATTAAAATTACTCTAGCTGATAAAGTGATAATATAATGGCTTCTCAATTAATTGGTGATTCGGAGAGGCAACGTGTGATAGATCGCATACGAGCAATAACATTTCGGGAAGCTCGTGATGCTGGAGCCACCTTTATAACACGTTCATGGGTTGCCAAAAAGTTGCGAAGAAGTGAGGACTTCGTCAAAAGAAATTGGAATAAAACTTTGGATGAATGTGAAATGGATACAAGCAAATCTGGGCGCCCAAATTTGCCACTCTCTCAGGAAACAAAGGACATCATTGAAAGCGGTACGCGTAAGCGGAAAAACAGATGTGCTAAACTTTCTAGAGAGATCAAAGTGTTGAGAGGAAAGATCGTTAGTGGTGAGATCATTCGACTGTACCGTCATAAGCAAGGTTTAAAGCATTGGCATGAACTTCCAAAGCCAAGAAAAACTCAACTTAACATCGATGACAGAATGTGGTTTGCCCATTATCTTGAAGATTGGGATATGGATGATTTCATGCATTTAGCTGTCTCGGATGAATTTTTTGTTTACGTAACACGTCGGCCTAACTACCAAAATGATCGAGTGTGGGCCACAACACCAGATGAAATCGATGACAAGAACATTATCGCGAATTATTAAAAAGTCCAGACTGTGTTGGTGTGTTTGTTTTGTTCACTGCAAAGAAGCTCATGTGGGTGCTGAAGCCAAATGGTCAGAGTTGGGATGGACAGTATTTTCGTGATATTATTCTATCCCAGCATGTCATTCCTTTTCTAAGAAACCCAAACAATGTTATGGATGTCAATCAGGTCACACTTCTGCACGATAAGGCCCCCTGCTTTAAGGCATTAGCCACTCAACAGTTGTTGCGGAACCATGAGATCGATTTCTTTGGAAATGAAGAATAGCCAGGAAATTCTCCTGACCTGAACGTCCGTGAACACATTGGATCAGTTATAAAGGACAAGATTGAATATCTCTCGTTTCAAGAACCTGCAGCAAATCGATTTTCGAAGAATACAATGACGCAACACATTGAAACTGTTTTAGCAAATTTGCGTAACGATCAAAATCTATTCCCGTCACTTCTGGCAAGCTACCCAAAGCGAATTCAGGCTGTCTTGGAAGCCAATGGCGGGAACACCAAGTTTTAATTGTTTCTCATTAAATGCAGGATTAAATTCTCTTTTGTAAGGTATGTTTAGTTTTACTGTACCTCTAATGGTTTAGGCCATGGGCGGGGGGGGGGGGGGCTAAGGTTTACTGGAGCCCCGTACTTCTGAATACACGAAAGACCTTGGAATCATTTTTCTTTTTCCTTGTGGCGTTTCATCATTCATTCATTTCACGTGTTTAATAGTGAAATTCATTCATATATATATATATATATATATATATATATATATATATATATATATATGTTTCCTTTCAACTTTCAAAGGTTCCGTGCGATGATTCCTCATTTCACGAACGTCAAGCTTGTCGCCCTCTCTTAGCTTGTCGCGACACTGTGAGTGAGCACTGTGCCAGAATCTGTCGTTCCTAAATGATCTATATATATATATAATATATATATATATATATATATATATATATACTAGCTGAGGTACCCGGCGTTGCTCGAGATAAATTTCACATTGCTGTTGCATGTCGTTCACGGTCACCTTCAAGGCATGATTGTCTTTCTTGGGGTGTTTCTATTGGTCTGGTAGCTGCTACAGTTTCTCGGACAGCTTCAAGACGTGATTGTCTTTCGTGGGGTCTTTCTCTTGCTCTGGTAGCTGCTACACTTTCTCGGACAGCTTCAAGACGTGATTGTCTTTCTTGCAGTATTTCTCTTGCTCTGGCTGTTGCATGTCGTTCACGGTCAAAATCAAGCCGTGATTGTCTTCCTTGTGAGCTTTCCTGCTTCCGGGCTTCTTTATTTTTTCTGACTGCTGATGTAGATCTGCCCAAACTTGCCCGTTTCTTTGGTGGCATGGTAAAGTTGTTGGGATTTTCAAAAACTGCAAAAAAACATTGCCACATTAACTTCCTGTAACTATTCGCACAAACAGACAAACAGACAGGCTGACCGACTCTGTGTTGACATTCTTCATCCCATAAGAGGTTCCCGTGCCAAATTTGGTAGCTATAGGTCAAACGGTTTGAAGTCGTCCTAAAAAATAATTACATGTGAAGCTCAAGATTTTCATGACTGTGTTCTTTTCTATAGTTGACCAAATAATTAGTCATGACCAATAATTAGTTGAAAATGTTAAGATTCAGAAATCTTGACACAATGTGAAGCTCAAAATTTTCACGGCTGCGTTCTTTTCTGTAGTTTAATCGCGGTGCTGGGGCCTTCGGGCCCAGTAATTTTAATTATTTAATTTATTAACATTCTTCATCCCATAAGAGGTTCCCGTGCCAAATTTGGTAGCTCTAGGTCAAACGGTTTGCGCTTGCATAAAGGACAGACAAACAGACAGGCGAAAATATATATATATACTACTACTAGGTGAGGTACCCGGCGTTGCCCGGGTTAACTGAATGCCCGGTTCGGTCAACTGAATGCCCCCCAAAACCCCCTCACCCCCCTTTATGCAACTTGGGGGCTAACCCCTCCCCATTACCCCCACCCCTCTCCCCCACCCCCATCCTTTCACCATTACTGCCCGGGATAAATTTCACAAACAGACAGGCTAAACTACAGAAAAGAACGCAGCCGTGAAAATTTTGAGCTTCACATTGTGTCAAGATTTCTGAATCTGATCAGATATCCCCAAAACCATCCTTACCAAATAATTGAACTCCCAATTACTGTCGGTTCAATTATTTGGTCAATAAAACTATAGAAAAGAACACAGTCATGAAAATCTTGAGCTTCACATTGCCGCCCGTAATACAAACAGACAAACAGACAGGCTGACCGACTCTGTGTTGACATTCTTCATCCCATAAGAGGTTCCCGTGCCAAATTTGGTAGCTCTAGGTCAAACGGTTTGCGCTTGCATAAAGGACAGACAGACAGAATATATATATATATATATATATATATATATATATATATATATATAGTGGGCCTAGTTTTAGCCGTTTAAGGTGATAATGATTTGATTGTATGCTAATGATTAATTGATGCAATGACTGATTGTTTATTAATGATAGGCTGGGTTAATAATTTATGATGTAAAGTATCACCAATTGAAAGTGGCTAAGGCATTGGCCTACCATACTATTGGAAGTGACATGAATGCAACGAGGGTCACCAGTTCAGATTACTCCTGAACAAATTAATATTAAGGTTATAAAAAGTACCTTATTATTTGTATTTTATTATGAAAATAAAGATATTATTTATTCACCGTGATTAACAAAGAATTGACAGTGATTATTTGATAGCCTTTACGTTATGCTTATGACATAGAAACTTAGCTAATAAGATGAATGATTAATAGCTTAATTGACACGTAATACATTCATTGATATGTAAATGGCATGCAACATGGAACATTAAATGAGGCCTATTAATGACAGCATACACGTACGTTTTGGTACACTGAATAGAATACGTGACACTGATTAAGTAGGCTAAATGATTGCATGGATGCACATAGAATAATTGATGCGGCCTAATAATAATGGATTGAAAAGCTTGACACTGGTTACACAAATATCACTTGAAATGAGTAATAAGCCTCTCCTGCGTTTTAACGAGAGTCAGTTTGTGGTGTTATGAAACACTGCGTTTATAGCCTAATCTTCTGCGGTTCACCTGGTAGGCTTTACGTTATTGTTATTAAGCAAAGAGACAAGGCTTACCAGTAAGATAATGATACTTGTTGCTCTGAGGGGGGGCCTGTCGACTGATAGGCTCGAGGTGTTGGCCTTCCTATTGGAGTGAGTTGAGTGCGCGATGGTCGCCCGGCTGATTAAGCCTTTTGCGAAGGAGAAGATGCTTGCGGTAGGCTTTGTCGAACGTAGGCCCGAGTGTTGTTACTTCTCGAGGTGCAGGATGGCCTATAAATGATCTTGCAGGTGGAGGTTCTAAGCGATGCTGACCTTCCCATTGAAGTTGTGTGACGGGCGCCGGTCGCCTCAAGTGTTGATTCGCTTGAGGTAGAATTGAGGTGATGCTTGAGAGACCAACTGGCAGAAGACGAAACGGCGCTGATTTTCGAAGAAGTGCTTTTGCAGGCTGACGGCGGTAGGCCTTAAGTGATGATAGATCGAAGGCCTTGAAGGAAGCAGCAGGCCGCTCCTCCGGCGGGAAGCCGGAGGGCGGTTGTCGGACGTGTTGCTCGTAAAGGTGGAGATCGAGTGTGTGAGTGCGAGTGTGAGTGGAAACTCGCTTTTATACGTAGTTCCTGTGACGTAGGATTTCGCGCCAAATCTTAAGACACCTTGCCCGCACTTCTTTTTGTTGTTAAGGGCTCGCTTTTGGCGGCCTTTGGAAGAAGAACAGAAGCTTCATTGTTTGATTCTTTGCCCACGTGTGTTTTTCAAGAATGTTTGATGAATGCGTGGAAGAAAAATTTGTTTGTCTACTTGTTGGTCTATTTCTTGTCGATCCGCAATAGTCCATCAACACAATTACCGATATTTCCCTCAACACAAACACGACCAAGATGACGCCACACAAGCATGACTAAGATAACGTCACAGAGCGGGAATAAGGCATCACCTCTCAACCTCATTACAAGGACTCCCTCAAGCATGCCAAGCCACCTTCGCGGCTTCATCTCTCCCTCCGACAACTTCAGTGATACGCAAACCATCGCAATGTAAGCATCATTTGTGCAGGCCACATTGGCCGGTGTCATTCACCTAACTTTATATAAACACTAATCATTACCTCACGCGTTAATAAATGTCAAGCCATTATTATATATTGAAAGCATTATTTCAAGTGTACGCATTATTGCAACTGTAAACAACATATTTGTCTCATTCATAAATAATTGATTTTGTGTAATAAAGGAAGAAAACTCGTTCTATCAATCAACCTAATTAATAACTTAATTAATAACATTCTTTGATCTAAAACAGTGGTTCTTAAAACCTTTTTTAGGCTGCGACCCAAATTCTGGTCGCGGGGCTAGCTCGGCGACCCATGCCTTAAAACAATTTACTCGTAATAGATAATGAAATTAATAATAAATGACAATTTAATGACCCAATCAAAATGGCTTGGCGACCCAATAATTGAGCCACGACCCAGGGGTTAAGAACCACTGATCTAAAAGATCTGGTGAGCTCGGCCAAAGCATTTATCATTAAATATTAATTAACAGCAATTATCATCATTCCTTATAGTACCGATTTACGCATCAAACTGGCTACATAATTGGCCATTATATATATATATATATATATATATATATATATATATATATATAATGAGTGTGTGTGTGTATATATACACTAGGGGCACTTAATATATTTTGCCCCACCCTTTTTTCTTAGCTAAATAATAGGCCATGGGACTGAAATGTCTTTTGGGCCGTAAGTTTGAACTTTCTGCGCTTCATATAACCAGATTTTTCCAGTTTGAACCTTCCTTCCTTGTATAAAACCGCTTTCAAACGCCCTTGTATAAAACCGATGTTTAACGTAGTTTCGAAAATGGCGGCTGACAGTGATGTGCGTCATAAACAGAGAGCTGTTATCGAGTTCTTAACCGCAGAGAAGGAAACAGTTGGAAATATTCACAAACGTCTACAAAACGTTTACGGAGATGCTGTTGTTGATTGAGCACAGTTGGACGCTGGTCTAAACGTGTGAGATCATCAGAGAGAGGGAGAGCCAGCCTCATTGGTGAGCCACGCAGCGGTCGACCGGCATCGGCTGTGACATTTCACACTGTGCAACGTGCTAACAGCATCATTCGATCAAATCGGCGTGTCACATACAAGGAACTATCACTGGAGCTAGAAATTAGTGAAGGAAGTGTGAATACGATAATTCAGCAACTGGGATACTCAAAAGTGTGTTCACGGTTTGTTCCTCGCGAACTGACTGAAGATCACAAAGCTCAAAGAAAAGAAATTGCTTCCGAGTCGTTGGTTCGATTCGAGACAGAAGGGGATGACTTCCTTTCACGAATTGTGACTGGGGATGAGACTCGGGTACACCACTTTAAATCTGAAACAAAACGTCAATCCATGAATGGCATCACGCAGACTCCCCACGCAAGAAAAAGTTCAAAATGGCTCCCTCTGCAGGAAAGGTTATGACCACCATCTTCTGGGACATGAAAGGGGTGATTCTATTGGCCACAAACAATCAATTCAGAGGCATGTATTACTACCCTAGTACAGAGACTCCATAGACGTATAAAGCGAGTTCGACCGGAGAGAAAACTGGAAGACGTCCTTCTTTTGCACGATAACGCAAGACCACACAACAGTTTGCAAACGAGAGAGGCCATCACAAAAATGCGCTTGACTGCGTTACCCCACCCTCCATGCAGCCCGGATCTGGCTGGCACCTTCAGACTTCCATTTGTTTGGGCCAATGAAGGATGTTATTCGTGGAAGAAAGTTTCAGTGACGATGAGGTTGTTAAGGAGGTTAAGAGGTGGCTTCAGCAAAACCCAGCGGACTTTTACCAGCAAGGAATAAAGGCTCTTGTTTTGAGGTTGAGGAAAGCCGTAGAAAAGGATGGAGACTATGTGGAGAAATAAAAACTTGTGAAAAAGGTATGTAACTACAATTTCTTGTGTAAAAATTTCTGGAACTTAACAAGGAAACTTGGAAAGAAAGAAAAAAGGTGGGGCAAAATATATTGAGTGGCCCTCGTGTATATATATATATATATATATATATATATATATATATATATATATATATACAGTGCCCGCGAAAAGTATCCGATCACTCAAGAAAATACAATATTTTCCCTTGATATTCAGAGACACGTAATTCACTTTCTATTTGTTCTAGCGACATCTGGTAACTTTGAGGTTGCTCGCTGATATGAGAGCTATCCAACGCATTCTCAAATTAGTGTTCTGGTAGCCTTCGTTGCTGGTGGCTGTGTCTCAAATTTGTCAGATTTCACTGTTTGTGTAAATTTCTTGATATTTTTTTTTTTTTTACAGAAAGTGGTGTAAATAAAATTTATATATAATGTGTGCTAAAAAACAACTTAAGAGTAATTGTCGAGGTGCTATTGTTGCTTTGCATGCATGTGGGAAATCACAGAGACAGATAGCTAAGGAATTAAACATATCCCAAAGTACCGTTAATTTATGGGTTTCACGGGCTAAGAACAATGGTGGCCTAACCACGCCAGTCCCTAAAAAACGATCTGGCAGACCGAGAAAAACAAATTCGCGAACAGACAAACTTATGAAACGTTTAGTATTGAAAAACCCAACAATAACTGCGAAAGAAATAAAATTTAATATGAATAATTTGTTATCTGGTGTTTCTGAACGAACTATCCAGGAGCGGCTCCAAAAAGAACTCGGATTACCATCTCGCCATGCTGCTAAGAAACCGTTCATTAATGAAAAAATGCGTAAAAAACGTGTCGCATTTTGTAAAAAATACATTCATTGGACTGTTGATGACTGGAAGAAGGTTTTATTTAGCGATGAGTCGACATTTTTGACATTCAGAAGTTGTCCAAAAAAGGTTCGCCGGCCTATTGGCTCAAATAGGATGGACCCTAAAGACAATGAAACACCCTCCAAGTGTGATGGTTTGGGGTTGTTTCGGTACTATGGGCGTGGAAACTTATATTTTCTTCCGAAGAACACAACTATGAATGGTGCACGGTATTTAGCAATGCTACAGGATAAACTTCCAATGGCAATGGCAATCCAAAGGACAAAAACATACATGCATGATGGTGCACCATGTCACAGGGCCAAAATAGTGACAAAATGGATTACTGACAATAAATTTGATATTTTGGATTGGCCTGGTAATAGTCCAGATCTCAATCCGATAGAAAATCTGTGGCTAATAATAAAAAATAAGGTTGAATGCCACGACACTGGCTCAGTCGAAAAATTACAAGAGGCCATCAAAAAGGTATGGTGCAAGGAAATATCAGTGGAAGTTTGTCAAAACTTGATTAAATCCATGCCAAAACGTCTAGAACAAGTCATCCAAACCAAAGGACAGATGACAAATACTAATATAAGGTTAGTATACATCTAAACATTGTTTTTTATGTAAAAAATACAAATTTCAAGGGTGATCGGATACTTTTCGCGGGCACTGTATATATATATATATATATAATGATGAATAAAACCACGAAGGAAAGGAAACACAGAATGGTGCTCAAGCGCTTTCGTCTAATGACATCCTCAGGAACACTGAGGATGTTCCTGAGGATGTCATTAGACGAAAGCGCTTGAGCACCATTCTTTTCCTTTCCTTCGTGGTTTTATTCATCATAAATATTTTTCACGTGTTACTTTCGTGAAATAATTTTCATATATATATATATATATATATATATAGGGTGTCCCAAAAAAACTATATAATCTTTATAGCATCATATATTTTATAATTTAAAAAACCCAAACAATATATTGTTTGAGCAATTGCCAAAGAAAGGTAAATTAGTAATCTAAGTGATCAAAATGTTATAGCGAGTTGTTTGCATATAAAATTTAATTAACTACGCCAAGTGCTCAAAATGTTCTCCGGCGGCATGAATGCACTTTCAATACAACAAAATCGTGTGGTCTGATGAAGCTACCTTCAAGCTGAATGGCACAGTAAATCGACACAATTGCAGATACTGGTCGCTTGATAATCCACACGTTTATGTGGATAAACATGTTAATTTACCAGGATTAACAGCATGGTGTGGTTTATCATCCAGGGGTTTGGTTGGACCATTTTTCTTTAATGGGACAGTTACCGGTGCCGCATATCTCGACATGCTGCGGACAGAAATTATACCTGCAGTTCGGAAGTTGTTTGGAAACGACGACTTTTACTTTCAACAAGATGGAGCCCCCCCTCATTATCATTGTGATGTCAGAAGGTACCTCGATGAAACGTTGCCTAACCGTTGGATAGGACGAAGAGGAAGCGTTGATTATCCTCCACGTTCACCGGACTTGACTCCACTTGATTTTTACATGTGGGGCTACCTGAAGGATGCAGTTTATGGTACAAGACCCGCAGCACTCGAACACCTTAAGGATGCAATTACGGAAAAGTGCGGGACCATCACAGCATCCACATTAGTCCATGTCTGCGAATCAGTTAGTGGACGCATTCAAAAGTGCATTCATGCCGCCGGAGAACATTTTTAGCACTTGGGGTAGTTAATTAAATTTTATATGCAAACAACTCGCTACAACATTTTGATCACTTAGATTACTAATTTACCTTTCATTGGCAATTGCTATAACAATATATATATATATTTTTTTTTAAATTATAAAATATATGATGCTATAAAGAGTATATAGTTTTTTTTGGGACACCCTGTATGTGAAAATTATTTCACGAAAGTAACATGAAAAATATTTATGATGAATAAAACCACGAAGGAAAGGAAACAGAGTGGTGCTCATTAGACGAAAGCGCTTGAGCACCACTCTGTTTCCTTTCCTTCGTGGTTTTGTTCATCATATATATATATATATATTGTTTAACCTCCTTCGCAACATCTAAGGTCATATGACGGAGGGGACCTACAGCTTTAGGTGGGATCCGAACCACGGGTCGCTACATAGTCTGGACGGAGCGGACGGTCTCCCCTCCAACTACTATCCGCCCCAATGACGCTTAACTTCGCTGATCAACGGGAAGCAGTGTTACGACATTGGCTACGACGTAGCACACATATATATATATATACACACACACACACCTTTGGTTAGCTTCCGCCCGAATTGTTCATCTGACGGAGGTCAAGCTTTTCACTCCACCTTAGACCTACAGTTTAACGTGGAATCCGAACCACGCCCCACCAGCAGCCCAGCGTCTTAACCACTAGGCCACCCAGGGTACCCATTTACCTACCAACCACTGTCTTTATTGTGTGGAAGGATGAACAGCTGGGTTTTGCTGCGCGCCGGCTGCCGCATCGGGTCTCGACCCGGGGCCGATGGATTTGTAGTCAGCGACGCTAACCACTACACCACCGAGGCACATATATATATATATATATATATATATATATATATATATATATATGTAGAAAAATCACAGAATAACACGTGATCTTATTAATAAGCAAACAACCACAGGGAAAAAGGAAAAAGAAACACGAAATCCGAGCGCTTTCGTGATATATTCACATCTTTAGGGACAAGATGTGAATATATCACGAAAGTGCTCGGATTTCATGTTTCCTTTTCCTTTTCTCTCTGGTTCTTTGCTTATTAAAAAGATCACGTGTTGTTCCGTGATTTTATTGCATATATATATATATATATATATATAAAAGCAAATTCTGACCCCGAGAAATATTATTTTCAGTAGCATGTTCTAAAAAATGTATGAATGGTACAGTGTACTGTGCATGCACAAAATTAATTACAGAAAACATGAAGTTAACGCGTGACTATCATAGGGGCGGAGCTTAGACGTGACGTCATACATCTGAACTGGAATTTCAACTCTTCGCGAGCACCAAGCTGTTATTTGATTCAGTCTTTATGTTGGAGTTGTCATCTGTGTGAGAAAACGAAGTTCTTTGAAATTTGCACTGAAAATGAAGCCTTCTATATATTTCATTTTATGTTTAATAGCTTCAGGTAAGATTAAGATTATGGTGTTCTTAATTTTAGTGAGGGAATTAAATTGTGATTTATTTCATATTCATTTTGTGCCGTGCGTATTAACATAAACTTAACAGAAGTTAGGGCCTTTTCTAGCCTATCTGTTTGATTTTGTTACTTAGGCAAACTTATGCTAGTTGGGGAATAATATACAGGTAAAGTGGTGCAGGTGTTTGTTTTCGATGCGTCGCAGAATTACCATTTTACGTTCAGTTTATTAAAATGGGCCTTATTTCAAGTGTCGTATGAAGGAACGTTGTACGAGTAATTAAATTGAAAGGAAGTTGATGATTCATACATTTCTAAAACTTTACCTGAAACTGAAAGCCACGCCTACATTCTTCCTTCTTTACTGGTTCCCTGCTTTTCGTTATTGGTGTGCCAATTATCTTAGCTAACATTTATGTCAGCTTTATTTATCTTAAGTTAACATACATTTTGACGGAGTGTGACTCCACATTAATGATAACTGAAATAATAACCATTTTTATTGCGCAGAAACATTGGATTATAGGTCTATACCTGAGATAACGAAAGTAGGACAAGGCTATATAGGCTATCATTAATATTTGATCTGTTTGGCTATTTGTTAGAAATGTTACTTTACCGCTCTGTAAGAGAGATGAATGCTAAAGTATATAGTTCTTGCGCTAAGCATTGTTCGCTTTAATCATTTGTTGTAGGCTCAAGCCATGGCCTATAATTGCAGGCATAATTAACAAAATCACCTAAGCCAAAGTTAAGCTCAGTATCCCCTGATTCTTATGATATGATAGTAGTGTACTTCGCTGTTTCCTTTAACATTCACAGACAATGACTTAAGAGGCCTATCTAAAATTTAAGCGAGTTCAGCAAGACCTATATAATAAGAAACTTTACAATGTCACAATATTAGAAAATATGTAAGATCGTATATATATATATTATATATATATATATGTGTGTGTGTGCGTGTGCGTGTGTGCGCGCTTGCTTGCACTATATGACGGAACTCACAATGGAGCCTACTAGTGTTTTATTGTAGTCAAAATTTTCATAAATCGTTAGGTTTACACGATGTTGGCATTAACGTTTAATTTTGTATTTTTATTGGCAAGTAGTTTAATTACATTTTACTTATGTGAATATGCCGTTGAGAAGCATGACAACACCTTTTCAGGCATAAATCTTTGAGATTCATTTCTATTTTTACGAAAGAAAATAAGAAATATAAATAGAATTAGTAGAAAATAAAATAAAGTTGCATTTAGTTAATTCTGTTATTACGAATGAAAATTGAAATAATCTTCGAATTAATAGAAAAAGAAGTGGTAAATAATACGGTATAATAATAATAGAAATAATAGAAATAATAATAGAAATAATAAAAATAATAGAAAAGAAAAATGGTAAACAGAACGTGTTGAAATATGAAAAATAATTAATTTCTATTATTACAAATTAGAAAAGATGATACAGTCTTAAAGTTACAAAAATACAGATAAATGACTCCATTTTAAAATGAGGCACATTATAACTATGACGTAATATAATGGAACCTTTTCACGTGTAATTTATATATCTCGCGATTGCACCCAGTTTAAAATTGTGAATTTTGCATATATAATTAATAGCTGATTTGCTTTGTTTAGTAATATTTACGAGTAATCCTCATTGTATGAATTTCATTGGCTAACCACGGAAGTGTCTCCGTGTGATTTCCATTAATAATAGTATTGTAAATCTAATAGTTAAATAAGTGCCTCGAAAAGGTGTGTCATAACTGGACTAAATGTGGAATTATTATTATTATTATTATAATTAATTAATTAATTAATTACTTAATTAATTAATAAGATAATGCGAAACATTAATCTTAAATAAAATTTCTTTGATAGAAAAAGAAATATTTAGAAAATTAGAAAAAATACCTGAACATTTCGAAAAACTGTATATTAATTGTAATTTCACAATCGATTATACTAAAGCTAGTTGAGGATTATTTTTCGATTAGAAGATTAGCTGTTTAAGGATTATTATTGGTTGTAATCCGGGGCCTTCCAATACACTCTTCGGATTACCTCTTGTAATAAGGATTACTATTGATGTTTGCCTTTGTTGAGATTACTGACAAATTTTGTCATTCTGCCAAACTTCAGATTTACATTTATGTTTAAGCAAATTAAGCCCATATATATATATATATATATATTATATATATATATATATATATATATATATATACTGTATAAATGGAATGGATAATAACTAATTTTAAACTTGAATATGAAACTCAATAGACTCATGATAGATAGATAGATAGATAGATAGACAGACAAAAAATTGGTCACTGATTTTAAAGTTAAATTAGCGTCTAGAGACAGTTTCTGAATAAAGATGTAACGAAATTTTGAATTTTGAAACTAATTTACTGTTTGTTTCGAGTAAGGAAAAGAAAGCGTAATTCTGATGATATTTTAAAGCCGTTTTAGGAAGAGAGATCAGATGATGGAACGTGACAAAGTTAATTAAAATAAAAGAAACGTTTTAAATAAAAACAAGTTGGAAAACTCATTTTGGTTTTAGACACTATATAATAATAAGTATTATATTATTATTATTATTATATTATATTATTATTATTATTATTTAAGAAGACGAAGAATAGACGTTTAACGTGAATAGTCTTATTTATTTAGTTATATTAATGTAACTTGAATTGAGTGAAATAAAGAGTATATTAGAACAAGTCTCGTCGTCTCATAATGTGTTTCGTAATTTGCAATTACTCCACTCTATGTATATTGTAGGAAGAGACACTTTTTCAAATGATAAAACAAAAATTTAAAAAATTCTGCTTTTACATTTAGTATTAAAATAATTATATATATATATATATATATATATATATATATATATATATACAGGGCGTCCCAAAAAAATTTATACACACTTTAAATAATTATAAAGGCAGTGTTTATTAAAATACATTTCATTTTCAAAATGTTATAGAATCTACAGACATTATTTAATTGTTTTGTCAACGCCTGTTTTCAAACTGACGTCCGTTCTGGTCCAGGCACTGCTGATAACGCGAAGCAATGGAATCGCAAACATCACGAAACATTTCGTTTGGTATTTGTGTGCATTCTCGTTCGATGGCTGCTCTCAATTCAGCGACTGTTGCAGGTTTTATAGCGTAGACTTTGTCTTTTAAGTATCCCCATAAAAAAAAATCTAGTGGTGTGAGGTCTGGTGAACGCGGAGGGTATTCTACGAAACCCCTTCGTCCAATCCACATCCACATCGTGCCAAGTACCACTCGCAATACTCCACTCTTCGGTCCGGATCATCTTCATTAATAGCATGGACTAATCTTGGAATGTAACGTTTCCATTGACAGCGCTTCAAAATGCGTTGGACAGACGATTCTGAAATTCCTACCTCACGACTCGCTTGCCGCACAGATTTTCTTGGACTTTGGTGATACGTTTCCAGTACTCTTTCTTGCTTTGTGGGGCTTGTCGATGTCCGTGGTCTTCCGGAACGCTTCTTGTGGACATTCTGAACAGTTCCATCGGCTTCAAACTTATCTCTAATTCGAGTGATGGTAAGTCGCGTTGGTGGATTTGTTTGAAACTCCCTCCTAAACTGTCTTTGCACTTCAACTGCGTTTTCACACTTCCAGTAGCATTTTAGAATGAATTTCCTTTGTTCAAAGCTTAGTCTGACTGCCATTATTAATTCTAATGGGTTTAACTTGGAAAGAAAAAACATCAATTGAGCTATCAGCTGTTAAAGGGTGTATACATTTTTTTGGGACGCCCTATAATATATAATATAATATATATATATTATATATATATATATATATATATATATATATATATATATATATACCTTTCAACCTTTTAAGTGTTCTGTGCGATGATTCCTCATTTCACGAAGGTCAAGCTTGTCGCCCCTCCTCTCGAGTTGGCCTGGTGAAGTAGTGAGTTGGTTTCTTGTACTCTCCACCTCACATAGCCAGGTACGCCCGGCTCATCGGGGATTGTTCTGAGCCAGGCGTCTAATCTTCTTTTGATGTCCACTGCAACACCACTCGTGTTCCTTTGGTCTTTGGGCAGCTGATTAAACAGTTTTGGTTCTCTCACAACAAAACTATCATATTTTCTTTCAGGGTTGAGGATGTTTCCTGTCTAGCCTTTAGTTTGGGAACACGACACATTCTTCCTTTTCTACCTTCCACCGTTGTTTGGGGGGTTATAGGGTTCAGAGTAAGATTTGGTGCTAGTTTCTCCATTATTTTCCAAGTGTAGATAAGGGTGTATCTCTCTCTTCTCCTTTCCAGTGAATATAGGTTTAATTCGCGTAACCTTTCCCAATAATTTAGTTCTTTGCACCCATTGATCTTGGCTGTGAAGCTTCTCTGAATCCCTTCTAGCTGTCTAATGTCTTCTTTTTTACATAGGGATGTTAGGAGCGAGCAGTATTCCAATTTGAGTATGATCAGTATTTTCAGTAGAGGAATTATTATATTCCTATCCCTTCGCTTAAAGGTTCTCACTATCTGCCCAGTTATTCTCTTTGCTCTGTTTATTGCTATCTTAGTTTGTGTTTCAAATTTCGCATCATCAGGCATTACAACTCCTAAATCTTTTACTTTAGAATTTCTCTGAATTTCATGTCCATTTGGGGTAGCTCTAATATTCCATGGATTTTAGATCCTCCCTTTTTCCGTACCTTAATAGTTGAAATTTCTCAGTGTTAAATTTCATATTTTTGTCTTCCGTCCACTTGTAGATTCTCTTCATGTCTGTTTGTAGAGATCCTATATCCTCTGGGTTTCTTATTTTTCTACTAATCTTCGTGTCATTGGCAAAGGATGTTACTGTGCTATCTCTGGTAACGTTCATCTGTGTCATTTAGCATGATTATGAAGAGTAGTGGAGCTAATACTGTTCCTTGTGGTACTGACCTGAGGACCTCTGATTCTGATGAAGATACTCCTTGTACTTTAACGGTTTGCCGCCGCTCACTAATGAAATTATACATCCATTTCCCTACTTTTCCTGTTATTCCCATATATATTTCAGTTTATGTATTATGATTCCATGGTCACACTTGTCGAACGCTTTGGCAAAGTCTGTGTATATTAATTACATCATAATTTTCATTACTTTCAAGTGCATCAATAATGTTGTTGTATTGTTTGGGGTGGGAGATAGGAACGAGAGAGGGGAGAGGATGCTGGAGTTTTGTAAATATAAGCAGTTATGCATAACAAATACCTATTTTTATCACAGAGAACAACATAGTTACACATTTGGGTGTGTCAGTTTTAGGGAGCAAAGTGAAATCTTTAGATTTTCAAAGACTACTAGTGACCAAATGATGCACTTTTATGTGCTAACTCGAAATATGGCTTTAAAATCCAAATTTGACCGCTCCTAGCTACTTATATTTGAAGTTGAAGTTTATGAAAAATCAGCAATTTTTGCAAGTATTTTTTTATTGTATATAACTACATTTTACATACATTACATGCAGTTAAAGACATTTTGATTGTATTTCAATATTAAAACTTAGAAATATAGGTAGGTTTCTTGAACTTTGCCAAGGATGCCATGTCTGCCTTGCTCTTGTTCCTGGACATGAGCGCCCTACTGGCCACCTGGCCACTGATGTACGCCTCCCTCCTCTCTTGTGAGTAAACATGTTGTGCTGCTTCATTTGTCATCCTTACACACCTCTCTACTAACTGTGTGTGTGAGGGCCATGCAGGAACTTCCATTGGTCTATCCAGAAACTCCTTGATTGCAGCAGTGGTGAGGGAGCAGGTCAGAGGAGGCTCAGTTACGCCAGAGTTCCAGTCAATAAGCTCCGAGAGTTTGGTGGCATCTGGGTTGATGTCAGGAGTCTTCCTGGGTCTGACACTGCAGTCTCCTACCTGTGTGTCCTCATCTCCTTCACCTCTGATTTCCAGTATCCTCTTCACTGCCTCCCTCCTCTCCTCCTCCACCTCACTGCACAGTATGGCCTGGAGGACAGCCTCAGAGTGTGCATACCAGGTTGATCTCTTCACTATAGGCATCACTATTCCTATCACCTCCTTCTTCTGACTTCTGAGTAGCTCCAGCTGGTACAGTACATGCCTGGGACCCTCCACCCAGCTGTGATTTAACTGGATGTTGAACCAGTTTGGCATGTAGACTCCCACTTCATGAATTCCACAGTTATCCTCAGATTCTTCAGGTTCCTACCCTTCAGCCCATGTTTGGAAATCCACAATCTGCAGAACCTTAGAGCCATGGTGACCCACCTACTGTGATAGACTGGCCCAATCTCCAGGAGAGCTAGACTCTGAGGTACCTCTCCCGATCTGATGGCAGTGATGATTCTGTGGCCATATGATTGGTCTGTGCTGAGGTCCTTGACTACCTCCTGACTGAGATGGGGTAGAGGAGGACCAACAGTGATCCTCGTGAAGTTTGGGTTGGTCTCCAGCTCAGTGGCAGTGTCTAACATCTTCCCTCGGGGCCCAGATCACTTGTTGTTGCTCAATGTCTTGCCATCCAGTGCAGTCACCAGGTGTCTGAGACTCAGCTCCCCAGTGTGCAAGTTACAGACAATCCACACCAACTTCCTGCTAAGCTTGGCCTCCACATAATGCATTACTCCTCCCTCCCAGCCAGTATTCACATTAGTACTGTCACCTATGGCCAAAAGGGTCTGGTCTGCTCCTCTCTCAGCCATTTCACCAGATGATCAGCAATGACCTCAGCATGACTTTTTTCCTCTGCAGCTTCCTCTGGTACAAAATGCCACAAATATTTCCCACCTGGTTCATTGCACACTGTGTAGTGTTCTTCCTTAATGAGGCCAGGAAACTGCCTGTCACTGCCCTCAGCTTCCATCATCACTTTGGTGTCATCTCTTTTCCCACCAAAGGAGATACAGGTGATGCTATTTTCCCTAATCTCTTCATCAAACTTCTTGACCAGCTCCTTAGTCAGTCTCTCCTGAGCCCTCCTCACCTTGTTGTGGTCAATCACCAGTGCTGTGTCAAACTCTGTGATAAGACCAGCATCAATCCAGGCAGCAGTGGCAATCTCTGCACTCTCTCTCAGCCCAGTGTGATGTCTCAAGCTAGCCAGAGCTATGTTGGTGATATCTTCATTGTTGTATTTCTTCTTCTTAGCCACAGACGAGGAAGAAGTCGCAGCCTCTGGTATGAAGTCTTCGTCCTCCTCTCTCCTTCCTGCCTCCTCCAGTATATCTCCAGTCTCCTCCAACTCCATTTCCAGCAGTGACTCCTCCCTCAACTCCTCTTCTTTCTTGGCTGACTCCTCTGCCTTCCTCCTCCTCTTCTCCTCGGCCTTCCTTCTCTGCTCCTGTCTCTACAGCACTGCTTCCTGTCTCCTGGTCTCAGGGTGATCAGCTAGACCCATCTGGTGTGCCCCCACACTTCCCACATTTCCTCTCTGACCTTTAATGAAGGCAAGCTCCTGCACTGGTATCTTCTGCTCGCTCCTGCAGCTGCAGTCAATGTGAACCCCACTGTTGCAGATAGGGTTGCACCCAAGCTCACTGCAGCTCCCGATTACACAGTGACAGGTCAGGATGTCTACCAATTTGTCCAGTTTCATCATGAACCTATCTTTGACCTCTAGCTTCACATTGCCAATGGACACCTTCACTGCCTCATCCCACAGTGCCTTCACTTTAGCCCTGTTCCTGACCTCAGTGTTGATTACAGGTCCTGTGAATAGAGCGTTGGCCTTTCTCCACTGAGCCAGTAGCCCTGGAACAATGCCGTTGTTAATCAGGTCATTAACTGAGTAATTCCTCCTGTCTTCCTCACTCCTCTCTCTCCTCAACAAACCATACCTCAGCAGATCTCTGGCTGTGGGCAGCTCAGCGGGGGGAAGTTCCCTCCCAGTCCCCACCAAATGACTTAGGTGACAACTTGATTTGCTTCGGGTTCTGATTTCTTTCTGACTCATGCTGTCGACCTGTGAACAAAAGAAATGTCATTGAAATTTGGATAGGCCTACTGATTATGATTACATAAAATTAAGTTAATTGAAATTCTTAACATCTTCCTATAAGCTCAGATAAAAGGTTGTGTTGTTTAGGTACAAGACTTAATTATTCAAAGTAATGACAATTTCATATATCTATCATATCAAAATATACAGAAAGTTTGGGTCACACATAACAATTCGAATAATTTGAATTACACAATATTTACATTACGAAGTAATCAAAATTGTCAAAAAGGAGGGAAAACACACGCATTCACAATCAAAACTCCAGCATTTGTGACTATGTGAAACTTAGAAACCATACTGAACACCAAAAGTAACCAAAGTTGACCACACATATCGATGGCACATTGATATACGATGCTACAGTCATATTTAGGTTATATTTCAAACCTTTATGGTCAAATATAAGTAGGTAAATGGCTTTTTTAAACAACACTAAGATATTTCTAAGTTTGCTAGATAATATGACATCATTTGAGCATTAGTAGTTTTTGAATTGTTGACTTTACTAAAATTGACACACCCTAGTTACACATGGACCCATACAGATCAGATTTACAGAAGCTGTATTGATTACATTCTGGTGGGAAAAAGATTTTGGACTTCGGTGCGAGGCACGAAAGTCATGAGAGGGGCAGACTTTTGCACTTCCCATGAACTTTTGCTCGCGAATCTTCAAACAAAGCTTCGCAATGATTATAAAGAAGGAAAGGGAGTGACAAGATACAATGTCGAAAAGCTTACGAGTGTACAAATGAGAACGGAATTTGAAGCACGTATAGGGGGACGTTTCTCGGAGCTACGGGACATGGAGGATGACCCGGGGAAGGAACATTCTGAGAGAGGAGGCAGAAAGCATGATAAGAAAGAGAAAACGAACTAGGCAGGTTTGGATGACAGCAGAAGTGTTGGAAAAGTGTGAGGAAAGAAGAAAGGCAAAAGGGAAAAGAATTTCAGATTCATCAGAGGAAAATTTATTAAATTATACACAGTTGTGTGGAGAGGTGGAAGTGAAATGTAAAGAGGCAAAGAAGAAATGGATTGAGGATCAGTGTCGAGAGAAGTGTGATCAGTGTGATCATTGTGAGAGAAGTTTCGAGAGGGGTGACTCGAGAGACTTGTATAGAACAGTTAAAAATTTAACGAAAGAATGGAAACATGAACGGGATGAAAAGGTGTCCAGAGAGGATGAGGTGAGTAGGGTATGGATGGAGTATTTCCGGCCCCTGTTGTCTGACAATGTAGAAAATATGGGACAGGAAGTGGGACGGGCTTACCCGGAACTGGTGGTGGGTGCTGGGGACGAACAACATGAGACATTAAACAAAGTAACAAACATACTGAGTGGCGTAAATTCACTTGCATCAAACAAATCACCTGGAATCGATGAGGTGCCGCAGGAGCTCTTGAGTGCCGGAGGAGAGGTTGTGACTGAGTGGCTGAGGAGACTATATCAGCTCGCTCTGGATGGAAGAGGAATCCCGACGGAATGGGGGGAGGCGGTCATAGTGCCAATATATAAGAAGGGCGATGTGACCAGATGTAGCAATTACAGGCCCATCAGCCTCCTGCCGCACGCTTATAAGGATCTCGCCAAGATCATCCAAGCCAGAATCTGGACCGTAGAGGAAACGATCATGAATGAGGAACAAGCTGGGTTTAGAACTGGTAGAGGGACAGTTGACCACATCTTCAGCCTATCACAGATCATAGAAAAGAGATGGGAGAGGGATAGAGACACACATTGTGTTTTTATTGACTTTAGACAGGCCTTCGACTCGGTGTGGAGAGAGAGCATGTTTAGGGTGATGGAGCGCTACGGAGTTGAGCGGCAGATGGCTGACCTCATCAGGCGACTTTACTCTGCGACCAGTGCCGTGGTGAGAAAGGGACATATTTTAACAAGGAGATTCCGGACTGACAGAGGAGTGATGCGGGGGTGCCCGCTTTCGTCGCAACTCTTTAACATCTTTATTGAAATGGTGATGGCGGTCGCGCTGGAGGGGTATGATGCAGGAGTAGAGGTGGCCGGATTGTGTATCACGAATCTGAGATACGCAGATGATATCGTGCTACTGGCAGAATCATGTGATGACTTGCAGAGCGCCTTGAAGAGAGTGGAGGAGAGCTGTACGAAACATAGGTTGAATATCACTCTCGGCAAAACAAAATGTATGAAGATTGGCAGAGTGGAAGAGAACGTGGTTTTATACTTGACAACTGGTAGAATTGAACAGGTCCAAAAGTTTAAATACCTTGGTGTGCATGTCACCGATAAGATGGATTCAAGCAGGGAGATTTCAGAGAGGCTATTGTTGGGCTACAGGGCTCTTGGAAGGCTGTCAAGGGTCTGGAAGGACACCACAATATCGCGAGAACTAAAAATGCGGCTGCTCAATTCTGTGGTGCTACCAATGGCGCTGTACGGAGCGGAATGCTGGATTTGAAGAGAAAGGATGAAATGAAGCTATTGGCTTTTGAGATGAGGTGTATGTGGAGAGCGAATAACATAAGATGGGATCAGAAATTAACAAACGAAGGAGTAAGAAGGATAGCGGGAGTGAGAGGGAACATACTTGACAGAGTGCGAACATACAGAGAAGATGGTTTGGCCACGTCGTGAGGATGAACGGAGAGAGGTGGCCAAATGCACTGTTGCACGGAAGGGCCCATGGCGACAGACTGAGAGGAAGACCAAAGACATCGTGGTTCAAAGCATTCAGAGGAGCAAACGGCGAATTGAACATGAGGGAGCTGTTTGATTTGGCTGGCGACCGACGGGAGTAGAGAAGATATCGACATGACAGATGGGACCCAACCCGACGAGAGCCGGACGGGATTTAATGAATGAGTGTTCCATTAGTTGTGATAGGCATGATTTGCCTGACCGAAATCCATGTTCGTCATCATTTAATTTTTTCTGAGTTTCTAAAAAGTCATAGATTTTTTCTCTAACTATTCTTTCAAATATTTTAGTGAGATGAGATATAAGAGACACTGGCCTATAGGTTTTGGCCTCGGATCAATCTCCTCTTTTATTATTGGAACTATGCTCGCTCTCTTCAGGATGCCCGGTATTTCTCCCGTGTCTAGTGATCGTCTCCATATCCATTATCCTATATAGGGGCTCAGCGATTGCATTCTTGCAGTTTTTGATCAGTGTGGCATTCCATTTGTCCGGTCCTGCCGCTGAGTGTGCTTTTAGTTTCCCTATAGCAGGGGTGACGAACCTTTTTACAGTCGCGTGCCAAAAAAAAACATGTAAACCATAAAAAAAAAAATTCGCGTGCCCACCAAAGTTTATATACAGTATATTACACCAAATTATAAACATTTACGTCTTTTATGTTATACTCATTTTTTGTATAATAATTTCTATGCTTAGGCGTGCCAGGCAAATTTGATCGCGTGCTCAAATGGGCACGCATGCCATAGGTTCGCCACCACTGCCCTATAGCTTGCGTGATATCATCTGTCGTAAAGTCAGAATCAGTTATACTTTCCCCTTGTAGTTCTTCAAAGAACGTGTTTCTATCGCATATCAGTTTGTCAGTTTTTGGGATACTGAAAGGTGATTCGTACTGAGCTCTTAATATTTCAGATACTTCTGTTAGATCCAGGGCTGTGGAGTCGGTGATAAAATTTGCCGACTCCAACTCCGACTCCGACTCCAGAAATCTGACTTGTATAATTACGACTCCGACTCCGACTCTGATGGAATGTTAAGGCCAAATTGATTACGATTAGCTTTATTAGGCCAATGGAGATTCATAAACAAGGCATTTCGTCACCACCACATGACTCATCAGGTTACTTAGTGGCTGTAACTATGCCTTAATGGCTTTTTTTCTCTTTATTCAAAAATTACAATACATCCCAAAATACAAACTGATTGAAACTTAAACAAAATAAGATTATTATTGGTTTAGCAAATTAATAAGATGTTTTTGTATTATTATAAACATCCGTAACAAAATGTACTAACCTAAACTGAATTTGTTCTTAAAAAAAGGATCGCTTCCATTAAATCTTCTTTCAGTGATGCTTATCAAAATTATCAAATTGAAATCTAAAAATCTGAAAAAGATTTAGGGTTGCTAGTACAAAATTTTTAAATTTCCTTATTAATTATGTTAATTAATTAATTATAATCCTTATTAATTATAAGCAGCTATATTTATATATTATTTATATTTATATGTTAACGTAAAGAACGACGCTTTGTATAGGAGAATATTCCGCGCAAGATGAGAGCGAAAGAACGAAACAAATGAAAAATGAGGTAACCACCCGGGAATCGAAGCCGGGATCTTCCGATTGCCGGTCAGCTATGATAACCATTACACCACGGGCCTCACTCAATCAAATGTCGTAATTCCTCTACATGCGCGCAGAAACCAATGCCCCAAAGGGGCACCTCCCGCATGCCGTAACATTATATACATTATAACTGCAAACACGCAGTATAATTAACGTAAAGAACGACGCTTTGTATAGGAGAATATTCCGCGCAAGATGAGAGCGAAAGAACGAAACAAATGAAAAATGAGGTAACCACCCGGGAATCGAACCCGGGATCTTCCGATTGCCGGTCAGATATGATAACCATTACACCACGGGCCCCACTCAATCAAATGTCGTAATTCCTCTACATGCGCGCAGAAACCAACGCCCCAAAGGGGCACCTCCCGCATGCCGTAACGTTATATACATTATAACTGCAAACACGCAGTATAATTAACGTAAAGAACGACGCTTTGTATAGGAGAATATTCCGCGCAAGATGAGAGCGAAAGATCGAAACAAATGAAAAATGAGGTAACCACCCGGGAATGGAACCCGGGATCTTCCGATTGCCGGTCAGATATGATAACCATTACACCACGGGCCTCACTCAATCAAATGTCGTAATTCCTCTACATGCGCGCAGAAACCAATGCCCCAAAGGGGCACCTCCCGCATGCCGTAACATTATATACATTATAGTGATGTAGGTCACATCCACATCCGCGCATTTTCTCGCATCCGCATCTGCATCCGCACTTTGGACTGCGGATGTGGACCGTTGAGATAAAACGTCATTAATAAGCGGAAATTATCAAATTCTACTAAGCACACCGGACAAAAAATTAGTCACCCCTCTCAGAATGTACCTAATAACGTGTGACGGCGCCTCTGGCCTTGATAACCGCACGAATCCGGCGAGGCAGAGACTCTACGAGGTTGTGCATGTACTGAACATCGATTTGCTGCCACTCGTTCATCAGCCGGTCCCGAAGTTCCGCCAGAGTCCGTGGGTGTCTATTCCTGCGCTTCACTTTCTGTTTCCAGCCTGAACAACACCTTCGACGCATTCAGGATTAAAGGCTTCATTGGACCTGCGATGTACTCGTCGCCTCCCATCATTGGAGAACAAACAAAAACGGGACTGGCAAAGCAGTTGAAGAGCTTCAATCTCTTGAATCTGTCGCTTCGCCACCCACCAAAAGAATAAAAGTTTCAGTGACAGAACCAACACCTTCAACAAGCAAATCTATCACAGAATCTCTCTCTCAGTTTCTTGAGTCAAGCAGCGATGACGAGACCTACGCGATGTCAAAAGATGTAGTAAAAATGATCGAGAGCTATCACCAAAAAAAAACGCCTGGCTGCATGTGACAATCCTATTAGTTGGTGGAAAAATACGCAGAATATCTATCCATACTTGAGTAAACTTGCAAGGAAACATTTAGCACGTCCTCCAACAAGCGTACCAAGCGAGAGATTATTTAGCAGTGCTGGATTAATATATGATGAAAAGAGAAACAGACTGGCAGCAGAAAAGGCAGAAAAATTAATGTTCCTTAAGCATAACCTTCCTATAATTAAGTTTGAATATTAAACGATGAACATCTTAGTTTACTTTATTTTAATTACTCATTTATAAATATGCCTAATAAAACTTTAAACTTAATATAAATAGTTATCAAGCTAATTAAAGATCTCTTTCTATAAGGGTGGAGGTTGGGGAAAGAGGTCGGGTAACACAATTATGGTTTCTAATTGTGGCTGAAACTCAACAAAATATAACGAATTTATTTGCAGACGAATTCACTAATTGATTTCTATATTAGTTAGATGTTTGCTATTATTTTATATGTTCAGGGAAAAGTACAGCAATTATTGCACAATTAATCAATTATACTACATTGTAGCTACAGCTCTCTCTATATAATAACTTATTATATACGTTAAACACAACAAATCTCGAATATATCCTAAAAAATAACGAAAATGTAGACATCCGCATCCGCATCCGCGGATGTTGAAATCAAACATCCTCATCCGCATCCGCATCCGCGGATGTGAAAAAAATGACATCCGCTACATCACTAATACATTATAACTGCAAACACGCAGTATAATTAACGTAAAGAACGACGCTTTGTATAGGAGAATAATCCGCGCAAGATGAGAGCGAAAAAACGAAACAAATGAAAAATGAGGTAACCACCCGGGAATCGAACCCGGGATCTTCCGATTGCCGGTCAGATATGATAACCATTACACCACGGGCCTCACTCAATCAAATGTCGTAATTCCTCTACATGCGCGCAGAAACCAATGCCCCAAAGGGGCACCTCCCGCATGCCGTAACGTTATATACATTATAACTGCAAACACGCAGTATAATTAACGTAAAGAACGACGCTTTGTATAGGAGAATATTCCGCGCAAGATGAGAGCGAAAAAACGAAACATGAAAAATGAGGTAACCACCCGGGAATCGAACCCGGGATCTTCCGATTGCCGGTCAGATATGATAACATTACACCACGGGCCTCACTCAATCAAATGTCGTAATTCCTCTACATGCGCGCAGAAACCAATGCCCCAAAGGGGCACCTCCCGCATGCCGTAACGTTATATACATTATAACTGCAAACACGCAGTATAATTAACGTAAAGAACGACGCTTTGTATAGGAGAATATTCCGCGCAAGATGAGAGCGAAAGAACGAAACAAATGAAAAATGAGGTAACCACCCGGAAATCGAACCCGGGATCTTCCGATTGCCGGTCAGATATGATAACCATTACACCACGGGCCTCACTCAATCAAATGTCGTAATTTTTCATTTGTTTCGTTCTTTCGCTCTCATCTTGCGCGGAATATTCTCCTATACAAAGCGTCGTTCTTTACGTTAATTATACTGCGTGTTTGCAGTTATAATGTATATTTATATGTTATATATTATTTATATATTATATTATATATTAAAACATTAAGTTAAATCTATTTTATTCATAAAATTGAGCTAGGCCTAGGCCTAGGCTGCTATGGTTATAATTGAAGGATTTGCACCGACTCCGACTCCGACTCCATCCAACTATGCACTTCCGACTCCAACTCCGACTCCACGACTCCGACTCCTGACTCCGACTCCGACTCCACAGCCCTGGTTAGATCATCAGATAAAGCATTGTCTTCATTTTTCAAAAGTCCGATAGTCGTGTGATTTTTCGACTTCCTTTTTGCAAAATTATAGAAGTACTTTGAGTTAACCTTTATCGCTTCTATAGCGTCTTCTTTTTCTGTATGCTTCTCAACTAGGTTCTGTATGACGCAATCTAAGGGGTGGCAAACAATGATTGCCCCCCCCCCCCTGCACAGATGAAACTAATAGAGCAGTGATGGCGAACCTTTTCAACCCTGGGTGTCAAAAATTAAAAATTTTCGTGATCATATTCAAGTTGCGTGTCACACACATAAACGATCACTGTTATCAAAGGAACATCGCAATTATAATAATAAAACTATCTATTCTAGCTCATTTGAACAATACAGGAAAAATAAAAATAAATGACAATAAATTTTTTAAAAATAAAAACCACAATTTTACCTGTTATTTAGTGACTTCTTTGTTGCTGTACTCTTGAAGAAAGCTCTTTTATAGCAGGTGTGTAATTCGTACATTTTAATGCTACACAAGCAGCACTGACATCATCAACCAATCTGTTTCTCTTGTCCGTTTTGATGTTCAAAGTTGAGAACAAAGTTTCGCAGGAGTAAGTTGATGAAAAAATTGTCAGTACTGTATAGCTTTGGCAAGTCTTTTAAGAGTGTCAAAAGTTTCCGGGATCCAGTTCCACACTTTCAGAATTTCATTGTCAGAACTATTATTCACAGATCCCTGCAAGCGGTCTCGCTCGAGTGTTTCTAACTCAGATCTAAGATCAATAAACTTTTGCTTCCAAATAGAGCTGGATTGGAACTCTGCTAATTGCATTTCAAAGTCATTTAAATCTAACCAGTCAAACAAATCTAACTTCAGATTTGTAAAAACAGCTTTATCAGGATATCTTATAAAATTTATTGTTCCTTCTAATTCTCTGAACTGCACAAATCTTGTTGAAAACTGCTCAATTATAGAGTTTAAAATTTCAACAAATTGTTCTCGAGCTTGTTCCAAGTCGTCTCTGTCTTGGCACTTCATTTCATCAAAATGTTTCTTCAACCTATGAAAGTACTTATAACTTCTACTTTCCAAGTCACGTTTAAAAATGTTGAGCTTGCTTTCAAAGCCTTTGATCAAGCCAAACATTACATCAATAGTTTTTCCAAAACCTTGTAATTTAATATTGAGTTCATTCAGATGTAATGACAGATCAGTGAAAAACATAAGTCTACTGAGCCAAGCCACATCAGTTAATTGAGAAAACTGTTCTATATTTTTCATATTTAAAAATAGCCTGATTTCATTTAAGCATTCCACAAAACGTTCAAGTACCTTACCGCGACTTAACCATCGCACATTATTATACATAAGTAATCCATTATAAACTGAATCAACTTCATTTAACAGTGACATAAATTCTCGTTTGTGCAAAGCCCGTGAAGCTATCAAATTGACTATTTTTGTCATAACTGCCATTACATCATTAACTTCTTTTAAACCTACCTTTGCACACAATACCTCTTGATGTATAATACAGTGAAAGCATACAAGCGGATGACCAACAGTTTCTGTAAAATGTTTCACAAATCCAACATTTCGTCCAACCACATTTGGGGCATCATCTGTCGTAACTGACACTATTTTTGACATATCTATCTGTTTATCACGAAGCATTCTAACAACAACTTCACATATATCTGCTCCTGTTGTATTCAGAGGCAAATTTTCTAACTTAAGTAATTCCTCATATATTGCATTGCTACTGGGATATCTAGCAATAATAGCTAATCGAGCCGATGACGTAGCATCGGTGGTCTCATCGAGACAAATAGAAAAGAAATCACATGCATTTAAGTCTTTTTTCACTTGATTTTCTATATCAGAGTTCATCTTCATCACTCTGTCTTTAACAGTATTTCTACTAATTGGTAATTCATTAATACGCTGAATAATAGCTGCTTTATTTTGAAAGTCATCAAATAAAAATGGTGCACATTTCATAAAAGCTTCCTTAACGAAATCTCCATCACTAAGTGAGTTTCCATGCTGGACAATAGTATGTGAAATACTGAAGCTTGCAGACACTAAATTTGAAGGCCCACTTACAAATTTAAGTAAATTGTCTGATTGAGACTGTTTATCTTTTAACATTCGCAATATACATATATTCTTTACGTTCTTGCTCACTTTTTTCTAGAAGCCACTGGTGGTTAGTGTCGAAATGCCTTTTCACATTCCAAGTTCTGCTCACAACTGTTTCACTACACAGGATGCATAGAGCTTTGTCGTTCGTATCAATAACGCCATATTTTTCAGTCCACCAATCTTGGAAACTCTTTCCGCTTCCTTTCTTTGACAATTTTTTTTTTTGTTTACTGATTCCGCCATTATGATAAGGCTGAAATATTAAAAAACAATAGCAATTCAAAATCGTTAACACAAATATTTAATGTAACAAATGGATGTTAGAACAAATAAAACGATGAATTAACATTAGGCCTAATTAGTTTCAACGGTACCACAGTTAATAATGTTAATGGAGATAAATTTTCACTTTCCAACACATTAATATCAATAACACTTAATACTAATAATTAACACCAGCAAACACTTAATATTAATTAATAATGAAACATAACACTACACAACAGTGATTAATAATTACTTAATTAGACTCATTAAATCAAAATGCCCGTGTAAAACGACACCATGGCTCGACTAAAGACAGAGAAAGAAGAAATCAGGGTTGCCAATTCTGAATTATGAATATATAATTCAGAGTTGCCAGCCAAAATTAATGCTTAATTTTATACTATTTATAATGGTAATTTATTTCAATTCAAATCCAACCACAGTAATATGTAATTAAATAGCCACCAAATATAGAGAATTGAATGTTTATTTACAAAAAATATATATAATCATTTCCTATTTAATTAGATGAAATTAAAAACGTCTCTTGATTTGATCGATTTTCATTCTTTATAGTTTTTGTTTAACTTTTGGACGATAGAAATGTCAGTTTAGGCGTGTCAACAAAAAAACAGCAACGTGTCACCTTTGACACGCGTGTCATAGGTTCGCCATCACTGCTCTAGACTCTAGTGCATTATTTAAAGAGCTAAACCTACTAAAGCTCAACGATATAACTAAACTGGCACATTTTATTTTTATTTACAAGTGTAAGAACAAAATCATTAATTTGCAATGGGTAAATAGATATTTTGTAACTCATCAAGAAATCCACTCGTATCAGACCAGAAATAGATCAAAGCTTGTTTACCTCAATTTAGATTGTCTTCATCTCAAAAACTACCCATTTTCATTGGATTGAAACTATGGAATGACTTGCATGCCGATATAAAAAATATTGTGAATGTAAATTTGTTTAAAACCAAGTTGAAATCCCGATTAATAATGGCATACTAACAAAAATCTAGGATTAACGTCCACTAATATTGTTTATTATTGTCCATTAATATTGTTTAATATTGTAATACATGTTTTAACTATTAATAATACTTATTTACTTATTTATTTATTTATTATTATTAATTTATAACAACTAGCTGCTTATTTTTAATAAGAGCCCAGTAAAGCCTAAAGCTTAAGGGCCAAATTAAATAAAATAAATAGCCGAGCTGTCGAGCTTCACAATTATTCATGTCATTGTAAATTGAGAAAAAAAAAAATATTATTATTAATAAAGGTTATTCTTCTTCTTCTTCTTCCTTTTATATTTCATGAATGGAAAATTAAAATCACCACAGAGAAAAATATTTGGGGTTGGAGAATGTAAATATTTTAGCCAGTTTCTTTCCTCTGTGATGGAATCTGAGAATTTTGAGGTTGGCGTGTTCGGGGGTCTGTACATTACAATTAGTACTATATTTAATTTTTCAACTTTTGCTGCTACACATTCTACGTAGCTGTTTGAAGTACTTATAGTCATTTCTGCCATATGACTTTCGCGTGTGTAAATAGCACATCCTCCTTATGTCTTACTGTTCTGTCGGCTCGGAGTATGTAATAAATGTCAGTTTGTATTTCTTTTTTGTCAACACAAAACTCACAGTTTTCACAGTCCGCCTGGCAGTGCTTTAGATGGGTTTCCGTGAGGCATGCAAAGTCTGCTCCGGTTTCTTGCATTAGTCCTTTCAGGTATATGACTTTGTCCGGGGAATGGTTTGATTTTGGGCCTTAAATGTTGGGTAGGATTATTTTTATTTTGTCACTATCGCTTTTACATATATGTAGGACCAATTCATTTTCCAATGGTGGTGCCGGTTTCATTGCCTTGTGATCCTCCCAGAATTTTCCTCTCTCTATCTTTTTCGATACCTGTTGTCCCGACTCCCGATATCGCATGAAGTGACTTTATGTGTGCCTTCTGTCCGGCTCTCGGATATATATATATATATATATATATATTATATATATGATGAATAAAACCACGAAGGAAAGGAAACACAAAATGGTGCTCAAGCGCTTTCGTCTAATGACATCCTCAGGAACACTCAGTGTTCCTGAGGATGTCATTAGACGAAAGCGCTTGAGCACCATTTTGTGTTTCCTTTCCTTCGTGGTTTTATTCATCATAAATATTTTTCACGTGTTACTTTCGTGAAATAATTTTCATATATATATATATATACTGTATATATATACACACACACACCTTTCAACCTTTCAAATGTTCCGCGCGATGATTACTCATTTCACGAAGGTCAAGCTTGTCGCCTCTCATCTCGAGTTGTCCTGGTGAAGTAGTGAGTTGGTTTCTTGTACTCTCCACCTCACAAGCCAGGTACGCCCGCTCATCGGGGATTGTTCTGAGCCAGGCGTCTAATCTTCTTTTGAAGATGTCTACTGCAACACCATTCGTGTTCCTTAGGTCTTTGGGCAACTGATTAAACAGTTTTGGTCCTCTTACAACAAAACTATTTTCTTTCAAGGTTAAGGACGTTCCCTGTCTAGCCTTTAATTTGGGAACACGACACAGTCTTCCTTTTCTACTTTTCACTGTTGTTTGGGGAGTTACAGGGTTCAGAGTAAGATTCGGGACTAGTTTCTCCATTATTTTCCAAGTGTAAATAATGGTGTATCTCTTTCTCCTCCTTTCCAGTGAATATCGGTTTAATTTGCATCACCTTTCCCAATAATTTTGTTCTTTGCACTCCTTGATCTTGGCTGTGAAGCTTCTCTGAATCCCTTCTAGTTGTCAAATGTCTTCTTTTTTTTTATACACCTCGTTGCAGGCATGGGGTCATTATCATTGTAATGGTAATTAATTATAATTAATTACAAATCTCTTGTAATGATAATGTAATGATAATGAAAGATATTTCGAGGCAATAATGGTAATGAAAGGTCTGTAATGAATCATTACACATCATTACATTTTCATTATAGTGTAATTTCAATATATATATATATACAGCTTCTGATTCCTCCCAGTCCCAGCCAGCACCAAAGCGGTGAAAGTTGTTCAATTTTATGGCTGCTCCAGTTCCCTCCACAGCTTCTCAGAACCCTATTGTCAGCCAGGTGGACAGCTACCTTGACCAGCCCTGCATTGATGAGGACTGCAATCCCCTGCCATGGTGGAGGGACAATGCATATCTGTATCCTGACGTATCTGTTCTTGCTGCCAAGCATCTTTGCATCCCTGCCTCCAGTGCACCGGTGGAGCGCTTATTCAGTATATTCAGTATTGTAATGATCATTACAATGATAATGAAGGGCTTGTAATGATAATGTAATGATAATGAAACAAAAATCTGTAATAGTAATGGTAATGATAATGAAAAATTTCTGATAATGATAATGATAAACCTTGTAATGACCCCATATCTGCCTCGTTGATGTTCCGTGTGTTGGTCTCTCTTCACACGAAGGTCAAGCTGGTGGTCACGCCTCTAGGCCTGGCTTGGTGGAGGAGCGAGTTGCTTTCTTGCGCTCTCCACCGTACATAGCCAAGTACACCCGGCTCAGCTGGTACCATCCTGAGCAAGGCATATAGTCTTCTCTTGAAGACTTCAACTTTGACCCCTGTAACGTTTCTGAGGTCCTTTGGAAGCTGGTTAAAAAGTCTTGGCGCCCTGACAACCAAGTTATATTTCTTCAGTGTTGAAGACGTCCCTTGTCGGGCCTTTAATTTGGGAACACACATCCTGCCTTTCCTATTTTCTAGTGTTGTTTGAATGGTAAATTGGGTTTAGTTTGAGGTTTGGTACCAGTTTTTCGATTATTTTCCATATGTAGATTATGGTGTCCCCCTCTCTTCTTCTTTCCAGGGAGTACAGATTTAGTTTACTTAGTCTTTCTCAGTAGTTGAGCTCTTTGCAGCCATCAATCTTTGTTGTGAAATGTCTCCCGAGTTTCTTCTAGTCTATTAGTTTCTTCCTTTTTATATGGGGACGTCAAAACTGAGCAGTATTCAAGTTTTGGTATAATCACTGTTTTTAGCAGGGGAATCATTGTTCATTACTGTACTGTCCCTTCTTTTGAACGTTCTTAGTACCTGTCCCGCGACCCTTTTTGCTTTATTTATCACTATCTGATTTTGTGTTTCGAATTTCGCATCATCGGTCATTATTACCCCAGAACGATCGCTTTTGTGCTTCTCTGAATTTCCTGTCTATCTGGGGCATAATATGCAGTCTGTTTAAGTTCCTCATTTCTACCATATCTCAAGAGCTGAAATTTCTCGGTGTTAAATGTCATGTTGTTGTCTTCTGACCATTTATATATTTTGTTCGTGTCCCTCTGCAAGGCCTCCACTTTATTTACATCGCTGATTTTTTTGCTGATCTTTGTATCGTCTGCAAAGGATGTTACTATACTGTTGCTGTTTACTCAGCTGTCTATGTCTGTTAGCATGATAATGAACAGGAGTGGGTCCAGCACTGTACCTTGTGGTACTGAGCTGTGTACTTCTGATTCTGATGATGATACACCTCGATGATACACCTGTAGTCGTTCTCTGAGGAAGTTGTAGATCCATTTTCCCACTTTGCCTGTTATTCCCGTTTCATTTTATGTACTATTATACCGTGATCACATTTGTCGAAAGCTTTAGCAAAATCCGTGTATATGACATCATAGTTTTCATTGCCGTCAAGTGCATCTAGAATATTGTTATAATGCTTTATGAGTTGTGATAGGCATGATCTTCCTGATCGGAATCCGTGCTGATTTTCGTGGAATCTTTCCAGTATCTCAAAGAAGTCATAGATTTTCTCTCTGACTATTCTTTCAAATATTTTGGTGAGGTGGGAAGTCAGTAACACTGGTCTATAGTTCTTTGTTTGAGATCTGTCCCCTCCTATATAGGGACAATGTTTTTTTGAAGATGCTCGGTATTTCCCCAGTGTCCAGGGATCCAGTATAAAGGTGTAGCTATTTAATTTTTACAGTTTTTAATCAATAATGCGTTCCAATTGTCCAGACCTGCAGCTGAATGTGATTTCATTTCTCCTATAGCTCTCGCTACATCTTCTTGGGTAAAATCAAAGTCTTTTATACACTCTCCTTGCAATTTCTCTTCAAAGAATGCATTTATGTCAGGTATCGCTTTGTCACTTTTTAGGGTACTGAAAACTGATTCATATTGGGCTCTCAATGTTTCAGATATTTCGTTTGGATCGTCCGTTAGTTCATTATTTCTCTTCCTTAAGGACCCAATAGCGGCGCGCGTTTTTGTTTTCCTTTTCGCATAACGATAGAAGTATTTGGATTTTCCTTTATTGCTTCTACCGCCTTTTCTTCTTCCTCTCTGTATGGTCCTTAATCAGGGCTCGATACCCTCCAGTTTTTCTTGTATTACTTTCCTGGCATTATCTCCGCACTTGGCTAACTTAGCCTCCACTCTCTTTTGCGGAATATTCTTCTCTTTTGCCTTCTAGCCAGCTCCTCTTTCCTTTTGGCTGTGATTTCGGAGCATATTTTTCTAAAATTCTCAGCGTTTTTTCTTCCAAGGTTGTTACCATTTCTTCAGTTGTTTTATTCTCTGAAACTTCACTCTATTTGGGCCATGTGCGATCTGATTGCTTCCCAATTTATAGTCTTGGAGTTTAAGTTAAAGGCCCCAAATTTGCTTCTTTCTTCAATATGTGTATTGTCTTTTAATGTTGTCGTCATACTTATTGATATCTCGATTAAGTTGTAGTCTGAGATAATGGTTGGGGTTATTTTTTGTATCAGCAATCAAGTTCGTGTTATTCGGAAATACCAGATCCAGGCAGTTATTTTTTCTGATTTTTCCTTTTATCTCCTGTGTCAGCATAAACTCATTTGTGAGAGCCATTAACATTTTTGCTTGCTCCTGGTCTTCTCTTGTGGCCCCCTTGTCCTGGTATATATATACATATATATATATATAATACACCGTGTGTATATATATATATATATATATATACACCGTATATATATATATATATAATTATATATATATATATATATATATACCGTATATATATATATATATCAGTGGCGACTGGCGTATAGGAGCGATGGAGCGGTCGCTCCCCCTTGCTTGAAACGATAAATATTAATTTAACAGATAAAAAATATACCAATTTTAAGATATTAAAATAAATATTCTTGAAATATATTTTAAAAATTCATGTGGCATATCATGATTCATGAGGCATTTTGAGTAAGCCTTCATACAGTACATAATATTCTAAACTTATAGCATAGCTTCAAACAGCGTACCGCTGTTTGAATACAAAATAATATTGCAGCCGAATGGAGCGATAGGTTTTTCGCTCAAGTAAATATAAATTATATTTTACTGTTGTAATGAAAATATAAGTACAATCGCGAATTTTTTTTATAATAACTTTATTTTTACTAATAGTTACTTCAGTAATAATGATATAAGCCATTTATATGTATTTTATTGAAATTATTACTTATTTGTAATTAACTAGAATTGTACGTCTGGCATAGCCGCATATGTTAATACAAGTACTCTTGTGAGCGGCAGTTGGATTCGCGCTAGCCTATTGTGTCCGTGTTGTCGTACAATTTTATGAAATCGCACCCCCATACATTTATACCACGAGTCGCCACTGATATATATATATATATATATATATATTCCCGCAAGGGGGTTCTAAGCTCGTGCTCTTGAGTGCTCTTTGTGCTCGTTTGTACGTGCTTGTTCCTGGAGGTTTCACGTGCGCCCTCCCGGCCCTAGCACCCAAGGATGATGGGGCTCGACCCTGCAGTCCTTGTCATCCTTGGTCTTTTTCCACTTCGACTGTCCCCTCCACCCTTTCTTTTTCCTCTGTCTTTCCTCTCACTTTTTCTTTGTTTTTCCGCTGAGATATGCCTTTTTAAATAGAGGCGAATCGGTTCTTCCCGAACTTAAAAAAAAAAAATATATATATATATACACATATATATACATACCGTATATATATATATATATATATATATATATATATATATATATATATATTCCTATCCACCTTTTTGTATTTAATAAATGGGAAGTTAAAGTCTCCACAGATCATTATATTGGGGATGGAGGGTTTATGGCCTTTATTAGCTTTCTGATAACATCAATGGCCTCCGAGAATTTTTCGGTTTGGGTGTTTGAAGGTCTATAGATGATTATCAGTATCACGTTTAGTTTTTCTATTTTCACTGCTAGGAGTTCCGCAAAGCTGTTTGATCTACTTATTATCGTCTCTGTCATATGACCGTCATATACATATAGGTATAGCACAGCCACCTTTACGTCTTCTTGGTCTATCCGCTCTTAGTAAGTTGAAGCCCTCTATATTTATCTCTTTCTTATCAATACAATGTTCGCAGTTTTCACAATTTCCTTGGCAATCCTTAAGATGAGTTTCTGTGAGGCATGCGATGTCCGTCCTTGTTTCGTCCATAAATCCTTTCAGGTACGAAACTTTGTTGCGTGATCGGTTTGGTCTTATTCCTTGAATATTAGTCAGGACAATATTATGTTCTTTGTTTTTCGTTGCCCTTGTGCATTTCAAGTTCGTTTTCCTTCGGTATCGCTTGTTTTGTTGCCCTATGGTCTTCCGAGAGAGATTCGTTTTGCCTACCTGTTCTGGTAGCTTCTTGCCCGGAAGCAGTTTGGCTCGGGGGGTTTCCAGCTGTGTCAACTGCATGCGTTGGATTACATTTAGCAGCCGTATCGTGTGCGATGTTGAAAAATTTTTTTTGTTCGTTTATTGTGTTCCTCTTGTTATTCCTATTGTCGTTTAAACTTTGTCCTTTGGGTTCGTCGGGAGATGTTGATAGTAGCATTTTTCCCATATTTGCATGTTCCATATTTTGAGTAAGTCCCGCAGATGTCCGGGTGGTAGAATTTGCATCTGTCTCCAAATTTACAATGACCATTATTATAGAAAAAAATAATAGTAGTAGTAGTAGTAGTAAAATAGGAACGTGTTATCATTTTATGGACGTGACATTTCGTTGTCATTCTAATTACTAACGTAATTGAGTCGAACCCAGCCTTATCGATGAAATATGGTGACGTCACCCTAAAGCGAGTTAGATACACTTTCAGTCACACAAAATAAGTTTAGTATATTTTATTAGGTACGGAATGATGGTTAATTTGGGTAATTTAAGGACAAACAATACGCTTATACGAAGGTCTCGGGTAGTGGAACAAAGTCGATTCGCGCAATGTCGACACGCATAGTGTCACTATTAAGAAGTTAGTTTAATTAAATTCGGTTAGGTTGGGCTAGGTTACATTATGCCCGGTTAGGTTAGATTAGTCTGGTTAAGTTAGGTCACTCATTTTCATTGAAAATTTGAAATCCATATACTCGCGTAAGGTCGAACTTCGACATTACGAAATTCGATTTTGTCCATGTAACGCGAACGCCTCACTAATCTTATTTAAGTAGATTACGCCTCTCTCTCTCTTCAGTGTCTTTGATGTAAAAATTTTAAGCCATTTATTCAATAGTAAAATTGAGGTAAATCATAAAGAATTTCGAGTCCAGTTGTTGACCGTTTGGTGCAGTCGGGGTTGATGGGGTGGGGGTGTCACTCTATTAAAAGGCGAATAGCGGACATCAAATTCGCGCAAATGTACTCGAACTGAAAAGGAAATTTCCGTGCGGTTGCATTCATGAGAGCCAAAGGGACAATCTTGAATCGAGGCTAACATTACGGACGCATTCAGATTTAGTTGGTTGGTTGGTTGGTTGGTCACTCGAGACGAAATTATTCATTGCTGCTTTCTCTCTCAGATTGAGCCGTTTCCAAGAAAGAGTGAGAACGACCTCAAAATACGCTTATATTCGCTTTTTCGTTCGCGTTCGATAATCGTGGTGCGGTTTTTCTCCTTCTGAAACGCCAACGAAATCGAGTGAGAAACTCTAGTTCGACCCTGAGCAGATTTGGTTGAAAGGTTTTCCAAATATTTAATGAGGTGGAAGTAAAAGGATATAGAACACTAATGATTTATATATACCTTTTGTATTTATCACTTAGCTCTTCTTTATAGGCCAACTACCTAACAAATTATTAATACATTTTTCTTTGCAGCCAATATAGCCTTCTCCCTTCCAAACTCAATTGACTGTGATTCACCAGTCACAAATCATAAGGAATATATATATATATATATATATATATATATATATATATATGTTAACCCCTCCGTCTATGGCGGGGGTTCTGGTTAGGTGGCAGCAACGGATTTGTCACTGAAGTAGCTGATACCGTATAGGGAATCGTAGTAGTTTTCTTCTATACTACTCTCCGATTTCTTCTTATAACGTATCAGGAAATTATTTCTCTTCTTACGACTAAGTTCTCTGAAGGTTCCCCGATTCTTCTTATAACGTATCGGGAAATTATTTTTCTCTATTGAAGACTAAATTCTTTGAAGAAAGCGAGGCTCGAAGGAGAAGACAAAGATATTTCTTACTATATTTTACTATTAAAATGTTACGGGTAACGCTCAGCCTCTAAGTCTAGTCAGAATGCCCATTGGAGAAATTTTATGGGCTTTTATAATAAACTTCCTACTGACGTCATTATTATTTAATGTTTTTTTTTTTATTATTATTATTATGATTATTATTATGATTATTATTATTATTATTATTATTATTCTCAATAGGCTGATTTACTTTACAAAACATTTAAAGACAAAACAAATAATTTTGCCGAAGCAATGCGTAAACTGGTAAGCAAGAGGAATCCATATTTTATTTAAACCGTATAGTGACAGCTCTGATGTTATCATGATCCGCCGAGTTAACTAAAAATTGAATTGAAATATGCCTTCCCATCATGAATTACAAACAAACGGGTACATGGCGAAAATTAAAGGCTTAAGATTAAAAATTAAACGTTAAGGAAGACATACATGACTTCATCTTTTACGACGGAGAGAGAATGTATACAAAAAAATTAACGAGTTTGCATTATTAAGCTAACTAAGTCTACGAAAATGATTAAGTTGTTTAAACAGAAATAGTTAACCAATTATAAAATAGAAAGCAAATAAAAAATATCCAAACTTATGTCAGCGTTGTACGATTTTGGATTTTATACAAAAATGATTAAGTAGTTTACGAGGAAATAATAATAATAAATAATAATAATAATAATAATAATTCACCAATTATAAAATAGAAAGCAAATCAAAATTTTATCCAAACTCATGTCATACGATTTTGGACCTGATATGTAAAAATGAATATATGACATAATAAGAATATTAGGCTTATATAAATATTACGGAGTATCATCACAATTATATGAATGAAGAGATTATTCATTGTTCATTTTTACACACACACACACACACATACATACGTACATACATATCGAGTGGGCAAAAAAAAAAAGGAGACTTTTTAAATCCTCCATATCTTGGCAAATATGGTACATAGAACGATGAAATTTTATTATGTTAGTACTTGGTAATTTTATGGTTTGTATGCCATCTTTTAGCATTTTAGCTGAGAAATTGGATTTATGGCGAATATTCCAGGAAAATCTTGCGATAATTAAAGCGATTTTAATTAATATAAGCCAACTGCAGGACGTTTGGACAAGCTTCTCAAGAAAATCGATAAAACAGGAGATGCTGAAAGATGGCATACAAACCATAAAATTACCTAGTACTAACATACTAAAATTTTATGGTTCTATATACCGTATATGCCGAAATTTGAAGGACTTAAAAGGGCTCCCTTTTTTTTTGCCGAGCCGATAATGCAGTAATATTGTAAATGGAGAATTTCCAGTGGCGTAAAGAAATGTTCAATAAATCCGTAATTTTCATTAGTTTTCTTTGAAATCAGCTCACCGCATAGAAAATTTACTTAGTTGTTGGGTGTGAAAAAAATATTGAAATCTGACCATAACTTTAGATTTTACAGCTAAAGTTCGAGGTCTCCCTTTTTTTTTGCCCACCCTATATATATATATATATATATAATATATTATATATTATATATATATATATATATATATATATATATATATTATATATATATATGAAAATTATTTCACGAAAGTGACACGTAAAAAATATTTATGATGAATAAAACCACGAAGGGAAAAGAAACACAAAGTGGTGCTCCACTTTGTGTTTCTTTTCCCTTCGTTGTTTTATTCATCATATATATATATATATGAAAATTATTTCACGAAAGTGACACGTGAAAAATATTTATGATGAATAAAACCACGAAGGAAAGGAAACACAGAATGGTACTCAAGCGCTTTCGTCTAATGACATCCTCAGGAACACTCAGTGTTTCCTTTCCTTCGTGGTTTTATTCATCATATATATATATATATATAATATATATATATGTGGGATTAAGCTCAGAATGGTCTCCTGAGGGTTTTTCATGATACACACAGACCGTGCATGGAACAAGGAACTCCTCTGGGAAAATTAAATCCACTATAGTCCGAATAAGTAATGGTAAATGACAAACCCTATAGTTTTTTCTTTTTCATGATAGCCCGACGTGGGCAACGGGTCACTCGCAAAGAGGCCCCCAAAATATAGCTTCCCTCACCAGCTATCTACAAAGCAGATAGGATTCTGTCCCAAAGCTGGATCCTAGCTGCTTTGTAGATAGCTGGTGAGGGAAGCTATATTTTTGGGGCCTCTTTGCGAGTAACCCGTTGCCCACGTCGGGCTAACATCATGAAAAAGAAAAAATATAGTGTTTGCCACTTACCACTACTTATTCAGACTATAGTGGATTTAATTTTCCCAGAAGAGTTCCTTGTTCCATGCACGGTCTGTGTGTATTATATATATATATAATTTCCGTGATTGTCTTTGCAGAGTTTGGTAGACTTTGATTTGAATTTTGAAACGTCTCCATGAAACGTTTTAGCTGTATGATTGTTTTTTCGTAGTGTAATGAATAGAGTATTCACGAAGGATGATGATAGATATTGTAATTGTTCACATCTTGTCGTGTGACGAGTATCTTTTGTGAGATAAAAGTATTTTCCCATGTCATAATTCATGGCGTAATTTTACCGAACTGTTCCCCTTCTTCGGTGAGCTTGGTTGTCATCATTTGGAATTGCTTTTAAAGAATGATTACAGTCGCGTTCCCGTGTTAACCGATCATTATGACGAAGGAACGCGTTCTTTGCGCTTATTTTAGCATATCATACGAGTTGTTTATCGCCCTTACATTGCTTATCAATGTCATTGAGAGTCGTAACACGCCTCGCCCACCTTTGCCACGTGACATTTCCCCTCTAAGGGCCTGTTTAGACGAAGCAGACACCGCGCAGTCGCGTGTAGGCTATCGCTAGACAAAATGCGCTGATTGCAGATGGCGCAATTGTTTGCGAGGATCATCTGCGGTCGGAGCTTTTATCCATTCGGATGCGCCCAAGACACCGATAAATGGTTCAATCCACAAATGGCACTTTCACTCGAACAGTAACAGTTTAAGGGGAAGGAGAGGAGGATGCCTTCCATAAAGTGCTTTTTCATACCAATTACGAATGAAACGCCGTTTCGTACTCGAAACCACAAAGGATTATCGTCTCTTTATTCCGATTAATGACAGGGAAGGATGCAAAGCAGATGAGAGGATCCATGCTATAGATGATTTACTGTGGGAATGACACGGCGACCATTTACACCATTTGCTTTTCATATGATGAGTGCGTGGAGCTTTGGTCTCGCTTTACTAAGTCGTGATTCGTGTTTCCAATGATAATGATGATGTACCACTTTGGTTCTCTTTATGGGATCCTCGCATTGAAGTGGAGGCGAAATATACGAACAGCATTTGGAGCAAATTCTCTTTGTGCCTCGTACAGTAATGATGATTATGCCGTTAGAGTTGTTTAGGTTCCTGTATAATAATAATAATAATAATAATAATAGAAAATTAGCATATCCTGCAGTTTTAGTTAAGCTTAACATAAGCGTGATGAACTTGGTATAAAATTAATGGAAATACATACAGGGTGTCCCGTAAGTCTGGACCCATAGGGAAAAATAATAAAATTACAAAATAGTCCAAAAATTTATTACATAATCTGTTCAAAGTGTCCGCCGTTGTGTCGCACACATAGTTGAAGACGCAATCTCGACTGCGACAGCACTTTCTGAATCACAGTCGCAGAAATTTCTTGACACGCCTCCACAATGCGTGCTTTAAGGTGGAAAATGTTCTGAAGTTTGACCTCGTACACTTTGGCTTTCAAGTGGCCCCACAAATAAAACTCCAGCGGAGTAAGATCATAATAAAAAAATAATAAAAATAATAAAAAAAAAATATATATATATTATAAATAAATTTTTGGACTATTTTGTAATTTTATTATTTTTCCCTATGGGTCCAGACTTACGGGACACCCTGTAGAACGGAATCAGAATTTTAATATATCATATATCTGAAGTATGGTGTAAATTTGTCTCGAAATATTTTCCTGTAATTAGCGAACAATGTACGCACTATAATGATTTTGTTATTTAGTCATCCTTTAATAATATCTTCATAGAGAATTAAATTTGTTCCCCTTCGCATATACTGTACACACAGGTAATAAAAGCGTCGTTGTTATTTTATTTATTTTGATTGGGGTCACAATCCCAGCTGAGCCTTGAACGGTCAAGCTCTGAGGGGCTACTTTAACTTATAGCCTAAGTTAAGCTAGACTAAAACAAACTTACGGACTTGGAGGTCCTATTAGGTACTACCTCAGGGTTGCTGCCTCAATGTGGGTCTACTTTAGGCCTCAGTTGCATAAAATTAAGAAAAATAAAAGGGGCACTATTTATGGTCTTCTTTCTAAACCTTGCAACAACAACAACAACAACAACACAACCTGCACCATTGCACGATGCAACAATCTTGTATCTAAACAACCAAACTGAATTGCAAGGGAGCTCGCTATAAGACCATGCCCTGTAAAAGTCGCATTCAACAAACGAGTAGAAAGGACGCCACAAGAGCCTAAAAATAATACTAGCTCTAAATTAAGTGAATTTTTCACTAACCTTACAATTATGATATATTATATATATATATATATATACACACACGAGCAATGCTGCATCAATCAGCTTAATCATCATATCGCCTTGGGACAACAATGGCTCTTTCTCTTCTAGATTTTCTAACACGTTACAGTCGTTACACACCCAAATATCATCCGTTTTTTTCTCCATTTTTTTCCTATTAAACCGCTGATCGTATTTAAAAATCGAAACAGATTCATTAAATTCTTTCAGGTCGTGAAATCTTTTGTGGTTTCTTTTTAAAAAAGGTGACTAATTCTTTGATTCAGTTACGTACGGTAATTTTTGCAATACTTTTATGCCAGTAATAATAAATAAATATTAAGAAAATAATTAAAAATAAATTACAAAATATATAAATAAAATTATCTCTGCATTACGATATCTAATATTTACTTTAGTCCGATTTGATTCTATTGTAGGATCGAAACTACTACAGTAGGCCTTGAGTAAAATTTTCTTTTTGCACCGGTTTCCGTTTTCCTTCGTCATTGACGCTTGACGTTTTCTTTTGATTTTTGTGGGAGACTCAATCGATTGGTGGTAATTTTGCTTTTGTTGGTTTTTGGGGCTGGTATAGGCGTTCCTTTGTCCATTGAAGCAGCTTTTGATGCCTCGTTAGGAGTCCAGAGTGATAGATTTACGACAGTTGGTGTTTACTCGAGGGAATCCTGACTTTTTCACATAGGCTTTGATCGAGGAATGAGGATTGGAAAGTGGGCCTTTTGTTTCACAGTGACACACGATTAAATGACGGGAATACCGAACTTTTGTTGTAATCTGAAAGGCCAATTCGATCGTCGCACGTATGGAGACAAACATGTCACGTAGAGAGAGATCAACAATTACCACAGAATTAAGATAAAAATATTTTCAACGTATATTGTAAAGGGCTAAATTATAATTCGATTTAGGGTTAATACAATTGCCGTAATTACGCACGAAACGTTTCGTACGAAATCGATTGTTTTATACCTTTCCAAAGAATACTTACTACGCGTGGCCGGTCCCCAATCAACATTCGATCGAGACTTCCGTGCTTTCAATGAAACGATTTCAGTCATTGGTCGGAACATTTCGTTTGTTTAACGATGAAATCGCATGATTGTGACGAACAGATCAATAGTCAGTCTCGCTCATCCATAACTTAAACGAATGCAGATGGGAAAGAATTTCATTTGTTTAACGGCATCAGTTTCATTTATTTTCTTGCATTCCACGTACACAACCTAGAACTGCTTTTATTATATAGGTACTAGCAGGGAACCCGGCCTTCGTGCGGGTGGTGGCAAAAATATTCCAGCCGACGGACGGAATATTTTTTTGTAGTTCGAAGGCTGTTATTAGTTAGGTTAATTGAATGCCCGGTTAGGTTAATTGAATGCCCTGTTAGGTCATCTAAATGCCCGATTAGATTGATTGAATACCCGGGTAGGTTAACTGAATGCCCGATTAGGTCAACTAAATGTCCGATTAGATTAATTGAATGCTCGGGTAGGTTAATTGAATGTCCGGTTAGGTCAACTGTACGCCCTTGACGATTGGTTAGGTTAAGTCGTGATATTTTCGTTAAAGCTAACGAAAATGTCACGACTTACCCTAACCAATCGTCAACGGCGTACAGTTGACCTAACCGGGCATTCAACACCCAGGTGCACAACCTCGGGACCTAATCAAACACGTCCTTTTATTATTATAGATATGAAGAAGAAAACCACTCTTGAGGAAGACTTAAATTTGTATTTCTCTAACACCAATAAGGGGTTCCAAAAACCTTAGCCCCCCCATTTGCAGCTTACATGTTTACTTATATCGAAATAATTTTTAGTGATTATAAAAATATATAAAATTCTTTATTTATTGCAGGTATTAAAATTACTCTAGCTGATAAAGTGATAATATAATGGCTTCTCAATTAATTGGTGATTCGGAGAGGCAACGTGTGATAGATCGCATACGAGCAATAACATTTCGGGAAGCTCGTGATGCTGGAGCCACCTTTATAACACGTTCATGGGTTGCCAAAAAGTTGCGAAGAAGTGAGGACTTCGTCAAAAGAAATTGGAATAAAACTTTGGATGAATGTGAAATGGATACAAGCAAATCTGGGCGCCCAAATTTGCCACTCTCTCAGGAAACAAAGGACATCATTGAAAGCGGTACGCGTAAGCGGAAAAACAGCTGTGCTAAACTTTCTAGAGAGATCGAAGTGTTGAGAGGAAAGATCGTTAGTGGTGAGATCATTCGACTGTACCGTCATAGGCAAGGTTTAAAGCCTTGGCATGAACTTCCAAAGCCAAGAAAAACTCAACTTAACATCGATGACAGAATGTGGTTTGCCCATTATCTTGAAGATTGGGATGTGGATGATTTCATGCATTTAGCTGTCTCGGATGAATTTTTTGTTTACGTAACACGTCGGCCTAACTACGAAAATGATCGAGTGTGGGCCACAACACCAGATGAAATCGATGACAATGAACATTATCGCGAATTATTAAAAAGTCCAGACTGTGTTGGTGTGTTTGTTTTGTTCACTGCAAAGAAGCTTATGTGGGTGCTGAAGCCAAATGGTCAGAGTTGGGATGGACAGTATTTTCGTGATATTATTCTATCCCAGCATGTCATTCCTTTTCTAAGAAACCCAAGCAATGTTATGGATGTCGATCAGGTCACACTTCCGCACGATAAGGCCCCTTGCTTTAAGGCATTAGCCACTCAACAGTTGTTGCGGAACCATGAGATCGATTTCTTTGGAAATGAAAAATGGCCAGGAAATTCTCCTGACCTGAACGTCCGTGAACACATTGGATCAGTTATAAAGGACAAGATTGAATATCTCTCGTTTCAAGAACCTGCAGCAAATCGATTTTCGAAGGATACAATGACGCAACACATTGAAACTGTTTTAGCAAATTTGCGTAACGATCAAGATCTATTCACGTCACTTTTGGCAAGCTACCCAAAGCGAATTCAGGCTGTCTTGGAAGCCAATGGCGGAAACACCAAGTTTTAATTGTTTCTCATTAAATGCAGGATTAAATTATCTTTTGTAAGGTATGTTTAGTTTTACTGTACCTCTAATGGTTTAGGCCATGGGCGGGGGAGGCTAAGGTTTATTGGAGCCCCGTACATTGGTCTTGAAGAAATAAAAATTTAAGTCTTTTTGTAGAGTGGTTTCCTTCTTCATACTTCGTCGCGACAGTACGTTATTATATATATATATATATATATATATATTCAGCTGTTACGGTACATAAAAAGAGAAGACCTAAAATCCATGGAATATTATACCCCAAATGGACAGGAAATTCAGAGAAATTCTAAAGCAAAAGATTTAGGGGTTGTAATGAGTGATGATGTGAAATTTGAAACACAAAATAAGATAGCAGTAAACAGAGCAAAGAGAATAACTGGGCAAATACTGAGAACCTTTAATGATGGCTATTCTGATATATATGATTGTTTCATCGGGTTAAAGGATCTTTTTCTCTAGGTATTAATGGTAATGTTAAATATTTATCTAGATCTGCTTTATAAATAGAAAATAGAAAATTTAACATTTTCCATATTTTGTGGGAACTCTCGCATTCAATGCTGGGTGAGAAAAAAACGAAGTTGATTGGACCTAGTTCTGCTCAATTTTAGAGAAATCTAACTTTTAGTGTGTGTTTTGTTTAAAAGAAAATCATTATAAATGTTAAATTTAGCCTTTTATTGCTCACGGCTCTTCCCACAGCTGAATAAAATATATAATATATATATATACAGGGTGTTTCAGGAGGAAAGGTCAAAACTTTGGGAGGTGATAGTATCGGTCATTGTGAGAAAAAAGTTCATATGAACATGTGTCTAATTCTGAATGGTTACGGAGATAGAGTTTTTTGAATCTGATGCGCGCGCAGCTCTTCCTCCCTCTTCCCTCCCCTATAACCTTGAACCATGTAAGCTGTAATGTAAGCATGTAACATAAGCCAATCGACAGCTGACTGTTGTGAGTGACATTGTTTGGTGTTTGAAGCAGTGATAAGAATGCCACACACCTTCACACATGCCGAATAATTAGATACGGTGTATATCTACGGTTTTTGCGATGGAAGTGCAGCATCTGCTGTTGCAGAATACCGTCGACGGTTTCCGAACCGCAGAATTCCGGATCGAAGAGTGTTTACCAGGGTTTTCAACACATTGCGTGAGATTGGTACACTTCCCAGCGCTCATGTTTCATCTGAACGTGAAGGTCAACAAGATGTGGATGAAGTGGAAAACATTCTTCAGTTGGTAGAGCGTAGTCCTACTACTAGCTCACGGAGAATTTCTACACGTCTCGGTGTACCACACAAGAGTATGGCGAACATTACGTGAGGAAGGCTTGCATCCATATCATGTACAGTGTGTACACCTTCAACCAGGAGACGCTGCCATGCGACTGGAATTTTGTCACTGGGTAAATGCTAATCGCCGATTGCTTCGATTAATACTGTTCACCGATGAAGCTACTTTCACCCGTGACGGTATCAACAACACTCGTAACTCTTATCGGTGGTCGGACGAAAATCCAAATGCCACTGTCGAAACAAATTTTCAACATCGCTTCTCTGCCAATGTGTGGTGCGGTATCATCGATGATCAGCTGATTGGCCCTGTTACTTTAGAAGTTTAGAGAATCGTCTTACAGGACAAAGTTACCTAGAATTTCTGCAAAATGAATTGCCAGAACTATTGGAGGATGTTCCTTCGGCTACACGCGTTGGTATGTACTTTCAGCATGACGGAGCTCCTCCACATTCTACCCGTCTGGTGATGCAATACCTAAATCAAACTTTCCCTGGTCGATGAATCGGCCGCCGTGGTCCCATTCAATGGCCAACAAGGTCTCCAGACCTCTCTCCGTTAAATTATTGTTTGTGGGGGTGGATGAAAAGTCAAGTTTACAAAAGAAAGGTGGATGCTGCTCCTTTATGCTGCCCGCATAAAGGAACGTCAAGATCAACTCGGACGAACAACACGCGATCTTCGCACACGAGTTGCAAAGTGCATTGAGGTTGACGGTGGGATTTTCGAAAACGTATTGTAAACTGTAACAAATTTGTCATTTCTGTATCTGATACCATTCAAAATGCCAATGCTTAAACATTAAATGTTAGAAACAGTAATTGGTTTCTCTTTCTTGATTACCATTAACAATGCTTTTGTATTTGTAGATTCAAACAGCTCTATCTCCATAACCATTCAGAATTAGACACATGTTATATATATATATATATATATACACACAGGGTGTCCCATAAGTCCGGCATCATAGGAGAAATTTATATTTTCTCTTTCTACAGGCCATAATGTCTGTGAGCAAGTAAGAACGAATCCAGATAATTCTACTCATAGGAAATCGGAGTCAAAGAGAGGCCGATGCTGAATTTAACAGACTGCATCCAGATCGCGAGCCAATAACACAGAGTTGTGTTAGCAGACTTGTTGCAAAGTTTAAGGAAACAGGATCCTTAGAAGATAAACCACGCAGTGGACCTTCAAGGAGGTCCACTGACGATGATACAGCGACTGCTATCCTGGCTTATTTTAACAGAAGTCCCAGTCTCCTTCGGCGATTGTCCGCCGAGACAGGAGTGTCGAAAAGTAGCATCCATCGCATTCTTCAGGCTCACAAATGGCATCCATATAAACTCCAGATCCTACAGAAATTAAGCGAAGATGATCCCGACCGGCGGATGGAATTTTGTGAATGGGCTACGGAACAATAGCACGTTCTGTAAGTAAAAGCTTTTGTTTTGCCTTTTTTTATTATTTTTCCTATGATGCCGCCGGACTTATTGGACACCCTATATATATATATATATATATATATATATATATATATATATATATATATATATATATATATATATATATACAGGGTGTCCGAGAATTATCTGTACAATTTTTGGCTGTTATTAAAAGTCAACCATGAAGTGTAGAAATTCCAGTGTTGTCCCATTTTACAAAGAATCTCATTAAGTTTTTCTGATACCAAGTTTTGACAAGTTTTTTAGAAATTCCAGTGTGTCCGAAAATTATCTGTACAATTTCATCTTTTAATAAAATTCTTGATAACACACGTAAAATTCTTAAACAAGATTATTTAGAATCTGTATTTTCAAAAGTTTCTTTTATTAAAGTAACGTTGTTACAAACATTCGATATGTGCACCATTAGTGATTCGCAAAACATCCAATCGATACTCCAAATGTTGCCATGTACGCTGCAGCATATCCACATCAATTCGCTCAATAGCAGCTGTGATTCTTTCTTTTAAATCATCAATGTCTGTCACCCGCGTACATTTCTAAAAAACTTGTCAAAACGTGGTATCAGAAAAAACTTAATGAGATTCTCTGTAAAATGGGACAACACTGGAATTTCTACACTTCATGGTTGACTTTTAATAACAGCCAAAAATTGTACAGATAATTCTCGGACACCCGGTATATGATGAATAAAACCACGAAGGGAAAAGAAACACAAAGTGGTTTTATTCATCATAAATATTTTTCACGTGTCACTTTCGTGAAATAATTTTTCATATATATATATGAAAATTATTTCACAAAAGTAACACGTGAAAAATATTTATGATGAATAAAACCACGAAGGAAAGGAAACACAGAATGGTGCTCAAGCGCTTTCGTCTAATGACATCTTCAGTGTTCCTCAGGATGTCATTAGACGAAAGCGCTTGAGCACCATTCTGTGTTTCCTTTCCTTCGTGGTTTTATTCATCATATATATATATATATATATATATATATAATAATGTACATATATATATATATATATATGATACACACAGATATATACATTATAACTGCAAACACGCAGTATAATTAACGTAAAGAACGACGCTTTGTATAGGAGACTTATCCGCGCAAGATGAGAGCGAAAGAACGAAACAATTGAAAAAATGAGGTACCCACCCGGGATCTTCCGATTGCCGGTCAGACATGATAACCACTACACCATAGGCCTCACCCAAACAAATGCTCGTAATTCCTCTACATACGCGCAGAAACCAATGCCCCAAAGGGGCACCTCCCGCATGCCGTAACATTTATACATTATAACTGCAAACACGCAGTATAATTAACGTAAAGAACGACGCTTTGTATAGGAGACTTATCCGCGCAAGATGAGAGCGAAAGAACGAAACAATTGAAAAAATGAGGTACCCACCCGGGAGTCGAACCCTGGATCTTCCGATTGCCGGTTTCTGCGCGTATGTAGAGGTATTACGAGCATTTGTTTGGGTGAGGCCTATGGTGTAGTGGTTATCATGTCTGACCGGCAATCGGAAGATCCCGGGTTCGATTCCCGGGTGGGTACCTCATTTTTCAATTGTTTCGTTCTTTCGCTCTCATCTTGCGCGGATAAGTCTCCTATACAAAGCGTCGTTCTTTACGTTAATTATACTGCGTGTTTGCAGTTATAATGTATAAATGTTACGGCATGCGGGAGGTGCCCCTTTGGGGCATTGGTTTCTGCGCGTATGTAGAGGAATTACGAGCATTTGTTTGGGTGAGGCCTATGGTGTAGTGGTTATCATGTCTGACCGGCAATCGGAAGATCCCGGGTTCGATTCCCGGGTGGGTACCTCATTTTTTTCAATTGTTTCGTTCTTTCGCTCTCATCTTGCGCGGATAAGTCTCCTATACAAAGCGTCGTTCTTTACATATATATATACACACGAACTCCGTTAATTCGACACCGTCGAGGCTCTACCCTTGTCGAATAATCCAGAAGGTACGATTAACCGGACAGTACGAAATTAGTCGGATATTTTGAACTTTTGTACGAAGTATCGCAGTATTTGTACGCAAAATTTGTTGGGTATTTTAACATTTTATACGAATGTGTGGTGTAGTCAGAGCTGGGCAATAAATACATTGAATGTATTTAAATACTAAATACTAAATACATGGGAGAAATGTATTTAAATACTAAATACTAAATACATTTTACGAATGTATTTAGATACTAAATACAAAATACATCAATTGTATTTAAATACATTTGTAAATACATTTTAAATACGTACAAATTTGCTTGTTGAAGCCATGACACGCACACGATAAAGAAATCAACCGCTTTCGACTAAGAGTGGCACACAACTGATTGAACTGACACGTTGAAACATGAACCATGCTGTACTACACTGTCGACGCGTCGTACTGTGCTAGTACAGAACGTGTATTAAACCAGTAAAAGTATTTACATTTTTATATTTTGAGTATTTAAATACATTGTATTTAAATACTCATTAAAGTATTTAAATACTATATTTAAATACATGAAAAACAATGTATTTATAAATACAGTTCTAAATACACAAATGTATTTAAATACTGCCCAGCTCTGGGTGTAGTTCTTAAATTTACTGTCCAGTAACTAAACTATTTAAACTAAAGTATTTAAACTATTTCTTCATAATATTGTGGTGCAACTCCTTTTTCGGTTGCACTTATTGGCAATATTGCGCTCGCGCTTTCGTTTATTTCAGGATGACTGACAATCCATTTGGATGGTCTTTCAGTTTTATACGCGTAGTTTTTCTCGGCTTACTTGAAGCCCACTTTGAATTTCGAATTTCAATGTTAATTTACTCTCAGTTTATGAGAGAGGCCCATTGCAAGGTAGCATAAAACAACACCCTCCCTCGTATAAAGTTTATTTTATTTCACTCAAAATAGGACATAAATTGAAAAGACAGACAGATGTATGATTACAAATTTTGTTCCAAAAACCAAATTTTTAATTTAAAGAAAATTTTTTCAATTATTTAAGTATCTCAAAAAAAGCATTTATACAGGTTTTTTTTTTTTTTTCGTGTAACTCTAGAAATAGCACTGAATTCAAATTCCGAAATCTAAGAGTAAGTGTACAAAAGTAGTTTACTTGCAAAAAATTTGGGGAAATTTACTCACAAAAGTTCTGCACGAATTCTGCAGGTTTTCCAGGAAAAAAAAATTCCGTCAATTAAATCAAATAAATTTTCACAAAGGCTTTAAATGGTTATGCACTAACTTCACCGGTTTCCTCGGGAGACAAGATCACCACAAGATATTTACTCTCCCCTGACGAAACATATTTTGCAAACTTACGAGTTTAACATTTAATATGAACAATAATTAAATTAAAGAAATTTCACAAAATTCTTTTTCTGTCGGCTAACATTAAGCTCTCTCAAAGTTCGCGTAAAACAAAGGAAATTCAGATTTTCGTACAACATGAAACAGTTTTAGCTCAACTTAGAAATTTTCAGTCATGCACAGAATTTAAAGATTTTGTTTTACAAGACACTAACTTTTGAGGAAGGAACTACAACTAACTTAGAACTCCAAGTTACACCTTAAAATTACAAGGACTCCGCCTTACAGTACTCTGAATGACCTATGAAAAACATTTTCATTACATGAGGTCATTCCTACGAAAGCTTTCATCCATACATAAGGGAAGGAGTTTCCATTTTTCCTCACTGGGTGTTACAAAAATCATTGTCCTTTAATTGGACATTGACATTCCCTTCAAGGGAAAGTTCCTCCTTTTCCTTAAAAATCAACTTAAAATAAAGTTATTTCTTCGAAGCCACTTGTTTCTTCAAATTTATGACCAACCTCATGATCCAATTTAACAAGTGGGTTCGAAGTCAGTTTCCAAAATTTTAACCACGAAACCAAGAGAAAACAAACTATCTTAACATTTGAACCAGGTCAATTTGTTTTTCCTTCTCTTCGAGCCGAGAGGCCATTCTCGAGACCCTACCATAAATCTCTACCTCAAGGCTGACCTGGGTGATACAATTACCGTGAGAAGACAAAAATTAAAATCGAACGAATTTTAAACAGTTTGAAACATTAATATTTTCTGACACTGTAACAAGAAACTTATTGATATTCTTCAATAACAATAATCTAAACTACTTTCTTTTAGAGATTTAAACAACAAAAATCTTAAAACTAAAATTTTTGTTCCTATTTTAGTAAGAGATTTAGGCACACAAATTTGCCGTCACAACAATATTAATAGTAATATTGTACAGTTTTATTACTGTAATACTGTACAGTATGTACATTATTAATTTTCAGTTTAGTTATTGGTCTTGCGATGCGTCATAGTGGTGGTAACTATCTTATTCCGAATAGCCACGAATAGTAGTAGTCATGCCCGCGTGGGCACAATTCGTATAACTAGCGGATTATTCATACATTGGCACCAAAAAGTACAAAATTCCTCGGAAAGGGTCGAAGAAATATACGAATTAACCCTAAGTACGAAATAACGGGGTTCGAGTGTGTATATATATATATATATGGTAACATATGAAGAAGCTACATCGTAATAATATTTCTAGAGCATTGTGGATCTTCATCCCGGTTTCATAAATTTAAATATTGAGAAATATTTTTAGATCGCTAAAGAGAGATTTATAATGTTACTAATAATAATAATAATAATAATAGTGGAATATTTTTATTTCTATCACTTTTGCTCCTACGGGCATTATTTTTAGAGACGATACAATGACCTATGGTCCATATTTGTTCCAAGAAGCTCATTAGGGCATATTCTATAGAACCAAAGAGGCGTAACATATGTACCAAATTTCATAAAAATCCGACCAGTAGTTAAGTCAGAAAACGTGACCAAAAAATGGAATAATAATAATAATAATAATAATAATAATAATTAAAAGTTAGGCGTAATCCTTATTATAATGCATGTGGGTGTCAGATGAAATAAAGTGTACGTCTCTATAAAAGTCACTTTTTGGACATCAGTCTATCTATACTAAAACAGGATTATGGATCTAATCCTTTATATTAATTCTGCAATTAAGTATAATGATAGCGATTAAATGAATAGAGGGAGGTTGAATAGTAGACTTCGGGATACTTATTGTGAGGTTAACAGCTGGAGGAGATAAAAGGAGCCAAGTATAGTATATACGGGCTATCTATCTATCTATCTATCTGTCTGTCTATATATATTTTTTTATGTAGGAAGGAGGGGCCAAGGGCGAAAGCCCGCAAAAACGCCACCCTTCCCTAAAGGAAGAAGAGAGCCAAAATCAGGGTTCAGGATTTTCGAGATGCTTGCTTGGGCACTCTGCGTTTAAAAGATTGGTAGTCAAAGACAGGGGGAAAGATGAATTGAGGAAGATTGTCCCAGAGTCGACCGGTTGAGTAGATGAAAGATTGATAATACCGATTAACCATTGCGTTAGAAAGTTGGACAAAAAAGGAATGAGAATGTGTTGAAAGTCTGGTGCTGCGTGCTCTCCATAAAGGAGGAGGCATGCAGTTAGAGAGTTCAGAACCCTGAGCAACACCACCACCACCACCACCACCGTTGATAGCTTTAGGAGAAGAAGAGTGCTCATCTACAACCGCAGCTATAGATCGTCCAGAAAGGAAATCAGCGATGAAGGCACAGATAGAAACCGAAGTAGGGCAGTTTGGAGATTAAAGATTTGTGCTATCAAAAGCTTTTGTTATGTGTAGCGCAATAGAAAAGGTTTCACCGAAATTCCGAAAGGAAAATGACCAAGAGTCAAAGAGATATGCAAGAAGATCGCCAGTAGAGCGTCCCTTGCGGAACTCATACTGACGATCTGAAAGAAGATTGCGAGAAGAGAGGTGTTTAAGAATCTTCCTATTAAGGATAGATTCAAAAACTTTAGAAAGGCAAGAAATCAAAGCGGTTACACGATAGTTGGAGGGTTGAAAGCAGTCACCCTTCTTTGGGACAGGCTGAATGAAAGCGAACTTCTAGCAGGAATGAAAAGTACCAGATAAAAGGCAAAGACGAAAGAGTTTGCCTAGGCAGGGTGTCAACACAGAAGCACAGTTCTTGAGAACAACAGGAAGAACACTATCAGGACCGTACGCTTTCCTAGAGTTGAGCCCAGATAGGGTAGAAAGAACATCTTTGGAAGAGATTCTAATTTCAGACATAATTAAGTCAGAGGGAGAAGGAGATGGAGGAACAGCATTGGAATCGTCCACGGTTGATTTGGAGGAGCAAGTTTGAGCGAAGAGTTCAGCTTTGTCAGGAATAGAGACGTCAACTGAGCTGTCGGAATGGAAAAGAGGAGGGAAAGAAGAGGAAGTAAAGTTGTTGGAGAGGTTCTTAGCTAGATGCCAGAAAGAGCGAGAAGCATTAGAATTGTAGTGGTTTTCACATTTTTGTTTGATGAAGGAATTTTTGGTGAGTTGAAGAACAGATTTTGCACGATTCCAGGCAGAAATAAAAGCTGAGTGAGAGTCAGGATTTGGATGGTGACGGTACCTTCTGAAAACCTCCTCTCTGTTGTGGATACGATTAGAACAAGTAAAGTTAAACCAAGGTTTTTTTGTGCATGAGTAGTAGGAATAGAGTATGGAATACGTATACGCCTCCATGCCCAAGAGAATCACCTCCGTGATTCACGGGGCTGTTTGGTTGGTGGCCCCGGCCACGGAAGCAGTAATCATTCCATGAGAAATCAGAGAAGTACTGTCTAAGGGCCTCCCAATCAGCGGCGCCAAAGTGCCAAAGACGTCTCTTGGGAGGATCCAAAGGCCGAATTGGAGCGATAGGACAGTAAACAGATATAAGGTTGTGGTCGGAGGAGCCCAACAGAGAAAAAAGTTTCACAGAGTAAGAAGAAGGGTGAAAGGTGAGAAATAAATGACTGGTTTCACAGATTGACTGTAAAACACACAACACACACACACACACACACACACACACATTTCTACCTTTCAACCCTTCAAATGTTCACGAAGGTCAAGCTTGTCGCCCCTCCTCTCGAGTTGGCCTGGTGAAGTAGTGAGTTGGTTTCTTGTACTCTCCACCTCACATAGCCAGCTACTCCCGGCTCATCGGGGATTGTTTGGAGCCAGGCGTCTAATCTTCTTTTGACGATGTTCACCGCAACACCACTCGTGTTGCTTAGGTCTTTGGGCAGCTGATTAAATAGTTTTGGTCCTCTCACAACAAAACTATTTTCTTTCAGGGTTAAGGATGTCCCCTGTCTAGCCTTTAATTTAGGAACACGACACATTCTTCCTTTACTACTTTCCACCGTTGTTTGGGGAGTTACTGGGTTCAGAGTAAGATTAGGGACTAGTTTCTCCATTATTTTCCAAGTGTAAATAATGGTGTATCTCTCTCTTCTCCTTTCCAGTGAATATAGGTTTAATTCGCGTAACCTTTCCCAGTAATTTAGTTCTTTGCACCCATTGATTTTGGCTGTGAAGCTTCTCTGAATCCCTTCTGGTTGTCTAATGTCTTCTTTTTTATATGGGGATGTTAGGACCGACCAGTATTCCAATTTGGGTATGATCAGTGTTTTCAGTAGAGGAATCATTATATTCCTATCCCTTCGTTTAAAGGTTTTCAGTATTTGCACAGTTATTCTCTTTTCTCTGTTTACTCCTATCTTATTTTGTGTTTCAAATTTCACATCATCAGTCATTACAACCCCTAAATCTTTTGCTTTAGAATTTCTCTGAATTTCCTGTCCATTTGAGGCTTAATATTCCATGGATTTTAGGGCCTCTCTTTTTCCGTACCGTAACAGCTGAAATTTCTGTGTTAAATTTCATATTGTTGTCTTCCGTCCACTTGTAGATTCTGTTCATGTCTGTTTGTAGAGATCCTATATCTTCTGGGTTTCTTATTTTTCTACTGATCTTTGAGTCATCTGCAAAGGATGTTACTGTGCTGTCTCTGGTAACGTCCTCATCTATGTCAGTTAGCATGATTATGAAGAGTTGTGGAGCTAATACTGTTCCTTGTGGTACTGAGCTGAGGACCTCTAATTCTGATGAAGATTCTCCTTGTACTGTAACGACTTGCCGCCGCTCACTAAGGAAATTATATATCCATTTCCCTACTTTTCCTGTTATTCTCATATATTTCAGTTTATGTATTATGATTCCATGGTCACACTTGTCGAACGCTTTGGCAAAGTCTGTGTATATTACATCATAGTTTTCATTACTTTCCAATGCATCGATAATGTTGTTGTATTCCCACCAATCTTTTACAGTTAGGTGGGGCAATGTACAGTACTATCCGAATGTTTTGGTTCCTCTTGCGGGATGAGGCAAGGCTCTTTGCTCTCTCCTCTGCTGTTTAATGTGTATATTGATGGATTAATTGCTTCATTTAATGAGGCAACAGCTGAATGGTGTATAGATAACACAAGGATAAATAATTTAGTCTATGCTGATGATATGGTGTTTATAAGTCCTTCTGTTAAAGGTCTGGATTGTCTGCTAACAGTCTCCTAATTTTTATTCGCAGAAATACGATTTTTTTTTTTTTTTTTAATATTACAAAAACTAAGGTTATGCAATTCCATCCAAAAAGCTCTCATCAGCCAGTTGATATTAGTTTCAAAATGAGAGAGGTGAAGCAATAGAGGAAGTACAAGAATTCAAGTATTTGGGTTAAATTATCACCAGCTCCTTGAGTGGTGACTCGATATAAGAAAACAATATCGAAGCCTCTGTGCTAAAGCGAATATGACTATGACGGCGGAAGAATTCGGAATGAGAATTAATGAGACCAAGACAAAGGTAATAAAAACTGCAAGAAGGAAAGGAGCACAAATGAACCTAACGATAGGAAATCGGACCTTAGAAGAAGCTGAGCAGTTTAAATATCTGAAAAGTTTTTAACCAACAATGGAGATTGCAATAAGGAAGTAAGATCTAGAATTGATATGAGTAAGGTAGCTTTTGAGAGACAGAAAAGACTACCTACAGGTAAACTCAACTTGAAACTGAAGAAAAGGTTAGTAAAAAGCTTGATATGGAGTGCGGTACTGTATGGAGCAGAAACATGGACACTGAAAACAACTGAAAAGAAACTCCTGGAAAGTTTTAAAATGTGGATTTGGAGAAGAATGCTAAAGATAAGCTGGAGGGAACACCAAAGTAATATGGAAGTACTGCAACAGGTGAGGGAGGAAAGAAGACTCGTTAAGGTGATAAGAGAAAGACAGAAGAAATGGATCGGACATGTGTTGAGAGGAGAAGGATTGTTGAAGGAGGTGATAGGGGGTAGATATGAAGGTAGAAGGCCGAGGGGAAGGAAAAGGAAAGCAATGCTGGATGATTTGAAGGAAGGCAGGACCTACCATAAGATGAAAATGATAGGTCAGGATAGAACATTTTGGCGAGACACATGAGTTGGACCTGCCTGATAGGCAGAACACGATGGATGGATGGATGGATATGGACTATGGTCTGCCAATAAACTTTTTCATTTTCATTTCATATTGGCTATGTGTGTGTGTGTGTGTGCGTGCGTGTGTGCAATATGAATGTAATATACATGTTTTGAGAGTCGCAATCGAGGGGGTGAAGTTCAACTACCCAGCGTCAATGCTTACTTTCTACCTGAAGGAAAACGCTTCCACTTAATTCAGGATTATACCCCTATCCATACATTTCGCGTGGTCCGCCGATGGATGGCTAATGATAACAGAAACAATGTAATACCAATAGACTGGCCACCAAACTCTCCTGACCTTAACCCAGTTGAGAAGTACGTGTGGAAAGTAATGGTGGAAGAATGGGGCGAATTTGTATTGAGAAACGAAGAAGGGCTTCTAAGACACGTCATTGAGATTTGGAAGAGCCTACGAAGAACTATTGTTCGCAATAACCTTGTAGCATCCATGATCAGACGCCTCCAACACGTAAATGATGCGGATGGAGTCTACGTGAAATATTAAAAATGTAGCTCATTTCTCTAATTTTTTATTCCAACTTTTTGACATGACATCTTCTGGAAATAAAGAGTTACGTTCTGGAAGAGCGGAAGGGTACTTGAAGTGAAGATGAAGTAGAATTAGTTATTAAAACAAAATCGAGCTGTCAGTTGGATGCTTTCATACGTAAGAATTACTACATATTCACCTTTTTACGTCATCACTTCTCTATCATTCGAATGATTTAGTGAACATTGCATAATTTGTCTCGCAGTATGCTATAAGGAAGAATTTCAGCAGAGGATTCACTTGTCAGAATATTTACGTTTCTAATAACGTACATTCTGCTTTATTATGCATTTTATACAATGTACTGTTTTATATACAGTGTCGCTTTACATTTTCATGGTCACTCACCGAAGGTGTGACACACACACACGTGTTCGCCTTCATTTGGAATAATGGTAAAACATTCGCATTTTGGAAATTCTCTGTATACTTAAAATCTGGAGAAGTACCATCTACATTATTATATTCGTGTACACCTAATAATATTTTAGTATCTACAGTTTATGAAAAGGTGTACAAAATCATTTCAAGGTCACACGCATACAGTGTTATAGTAGTAATGCGCATGCGGAGGTCACATTATTAAATTTTTATGGTAATGAAAATAATAATGGCATTATACAGGGTGGGGCACGGGAACCAGGTGTTTTTGGAATAATCAGGAAAATGATATTTATTTTTGTAAAGAAAATATATTGGTAGAACAACATTCGTAAGAACATAGCATTTCATGTCATAATAATCATGTACCGAAAATTATATCTGGCATATGATGTCCTTGGCCGTCGACGCATTGTTGAAGGCGTTTACGAAAATTGGCCTCCACTCTTCCCAGCAGGTCTCTGTTGATTTGGATGATTTGTTGACGGATCGCTTCCTTCAATGCATCTAATGTACGGGGCTTGTCCTCGTGGACACGTGACTTGAGGTACCCCCATAGAAAGAAGTCACATGTGGACGGGTCAGGGGACCGAGGGGGCCATGCAATGTCACCAAATCTCGAAATGAGATGGTTGGGAAACAGGGGGCGAAGAACAGCCATTGACGCTCTGGCGGTGTGTGGCGTGGCCCCATCTTGCTGAAACCACAAATGTCGACGAGCAATACGCCTTCTTCGTAACTCAGGGATGAAAAAGGTGTTCACCATCTCAATGTAACGCCCAGATGTTATGGTAACGGTAACCCCATTTTGTTCGAAGAAATAGGGACCGATGACGCCAAACTTTCCCACCGCGCACCAAACTGTAACCTTAGGGCTATGCAGCGGTTTTTCATGGAGTTGTCGCGGATTTTCAGCAGCCCAATACCGACAGTTTTGATTGTTGACGGCCCCATTAAGGTGGAAATGGGCTTCATCACTCATTACCACCATCATGTTTTCATTCTGCTCATAAAGTGCAAGCATTTCCTGTGCAAAATTCAGTCGTTGGGGGCAATCGTTTACATTCAATTCCTGCACCATCGCTAACTTGTATGGGTGAAAATGTAATTCTTCATGCAAAATCCGTCTAACAGTACGATTGCTGATTCCGAGTGCAGCTGAATGTCTCCGAGCAGAGCGGCCTGGGCTTTGCAACATCGCTTGTCTGACCCTTTCAACGTTCTCTGGAGTACGCACAGTGCGTTGCGGCCCCTTCGGTTTTGTTTTCATTATTGAGCCTCCTGTTCGAAGATTGTTAACCCAACGTAAGATTGTGTCACGAGCGGGAACAGAGTCATTTCGATGAATGTTGAATCTGCGGCGAAACGCACGCTGAACTGCTGTCACTGACTCGCCACTCCTAACAAAATGATCATACGCGAACATGCGGTGTTCTAACGTCCACTGCTCCATGATGGCACCTGAAAGATAAAGGTGAGTGTTAGTTAAAGTTAAATGCTATGAACCCAGGAATGGAATGCTACCTACCGCACGCCCCTCCCATTCCTAATGGCCGATTACTAGCTATTCAAAAAACACTTGATTCCCGTGCCCCACCCTGTACAAACATTAAGTTCGTGTCTTATTTCTAGTACAACCCTTCAAAGAAGCATAGATTTCGGAAGGTAAAGATGTAAAGTCCGGGAGATCAGGAGGATATTTTAGGTGAAGATAAAATAGAATTCCAGTATCATAATGACGCACGTGAATTGGATCGTTCCGGAATTAACTCGGATTCGATATGATTCCAGTTAAACGATTCAAGATTGGATTTAATTACGGTTAGTATGAGTCGATTAGTTCCAGTTCGATTTAATTACGTTCTGTCTACCTCCGCGCCCTCTCTCTCTCTCTCTATATATATATATATATATATATATATGCAGGGTGGCGCAAAAGTCAGGAACCATGGCACATTTTAATAATTTGTGTTTTAATATGTGTTTTGTTCTTTTCAGATTTGTTGTTGAACCTATGGCACAGAAATTGACAATAGATGAACGAGTGGAGATAGTTTTAATGTGTGCAAGGCGTGATAATATACACCGATCAGTTGCTACTGCTTTTAATGACAAACACCCTGAGAGGCTGCCAGTTGTTCAGGCATCAGTTGGAAAACTGTTCACTCGCTTCAAAGAAATGGGAAGTGTTCATGATCGGCAGCGTAGTAGCCGGCCAAAAAGTTCAACCGATGCAACAACATCACGAACGGTACTCACTCACCTCGAAAACAGCCCACGTAAGTCCTTAAGAAAGTTATCCCAGGAAACGGGTGTCTCCAGAAGATCCATTCAACGAATTCTTACAACAAATCGTTTCCCCCTACGAAGTCTAACTCGTTCAGGAACTGCACGGTGACGACACAAACCGTCGTGTGGTTTCTACAACATCGACAGCTTCAACGAAGGATCATGTTCAGCGACGAAGCGATATTTCACCTCAGCGGTCGTGTCAATAGGCATAATACACGCTATTGGGTCAATGAGAACCCCCACTGGATGGAGGAAGGACATGTGCAATTCGATCCACGAATTATGGTGTGGGCTGCGCTTTGGGGGGATCGGTTAATTGGTCCGTACTTTTTTGACGGCAATGTAACACTGTAACAGGTGAAACATCTGCATATGCTGCAAACATTTCTAATGCCCATACTGGACGACATTCCATTGGCAGAACGGGTGGAGATGTGGTTTCAGCAGAATGGTGCACCACCACATTTCGCAACGAGGCGAGGGCGCGAGGGCCCGTCGAATGGCCACCTAGGTCTCCAGACCTCACGCCTCTTGACTTTTTCTTGTTGGGCCATCTCGAGTCGGTAGTCAGAAAGTGTCTCCGAGTGGAAGACCACCGATTCGAACATTTATTATAATTTAATAAAATGTGCCTATGGTTCCTGACTTTTGCGCCACCCTGTAGTATATCCTATAACCTACACAGTAGTTTCGTATGTACGATTTCTTTAGTTCTGAAACAATATTTCAAGCTAGGACGTATCTAAAATGTCAAATGAGTATAAAATAATACAGTAAGACTTACGCACAAATTTTCACAATTGCTATGACGTAATATACATATGTAATGTTTCCATAACAACTAATTTAGGTGTAACAGAAGGTCAAGCTAGTGGCCCCACCTGGTTGGGTGGAGGAGCGAGTTGCTCTGTTGCTATCTCCATCACACATAGCCAGGCACATCCGGCGGCTCATCCGCTACCGTCCTGAGATTTGTGACTACGTTGGGTTCCAAATTTTAGAAATGAAATAGAAACACTAAAATGAGAGAAGCAGATTTTGTACTGTCTTATCCGCGATGCGACAGGGAGCCATGAAAACGAGAATGGGAAATACCCTCAGAATACGAGGCCCAAAACTCTTTGACGCGCTGCCAAAAAAACTGAGGAACCTCCAGTACACCGTCCTGAATAATTTTAAGAACTAAATAGGTAGTACAAAGTCCCTGACCAGCCATGCGTATTGCGTAGCCGGCTACGAGGGCAGGAGAAGAGCGGAAACCAATTCTCTCCTACCAAATCTCGCAAATGAGGCGCGGTTCTGCAGAGGTGTTTCACCACAGACTACAGGTTGATCCTGAACCGTCGTTCGAAGCTATCATAAGGAAACACACACACACACACACACACACACTCTTGGCCCTTTAGGAAAGGTAATGTTTCAATTTAAAGAATGTTTACTTAAATTTTGAAAGTAAACCGTTATTTGTTGGTGTGTTCTGTCGCGTTCGCCGTGTGTAGGAACTTCGGTCATAGTTTGCATTTCGTGTCCGGTTCGAGCGTAATGAGATCGTAAAACTTTTTCCGTCCGTCGCATCTCCGTGAATCCCTTAAAAAACGAAATGGGATTCAACCGCGAAGATTCGTCTCTCGTTTTAAAGTGAATTTCCGCTTCGAAATTCACTTTTGGCTTTGCGGCATTTCCATTTAATCGGATGATGAAAAAAATGGGTGAGAATTCGTGGCCATTGAACGGAAAGCGCCTCCACTTTCCCACCGTCCCAAATATGGATTTCTTATTATTGTTATCCATTTCACTCGTGCGTGTATATATACCTTCCTCGTGGTTATAGGCATTATGCGACCATGGGATCTCTACATATACCCATGCCCCTTACCCATTCGGGTATTTTAATGCGTAATTCACACGCCAATCATTGGCTTACCTCACTCTCGAGGGTGTTAATAGTATCACAGTATCGAATCGCTGCCTGTTGTCGGCCTCTTGTTTAAACGCTCTCTGAACCGCCATTGAGACGGAAAGGAAAGGAAAGGCGGGAGTGGTGGTGTGGTGGGGTGGGGGGCGCCGAAGGCCCGAGTGCCGAAACGTCCGCTCGCGAATCGCCTCATTATCGCTCGTATTGTTTGGACTTTATTCGACCTTTCTGTCTTCTATTAGGCAGTTTCATCTGTCTGGTCCGTGTATGCGCGCTCAATCGGTCTCCACACGAGTAAGGAGGATTGAGGCAGGCGTCCGTCTTGTTATGCGTAGCATCTTTATATATTTGTCAGTAACAGTGTATGAATACCAAATACCCCTGAGTAACGTTTCGAAATTCTCCGCTGGGGCTTTGTGCGGTGCGGAGCTAACAGCTAAGGTCATGTGACGGAGGGGACCTATAGCTTCATATGGGATTCGATTCTTCTACGGGTCGCTACATCATCTGAACGTAGAAAAGAAGTGACCCATGCAACGACTGAACAAACTCAATGTCGCTTAACTGCGTAATCTAACGGGAAACGGCGTTGCTACGTAGCCGGACGTATCACTGCAGAACCGCAGAGAGAGGCGGGGCGAATGAATTCATAAACCGCCTTATCGTCATTCCCTCGTCGCTTCGTCACTCCAGTCAATCAATCAGTCAGTCAATGGAGCAACAACGTTACTCGCTTCGACCGGAATTCATTTGCGGCGTCCGATCCCTGCATACCTTAATTACAACACCGAATTCAAACAACATCAACAGTGCAGTTCGGAGAAACCTCCCCTTATCGCCCTTGCCGATAAATAAATATGCATTCCATCTAGTATTGATTTCCGATGCCAATTTGAGTGTAGGGAAAAAATAAAATAATATATATATATATATAATATACAACCTTACAAAGGTTCCGCGCGATGATTTCTCATTTCGCGAAGGTCAAGCTTGTCGCCCCTCCTTTCGAGTTGGCCTGGTGAAGTAGTGAGTTGGATTCTTGCGCTCTCCACCTCACATAGCCAGGTACGCCCGGCTCATCGGGGATTGTTCTGAGCCAGGCGTCTAGTCTTCTTTTGAAGATTTCCACTGCAACTCCCTTCGTGTTTCTTAGGTCTTTGGGCAACTGATTAAACAGTTTTGGTCCTTTCCCTACAAAACTATTTTCTTTCAGGGTTAAGGATGTTCCCTGTCTCGCCTTCAATTTGGGAATACGACACAGTCTACCGCTTCTACTTTCCATCGTTGTTTGGGGAGTTATGGGATTCAGAGTAAGATTAGGGACTAGTTTCTCCATTATTTTCCAAGTGTAAATAATATGGTGTATCTCTCTCTTCTCCTTTCCAGTGAATATAGGTCTAGTTCTCGTAACCTTTCCCAGTAATTTAGTTCTTTGCACCCATTGATCTTGGCTGTGAAGCTTCTTTGGGTCCCCTCCTGCTGTCTAATGTCTTCTTTTTTATATGGGGAAGTTAGGACCGAGCAGTATTCTAATTTGGGTATGATCAGGGTTTTCAGTAGAGGAATCATTACATTCCTATCCCTTCGTTTAAAGGTTCTCAATATCTGACCCGTTATTCTCTTTGCTCTGTTTACTGCTATCTTATTTTGTGTTTCAAATTTCGCATCATCTGTAATTACAACCCCTAAATCTTTTGCTCTGGAATTTCTCTGAATTTCCTGTCCATTTGGGGTATAATATTCCATGGATTTTAGGTCTTCTCTTTTTCCGTACCGTAATAGCTGAAATTTCTCGGTGTTAAACTTCATATTGTTGTCTTCAGTCCACTTGTAGATTTTGTTTATGTCGGTTTGTAGAGATTCTATGTCTTCTGAGTTTCTTATTTTTCTACTGATCTTTGTGTCATCCGCAAAGGATGTTACTGTGCTGTCTCTGGTAACGTCCTCATCTATGTCAGTTAGCATGATTATGAAGAGTAGTGGAGCTAATACTGTTCCTTGTGGTACTGAGCTGAGGACCTCTGATTCTGATGAAGATACTCCTTGTACTGTAACGACTTGCCACCGCTCACTAAGGAAATTATATATGCATTTCCCTACTTTTCCTGTTTTTCCCATATATTTCAGTTTATGTATTATGATTCCGTGGTCACACTTGTCGAACGCTTTGGCAAAGTCTGTGTATAGTACATCATAGTTTTCATTACTTTCAAGTGAATCAATAATGTTGTTGTAGTGTTCCATTAGTTGTGATAGGCATGATCTGCCTGATCGAAACCCGTGTTGGTTATCATTGAGTTTTTTCTGAGTTTCCAAAAAGTCATAGATTTTCTGTCTAACTATTCTTTCAAATATTTTAGTGAGATGAGATGTAAGCGACACTGGCCTATAGTTTTTGGCCTGGGATCGATCTCCTCCTTTATATATTGGGACTATGTTCGCGCTCTTCAGGATGCCCGGTATTTCTCCCGTGTCTAATGATCGTCTCCATATCCAGTATAGGGGCTCAGCGATTGCATTCTTGCAGTTTTTGATCAGTGTGGCATTCCATTTATCCGGTCCTGCCGCTGAGTGTGTTTTTAGTTTCCCTATGGCTTGTGTAATATCATCCGTCGTAAAGTCGAAGTCCGTTATACTTTCCCCTTATGGTTCTTCTTCAAAGAACGCGTTTCTATCGCAAATCAATTTGTCAGTTTTGGGGATACTGAAAGATGATTCATACTGAGCTTTTAATATTTCAGATACTTCTGTTAGATCATCAGATAAATCAGTGTTCTCATTTTTTAAAGGTCCGATAGTCGCTTGGTTTTTCGACTTTCTTTTTGCGAAATTATAGAAGTACTTTGAGTTAACCTTTATCGTTTCTATAGCGTCATCTTCTTCTTTTTCTGTATGCTTCTCGATTAGCATCTTTTCCGTTGTCTTGGCCTCGAAAATGGTTTTCCAATCTATTACTTCCATGCTGGATGTCACATCTTCCCAGTTTATAGCTTTGGAGTGAAAATTAAAAATTTCGAATTTGCTTCGTTCTGTTGTGCGTGTTCTTTCCTTTCCTGTTGTCTTTATATTAGTTGTTATTTCAATGATATTGTGGTCTGATATCATAGTTGGGGAGATTTCTACATTATCAATTAGATTACTGTTGTTTGTGAATACCAAATCTAGGCAGTTGTTTTTTCTTGTGTTTTCTGTTATTTCTTGCGTTAACATAAATTCATCAGCGAAAGCTAGTAGCATTTTTACCTGCTCCTGGTCTTCTCGTGTGCCCCCTGTGTCCTGGTGGATACATATATTTTTTCCTATCCTTTTATATTTCATGAATGGGAAATTAAAATCACCACAGAGAAAAATATTTGGGGTTGGAGAGTGTAGATCTTTTACTAAGTTTCTTACCTCTGTAATGGAATCTGAAAATTTTGAGGTTGGCGTGTTTGGGGGTCTGTACATTACAATTAGTACCATATTTAATTTTTCAATTTTTGCTGCTACACATTCTACGTAGTTGTTTGAGGTACTTATAACCATTTCTGCTATGTGCCTTTCGCGTGTGTAAATAGCACATCCTCCTTTACGTCTCACTGTTCTGTCGGCTCGGAGGATGTTATGTTGTCAATACAGGACTCACAATTTTCACAGTTCGCCTGGCAGTCCTTTAGATGAGTTTCCGTGAGGCATGCAAAGTCTGCTCCGGCTTCTTGCATGAGTCCTTTCAGGTATGCAACTTTGTTCGTGGACTGGTTTGATTTAAGGCCCTGTATGTTGGCTAGGATTATTTTTATTTTTTCTCTTTCTTTTTCGCATACAGGTGGTTCCGCTTTGTTTTCCGATGGGGGTGCCGGTTTCGTTGCCTTGTGGTCCTCCGAGAATTTACCTCTTTTTATCTTTGTCGGTACCTAATGTGGGATGTGCATATATGCATTGCCCATCCCGATATCTGCAGTTTCCTTTCGCGTAGTATTTGCATACGATATTTTCTACGCTTCTGCTTTCTTTCTTATTATTTACCAAGTTCTTAGTTTTGGCATTATCATTATTTTTCTTTGGCTGTTTATTTTCTACGTTTTTAGTTATTATCTTTTTATCATTTCGCTCGTTGGACCGTTTGTCTACTTCGCCACTTTTACTTATTTCTTTCCTTTCATCTATGTCTTCCTTTCGTATTACGTTGTTTATATCGTTATTTGTTATTAAATTGTTGTTCGTTATTATGCTGTTAATCGTTATTTCGTCTTCTCTCTCATCCACCCTGTTTTTTGTTGGGACCATTTCGGACACATGCGTTCCCATTATTTCATTCTTTTTTGTAACTTTCGAGTCTGCTATCTCCATTTCTTTAAAGACCGGGAAAGAATTTACAGTCTGTGTACATGCGCCACATAGAAATTTGATCCCCACGACTTGTTTCGCGTTCGAGACAAGAGTTATTTCCCGATCATTCCAATTCATGCAGTTAAAGTCGTTTAATCGTTGGCAGAAATCACACCTAATCGCTAGGCTTTCCGTTGTTACTAAATTGCACAAATTACAGATTAAGTGAGAATTTGGACCCATATCCATGATATTCCTTAATTAGCTTAAGAAGAAATACCCACACAAATTCTTTATTTATTTTATTTTTTATTTCTGTTTCTTTCCTTTCGATGGTCGAGGGTATTTCGAGGGTTTTCTGACCTGTGTGTTTTATGACCTTTTTCCTGCTTTGTTTCAAACTTTCTCGAATGCCAACCGTATTTCGTTTTGAATATATACGTTAAAATTGGTGATAAATTATGTAAACTATATTGCACTTTCTTTATTTTAATGAAATTCACTTTATAATTTATATGCACGGATTCACTGATACTTTATACACTTTCGGGTGCAAACAGAATAAACCGCCGAGTAGATTATTCCCTTCTAATTTGGGTGTTAAAGAGAGAGCAAAACAACACGTCCATTCACCACAGGGTACAAGCAAATATATATATATATATATATATATATATATATATATATATATATATATATATATATATATATATATATGTGTGTGTGTGTAAATTTGAGGAGTTCTGCACACGAGGAAGAGAAATAACGAACAAATGAAAAATGAATATTTACGTCGTTTCTATACATTATTATACTGCGTGGTCATTGCAGTTGAATATATATATATATATATATATAATATATATATATATAATATATATATATATATATATATACTGGGTGATCCAGATAATGGGACCCATAAAAAAAAAGCCAAATATTCTTAATATTTAATTCCTTTCATAAAAACTATATATCATTCGAAAGAGTAGAGTTACAAGTTTATTATGAAATATTTATTTTTTAAAATGACTCCTTTCAAATGTGCTCCATTAGTTGCCAAGCATTCCAGTGTTCTCGCTTGTAAGTTTGCATCACTTTGCAAGAGTGTGCGGTGGTACGGCCTGTATCTCATTTGTGATGGCGGCCTTCAATTCTTGCAAGGTCGTTGGGTTATTTCTGTAGACCCTACTCTTTAAATATCCCCAGAGATAATAATCTAAGGGAGAAAAATCCGGAGACCTTGCGGGCCATTCAACGTCTCCAAATCTTGAGATTAACTCGCCTGGAAACGTTTGACGCAAAACTGCCATGCAGTTCCTCGTGGTATGGCAGGTAGCTCCGTCTTGTTGGAACCAGTGGTTTTCTAGACAAAGATCTCTTAATTTAGGAATAAGGAAATCGGTCAACATTTTTTCGTAGCGATCACCATTTACAGTGACCGTGTTTCCAGTGGAATCCTCGAAAAAGTACGGCCCTATGATCTGAGATGCAGTAAGACCACACCAAACAGTTACACGCTGACTATGCAACGGGACTTCGGTAATATTCAATGGATTTTCTGTTGCCCAGAAACGACAATTTTGTTTGTTTACAGTTCCATTCAGGTGAAAATGGGCTTCGTCTGACATAATCAAAGTTGCTAGAAAATTGGTGGTGTCATTTACCTTCTGTTGGATCCATTGACAGAATTGTCGTCTTCGTGCGAAATCTCCATCGTTTAGTTGTTGCACTGTTTGAATTTTATATGGAAAGAGCATTAAATTTTGCTTGAATATACGGTGTGTTGTTCCATATCCAACTCCTAACAGCTGAGAAGCACGTCTGATGCTTATGTTAGGATTATCCTGTACAATTTCATGAGTTCTGTTAATGATCTCGTCTATCCTTGCTGTGCGCACTCTTCCAGTTGGTTTTCTTTTTCCAATGCTGCCAGTTAGGGAAAAATTTCTGACACACCGACGGATTGCTTTCTTAGAAGGTGATTTTGACATCTGAAAATTTGTCTTGAAAGATCTTTGAGCTGAAACTACACTTCTTCTATGCTCATGATATTGCTCAGTTATGAAACGCAGCTGTTCCACAGTCCATGCAGTCATCTTGAAGGGTTAGTTTTAACTAACACTTTTATTTTTTTTGTATCTTATCTTGTCTTGTATTGTCAAAACCTATACAATCCTGTACAAACTTGTAAAATGCGCCTCGATGGTGTAGTGGTTAGCGTCGCTGACTACAAATCCATCGGCCCCGGGTTCGAGACCCGACGGCAGCCGGCGCGCAGCAAAACCCAGCTGTTCATCCTTCCATACAATAAAGAAAGTGGTTGGTAGATAAATGGGTACCCTAGGTGGCCTAGTGGTTAAGACGCTGGGCTGCTGATGGGGCGTGGTTCGGATTCCACGTTAAACTGTAGGTCTAAGGTGGAGTGAAAAGCTTGACCTTCGTCAGAATGAACAATTCGGGCGGAAGCTAACCAAAGGTTAACCAAATGTATCCTCTTTCGAATGATGCGTATGATTTTATAAAAGGACTTATACTTTAAGAGTTACAGGGGTTTCTTTTGGGTCCCATTTCTCTGGATCACCCTTTATATATAAATTATTTCACGAAAGTGACACGTGAAAAATATTTATGATGAATAAAACCACGAAGGAAAAAGAAACACAAAGTGGTGCTCAAGCGCTTTCGTCTAATGACAACTTCAGGAACACTGGAGTGAAAGGAGAGTTCAAGACAATATATAGGTTACAAAAATAAACATATATTATATATAATATATATATATATATATATATATATATATATATATATATGGTAAGTATAGAAATAAAAATTGTGGGAGGAGCAAACACATTTGTACGGAAAAATGACAATTTTAGCACTTTGCCCGAAATTCAACATAAATTCAAATGGCTTGTTTCCAGCCAATTTTTTATAGTTATTGTCTGAATGGTAAACAGGTCACAAAAGAATAAAGAAATAAAAATAAATATAAATTGGAAAAAATTACAAAATAATGCCTTAGTGATATATACGTCACAACCGAAATAAACATAAAGAAATAAACCAACAGATAAAAAAAAAAAAAATTGTAAGTGAAGTCTACAAATTCAAGCTCAAAAGGAAAGTTTACAATCAATTTAATAGATGATGCCAAAATGATATATATATGTCACAAAGAAATAAAATAAAGAAATAAACCAAAAAAATAAATTGAAAAATAAATTGTAAGACAGGCACACAAATTTATAAGGGAAAAAATTACCAAAGGCTTTTTAGTTATTGTCTGAATCATACATACTATGGTCACAAACGAATAAAAAAGTACAAGTAAATATAAATTGGAAAACAAAATGATGCCTAGATGATATATAAAGAACTATAAAAATATATACGACATATATAAGGTATATATACGAAATATAAACGCAATATATAAGGAATATATACGAAAAATTACCAAAGGTTTTTATAGTTATTGTCTGAAAGATCCGTAGGTCACAAAAGAATAAAGAAATAAGAAATATAAATTGGAAAAATTAATCTGGACATGACACCCCTATTAAGAAGGCCATATTTTCCTCAATGTTTCTCCGCGCTCTTAGGATCGCCAGTCCGGAATACATCGATGGCGAATTGGAAGATATCAACGGTATTGGAAGTGAGCTGTGTTACCCATCGGCGTTCATGGAATCTTGTCTTAATAAGGCTAAACGAACCTTCTATCGTGTGAATAATAACACTCGCACCTTGTCAAAGAATATTTTAGTACTTCCATTTTTCCCGGGCTTCTTAGGCATTGCTAATGTACTCAAACTTTTGGATATCAGTGTAGTTTTTTCATATAACTATATTGTGAAAAATATCATAGTAAAAAATAGCCCTACCAATAATTTAGGCATTATCTATAAAATTGGGTGTAAGCAATGTGATTCCTTTTACATAGGTCAGACGGGAAAGGATTTGCAAACGCGTGTAAAACAGCATCAATATTCTGTTAGAACGGGACAGTTGTCCAGTGCCCTTTTTGTCCATTTGTCAGTTATCTCATTGTATTGATTGGAATAATGCTTCAGTTTTGTTTCACTCTAGCAACATTGTTAATAGAAATATTCTTGAGTCTGCTTTAATTCAACTTACAAATAACTTTAACATGAGTAAAGGTCTGTTTCAACTCGATCCCGTTGCTCTGAATTCCTTCAGAATGGATTTAAACAAAAAGGGCAGGTTGCTAAATCTTTGGTAAAAATTTGTTTTTTTTGTCTCTTTTTCCTTATAAATTTGTATGTTTCTCTTACAATTTTATTTTTCAATTTATTGTTGTATGCGTATTTCTTATATATATGTATGTGTATGTGTGTATATATATATATATATGTATATATATATATATGTATGTATATATATATGTATGTATAGTGTATATATGTATATATTTGGTTATGCGGGTGTATATGTGTACATGTGTAGTTGTATGTATTTCTTATATTTTTTTTTGTCTTTATATATCATTGAGGCATTATTTGTAATTTTTCCAATTTATATTTTTTTATTTCTTTATTCTTTTGTGACCTACGGATCTTTTAGACAATAACTATAAAAATCTTTGGTAATTTTTCCCTTATGTATATATATATATATATTCCTTATATATTGCTTTTATATTTCGTATATATACCTTATATATGTCGTATATATTTTTATAGTTCTTTATATATCATCTAGGCATCATTTTGTTTTCCAATTTAGATTTACTTGTACTTTTTTATTCGTTTGTGACCATAGCATGCATGATTCAGACAATAACTAAAAAACCTTTGGTAATTGTTTTTCCCTTATAAATTTGTGTGCCTGTCTTACAATTTATTTTTCAATTTATTTTTTTGGTTTATTTCTTTATTTTATTTCTTTGTGACATATATATCATTTTGGCATCATCTATTAAACTGATTGTAAACTTTCCTTTTGAGCTTGAATTTGTAGACTCCACTTACAATTTTTGTTTTTTTTATCTGTTGGTTTATTTCTTTATGTTTATTTCGGTTGTGACGTATATATCACTAAGGCATTATTTTGTAATTTTTTCCAATTTATATTTATTTTTATTTCTTTATTCTTTTGTGACCTGTTTACCATTCAGATAATAACTATACAAAATTGGCTGGAAACAAGCCATTTGAATTTATGTTGAATTTCGGGAAAAGTGCTAAAATTGTCATTTTTCCGTACAAATGTGTTTGCTCCTCCCACAATTTTTATTTCTATACTTAGTATATATATATATGTTTATTTTTGTAACCTATATATTGTCTTGAACTCTCCTTTCACTCCAGTGTTCCTGAGGATGTCATTAGACGAAAGCGCTTGAGCACCACTTTGTGTTTCTTTTTCCTTCGTGGTTTTATTCATCATATATATATATATATATATTTATTGTGTATGTGTGAGTGAGTGAGCGAGCGAGTGAGTAAATAAATGCATTACATGCATTTTCTAGTGGCAATGAAAGAAAAAACGTTTTATTATGTTCACGCATTTCCTCTTAATTCATTTCAAAATTCAAGTGATTTTTTTTCCTGTCTTATTTGAGGAGGTTTGCCCAGTGTTGTTTCTAAAGAGCATTATTGTATTAACTGCTGGTGTCGCTTTTGATGGTACCACATGCCCACTTTGGGTAGAACTTATCTCGAGATAAGCTCATTGTGTATTTTTTTTCCATAGTGTTTTGAGGTGGACCGATGCATCCATAAAACTGTATTTGTTTATAATGTGATACAGATTTATTTAGTTTGATTTTTCATTCTTATGATAATTTTAAACTCGTTTTATGAAGAACAAAACAAAGAATTAAAAGAGCGCATAAACGCTCTTAATTAATGAGAGAGTATCCACTTTGATTATTCATTTTGAGTATCCATTTTGATTTTTAGGTGTAATGTACTGGAACGTATCTTGTGGGTCTTTTGAAATGAATGGTCGGACAATACCTGTCAAAGACACATGTAAACACTTAGGTCATGTAATTACTCACGAGCTGCGAGATGAACTCGATATTGAGAGGCAACGTAAAAAGCTGTATGTACAGGGTAACATGCTAGTGAGGAAATTTGGTATGTGTTCAAAATCAGTTAAAACTTATCTTTTTAGAACTTATTGTACTGCATCATATACATCCCATCTGTGGTGGAACTATATAAAAAGTGCTATGAATAAACTCTCTGTTGCTTATAATATTTTTCGTGTGCTATGTAGGGAACCAAAATGGTGCAGTGCCAGTTTTATGTTTACTACGCGTAACCTACCTACCAACCAAATGTTAATCCGGAAGAATATCGTATATATAATTTCATTACTAGGGTCCAAAACAGCTCTAATGTGTTATTGTACAATGTCCTGTCTTCAGATACTGTGTACCTCTCACCTATATGGCAGTCTTGGTTCAGACGACTGCTGGTTTACAATACCTTATTTTCGTAATGTAGCAAAGATTATATATGCATATTAAGTTGTTATAAGAAGTGTCTATGTTTTATAAGTGTTATAAGTGGCTATGTTACAATAAATGTTATAAGTGTTATAATAAGTGGCTATGTTGGCCTTAGTTTTGTATTACGTTCAGTGTATAATAACGTAAGATTGTACTTGTATGTTAGGTTAAATGGCTATGGATTGTGAATGATCCGCAACAAAGATGTTTTGGTTGTATAATTAATAATTTAAAATATAGTTTCCACAAAATCATATCCGAACTCAGCTTCCTATAATTCATCAGCATTTTTATTAAACTTTTTTTTAATTTTCATAATTTCTCTGATTTTTTCATTAAGTTACAATTATTTTCTCTTACGTATGTATACTGTACAAATGATTTTTTTTAGTTAATGATGTCTCATGTAATAACAATATACGTAAAATCGTCAAATACCGTATTTTCCGGCATATAAGGCGCACGAGCATATAAGACGCACCCCAATTTTGGCAGGCATATTCTTGAAAAAAAATAAAAAAATATAATACTTGCCGGTAACCAAAAGCCTACCCATGACCCTGACCTTGAGCATATAAGGCGCAGGGTGATTTTCTGAGACTTTTTTGGGGAAAAAAAGCGTACCTTATATGCCGGAAAATACGGTAATTAATCAAACAGTATGCCAGAATGTTTTTTTTTCACAGACGGAACCTCTGAGGACACAATGTACGTTATTCACGTCGGTACTAATAACGTTCTAAATTCTAGATCGGAAGAGTTGCTGGCTAGGTACAGGGACTTATTAGAGCGACTAAAGGAAAAACTAATAAGATTGTTTTAACAGGTATACTTCCTCGAACCATCCAACGTAGTGATTTCTACAGCAAGGCGACCTATATTAACAATAACCTAACGGCACTTTGTCAACAGGAAAGAGTGCATTTTGCGAATTTTTGGAGCAGTTTCTACGGCAGGAGGGACTTGTTCCTCGGCGATGGACTTCATCCTAATGACGTTGGAACTGCGCGTTTAGGAAGACTATTTCATAATACTGTTTCTTCTTTTCAGGCTGCCGTAACTCAAACGGTCCCGGCGTAATTTCCTTAAAATTTCCTTGCACGCACTAAGGTATAGCGGTTACAAACAATTTGAAGGTTCTATCCTTAAATGCTCGTAGCCTACGAAATAAAATAAATTAATGTTTTTCTTTAATTGCTTATAAAGACTGATTTAATTGCGATAAATGAATCGTGGCTTAGCACTGAAACACGTGACTTTGTAGGGAGGATCAAATTAGAGGTTATAGACTTTTTGTTAAAAACAGAATAGGTAGGCGAGGAGGCGGTGTTATGTTGTATATCAAAGATAATATTGTGAACGTTATAAAATTAAAGAACAGAATTCCAGAACTGATAGATTCGACTATAGCAGAACTTAAATTGAACGATTTCAAACTTCTTGTTGCGGTTATATATAGGCCCCCTAATCAAACAGCTGATACGGACGAAGCGTTATACCGTGAACTTAAGAGAATAATAGGTAGTGAGCAGGCCTTAGTTATGGGTGACTAATTGCGCCAACGTGGATTACGATACAATGCAGGGAGACGCGGAAGGCAATCGTTTAGCTAATTTTCTCGAGGATAGCTATCTTATTCAAAAGGTTGGACAGTATTTTAGATTTAGTAATAACTACGAACGATAAGCAAATCACTGATCTTAAAGTAATAGAACCGTTAAGCAATAGCGATCACAATATGGTAGAGTTTGTCCTCTCAGTAAGTCACTCGAAACCAGCTAACTCGACTAAAATTCCTAACTTCTAGCACGCATACTTTTGTAAATTTCGAAATGAATTGTCACACGTCAATTGGGAAAACGTAATGGGGATCTCCAACGCAAAAATAATGTGGGAATCGTTTGAAACAGTATTTAGGATTATAAATGAGGAATGTGTGCCGTACAAAATTAAGCGTGCGAAAGTAAACAACAAGCCCTTGTGGTTTACTTCTAGAGTAGGGGATATTATAAAGAGTAGAGATAGGGCTTATAGGCTACATAAGTGCGATAAAGACAATTTGTGGTTACGAAACAGCTACATATCTCTAAGGCGAGAAGCGAAAAGTGTAATAAAAATGTCCAAGCGCGATTTTGAAATCTCCATAGCTCGTGATGGCAAAGAAAACCCCAAACGATTCTTTCAATACGTCAACAATAGGAATCCAGCATTGTTGTGCCATTAACAAAGATTTTTAATGCGTCTATTTCTGAGGGGTGCGTACCAGATAATTTCAAGTTAGCAAATGTAACACCTATCTTTAAGGAAGGCGATAAAAGTACGGCGGGAAATTATAGGCCGATCAGTTTAACGTCTGTTGTAGGCAAGCTACTGGAATCAATAATTAGGGATCGTATAGTCGAACACGTAGAACTGCATAAATTGGTTAGAAATATGCAGCACGGTTTTAAGCGAAACAAATCTTGCTTAACTAATCTTTTAGAATTTTTTCAAAGCGTGGTTGAAGTTTACGATAGTCATGGGCTGTTGATGTAGTGTATTTAGATTTTCAAAAAGCGTTTGACACCGTACCGCACAAAATACTCATTGAAAAAAACTAAGGCTCATGAAATCAGGGATGTAGCAATAAATTGGATAGAAGAGTGGTTGCGAGGTAGGAAACAGGGTGTCGTTGATGGAGTGGAGTCGTGTTGGGCTAATGTAGCAAGTGGCGTTCCTCAGGGTTCTTTATTGGGTTCCTTGCTTTTTCTTATATATAAAGGGTGATCCAGAGAAATGGGACCCAAAAGAAACCCCTGTAACTCTTAAAGTATAAGTCCTTTTATAAAATCATACGCATCATTCGAAAGAGGATAGTTACAAGTTTGTACAGGATTGTAAAGGTTTTGACAATACAAGACAAGATAAGATACAAAACAAAATAAAAGTGTTAGTTAAAACTAACCCTTCAAGATGACTGCATGGACTGTGGAACAGCTGCGTTTCATAACTGAGCAATATTATGAGCATGGAAGAAATGTAGTTTCAGCTCTTAGAAGGTGATTTTGACATCTGAAAATTTGTCTTGAAAGATCTTTGAGCTGAAACTACACTTCTTCCATGCTCATAATATTGCTCAGTTATGAAACGCAGCTGTTCCACAGTCCATGCAGTCATCTTGAATGGTTAGTTTTAACTAACACTTTTATTTTGTTTTGTATCTTATCTTGTCTTGTATTGTCAAAACCTATACAATCCTGTACAAACTTGTAACTATCCTCTTTCGAATGATACGTATGATTTTATAAAAGGACTTATACTTTAAGAGTTACAGGGGTTTCTTTTGGGTCCCATTTCTCTGGATCACCCTTTATTAACGATTTAGATGTCGGCCTAGTCAGTACAGTTTCAAAATTTGCGGATGACACGAAGTTGGGTGGTAGGGCGATTAATGACGAAGATAGAGGTAAAATGCAGGAAGATCTGAATAAAATCGTTGATTGGTCAGTCACATGGCAAATGAGATTTAACGTCGATAAGTGCAAAATTTTACATATAGGTTCGCGTAACGGTAATTTTGCGTATCGTATGTCAGGGAAGGAGTTGGCAAGCGTAGAACAGGAAAAAGATTTAGGAGTGATTTAAAAGTGGCGATTTAAAAGTGGTGATTTAAAAGTGGCGAAACAAAGTACAGCAGCAGTCAATAAAGAGAACAAAGTGCTAGGTTTTATAGCTAGGAATTTTGAGTACAAATCGCGCGATATTATTGTTTCTCTTTATAAATCATTAGTTAGTCCCCATTTGGAGTACGCGATCCAATTTTCGAATCCGCATATGCGAAAAGATATAGACAAAATCGAAAGAGTTCAAAGACGAGCAACTAAGATGATTCCGTCGCTTAGGTCAAAGTCGTACGAGGATAGGCTTGCTTAAGGAGTTAAAATTGACTACACTCGAGACTAAGAGGCTAAGGGGTGATCTAATCCAGGTTTTTAAAATTATGAATGGGTTCGATAACGTAGATAGAGATAGCTTTTTCGAAATATCTCAATATAATAGGGCAAGAAATAACGGGTGTAAGTTGACAAGTAGAAGGTTCGAGACAGTAGTTGCCAAAAACTTTTTTACGCATAGAATAGTAAATAGCCGGAATAGTTTGCCGGTAGAAGTAATTAGTAGCACGTCTATAAACATGTTTAAAAATCGATTAGACGCATATGTTGATAGATTGGGTATAGTTTAAGGTAGTAAAATTAAGGCTTTGTGGTTCGGAACCCACGTAAAATTGTAGGTCCTCTCCGCCACCACGGAGGACATGCACAATACAGAATTACGAACACAGTTAGGTAGATCAGCCATGAGTGGATCCTAGGGTCTTTGTTGGTCTGAAACTTTATAACATAACACTGCTTCTCGTTCATCAACGAAGTGAAACGACATTGGGTCGGATAGTAATAGTAGTAGTAGTAGTAGTAGTAGTTGGCTGAGAGGCCCTCCGCTGTGTTCAGACTACGTAGCGACCAGTCAGTGGTTTGGATCCCACGTAAAGTCGTAGGTTCCCTCCGTGATATGTTGCGAAGGAGGTTAAACAACCCCATCAATTTTTTTCATGCTACTGAACGGAAGAAATAAAGCTAAATGTATTCTATAGAAAAATAGACTCAAATAGTGAAAATCTTAAGTGAAATCTGTGAAAGTGTAAAGACTTTGTGCGAATTCTTTATCAGTCGCCAACTACGCCTATTATATCGGATTCGTGAATCCAATACGCCGAGGAGGTATTAAAAATTTACATGTATCCATTATAAATGCGTTTTCAGACACCTGACGGATATAGATATTCCCCTCTCCCGTATAGGCCTAACTTACCTATATAACTACTTAGATTCCGGATCTCCGAGCTATAATATTCTCACATTAACTTAAATATATATATAAGAAGGGGAAGTTTTTATTTCGGCCTCCCTTCGCTTCATAGGCCTATTTCATTCATGGTTTGAATCCTGATTGCTTTTAATATATTGTCTTTCTCTGCCATTTTCTCCGCAAACGTTGTTTGAAAAGTTTGGGTGGTACCGTATGTCTCTCTCTCTCTCTCTCTCTCTCTCTCTCTCTCCTCTCTCTCTCTCTCTCTCTCTTTTCATTTAATTTAAACGGATAATTTTTCATTTCAGATTTTAATTAATTCCGAAAAGTTTAAACACTTTATACCTGTTTTTTACCAAATTTTATACCAATATTTTACCTGTTTAAGTATATTTTATTTCCTGTGAGCCTCAAGTAAGTGTTTTGTTCTCATGCACTGGCTTAAAAATTTCTGTTGGAAATCTTTATTTTCTGAGACTACTGTATGATGCGAGCGTGGACCGACTTGATTGAATGAAAGAATGGCAGTGATAGAAAGAAATGATTTGTAGAGAGTGAGTGTGCATTTTGTTCTGCTCGCGATTCCTTCCACCCATCGATGTCCCCTCTCGCCTGTCGCTCAGAAGCCTCGTTTGAGCGTTAATGAAATTTGGCCTGAGACAGCCATAGTCTCGGTTCGACCCGACCCCGAGGTCTACGGAGCACTCGGCCCGAGCGGGAACCAACCAACGAATTCCAATAAGAATTTAGCGGGAAACATCCATTTTCATTTGGGTTTCAGATTCCTCGCTAATGAAGGTCATTCGTTTCTTGGCAAAGTTAATAAAGGTCTTTCTGTTTTTATCCCAGCCAAGAGTCATTGTTTTTGATTTTTAGTAATACTTTCTGTGATATAGTGATATACTTTATTAGTGAGATGTTTCGTGATCTATAGTCTGGCTAATATTTTATGTCAGACTAGATGTTTTAAAAAAAATTTCACACACACACACAGGGGCGTGCCTAAAGTATTTGGCACCCGGAGCGGATCCTTCCTTTGGCAACCCCATAAATAATTTTAAAATTTAAACACACAGAAAAATATATTATGTTTGCAAGTAGATTTTTAAACAGTACAGTACTGTCATAAGCAAATTGGAAATAAGAAAAATGCAGGACATTAAAAATTCAGTGAACAGGTAATACTGCATTTTATTTTATACAAAAAAAACAGGAAATCCAGTCTCAACGGTCAGCCTATTCTTCAAAGGTAAATGGAGAGGATTCACAGTCTCTGCTTTCGAGCCTTAATTTCTGCAAATTGATCAATGACCTCATCAAAATTCACCTTCTTTGCATATTCATGTTCATTTGAAAGTAAAGCCAGATTTGTCAATCTTGTCTGACTCATGGTCGAGTGAAAGAAATTTTTTATCAATTTCAATTTGGAAAAACTTATTTCACATGAAGCAATAGACACATACAGTCAAAAAGAATCTCAAACACAGTGACAAGCTTGGCAAAGATTCACAAAAATCCCATTTCACAATAAACTCCAGAAACTGCAATGCTGTCCATTTCTTTGCCTCTTCAACGCTGATTTTGGCAGCTTCCAAATGCCTCCGAAGTCGTCCAATTTCCACACTGATATCTTCATCAGAGAATTCATCGAAAATCTGAGTCAAATTTGGAATATACTTCCGAAGTTTTTCTTCTGTTGCAACAACCAAAATGTTTGGCTGAATAACAGCGAAGATTGACAGAATTTGATCCATTGCCTTAGAACGAATCTCCAATTCTTGATGAAAGCGATCAAGACATTCAAACATAGCCCTTTTTACTTCCTCTGGCAATGTGAGACTAGCATCCTTTGCCATCTCTCCTGGCATCCTTTTTCGGAGCTTTACTCTCCCTCTTCTCTCCATAGAAATGTCCATTTCCTCACTTTGTAGTTGCATAATGAATGGCCCTCTCCACAATTTCATTGCGCTGATCTTCAAGAAACAGTTTTAGAGCTTGGAGCTTCACAATGCACTTTTCAAGGCTGATTCCAACTGTTGGCAAATACTTTTGTGTGAGATTAATTTCTTCCACGACTTCACACCAGAAAGAAAGGTAACTCAAAAAAGAGGAATCACATACAGCAGACAGCAAAATCTGAGCTGATCCTCTTGTGTCCACATTTTCTTTGGGATCGCACAGTACTTCAAGGGTTGAGGTCAGCTTTTCAAAATTTGCCTTCACTGGTTTCACAGCGTCATAATGAGCGCTCCATTTTGTCTGGGAAAGTCTTTTGACTGTCATGCCTACATTCTCCATCAGCACTTCCCATCGATGAGTTGAGAGTGAAAAGAAGGAATAGACTCTCTCCAAGGTTCCAATAAAAGTCACACATGAAGAAACGCTTCCAAATGAGTGCACTCCGCAAAGGTTCAGAGAATGATTTGCACAAGGCACAAACAAAGCCTTGGGATTAATCTCTGATCTTTGACTGAACACCACCATGAATCCCAGCCATAGTTGCAGCGTTGTCATATCCTTGACCACGGCACAGGTTTATGTCCAGTCCATCTCTCTCCAGATGTCTCAGGATATCCCCTGTGAGCTCAGCAGCAGTCTTTCCGGCAATAGGGAAGAAGCCCCAGAATCATTCCTTTACTTCAACTTTGTCACATTCAATATGGACGTATCTGATCACTTCACACATCTGATCAGTGTGGGACACATCAGGAGTGCTGTCAAAAAGAATCCCGAAATACTTTGCTTTCTTGATATCAGCCACTATTTTCTCTTTGACGTAATTCCCCAAAAGGCAAATGAACTCATTCTGAATCTTTGGAGATAAATACGAAGCCACTCTCCTCCCAGATGGAATAGAATGCTTAATCCTTACAAAGTGTTCTTTCAAAACTGGATCATAATTTGACAGCAACTCTACCAATTCCATGAAGTTTCCTTTGTTTGCTGATGACATGTCCTCTTTGTGACCACGAAAAGGAAGATTCTGGTGAGCCAGAAACAAGGTTACGTCCAAGAGGCGATGTAAAATATCCCTCCATTTCTTTCTCTCCTTGTTCATTGTTGCTTGATGAACTTGATCAATGGTTTTTTGAAGCTTCAACCCTGCTCCCAAGGTCTTCCATTTCTCCAGGCATGAGAGATGCTGCTCAGAAGCCTCATGGTCAGACACCTTTGGGTTTAGCTTCACCATGCTTGAAACCCAGTGACAAAGCTGGATGTTCCAATTCTTTTGTCATCAAGAGCAAACAGTCTGCAGCAAAAACAAAACAAACTTTCTTTTGATGGAGAGTAAACCATCCATGTTCTCAAAACTTTCTCGCCATTTGGCAGAGCCTTATAGAACCATGCAGTGGTCAGCTGTCGACTCTTCCCTTTCGATTTCTCTCCTTGTCTTTGAACTGCATTGAAAGGTCCATCCCTATTTTGGAAGGGTTCACTTCCCCTCTTAATAAGATCAACTCTCAAGTCATTTGGAACCGGGATTGGCCAAGCAGCGACATCAAAATAAATTGAAAATCTATCCGTCTCCTCTTCTTCATCAGAGTCTTCCTCCTTCCTGTTGGTGTGGACTTCTGCTGGCGTCTCCTTCCTCTTCATCAGTTTCACTGCTTTTAGAAAATGAATTGCCATCTTCCAATCTTTGCTCTCTCTCATTTGAATCCTCTTGTGAAGGTGCTTCTTCTATTTGCCCTTCAGATTCACCAGGCTGAATATCTTCAGGACTTTCTCCTATTGCACTTGATGTTGAAGGCGTTACATACTTCAAAATTGATCCGGACATTGCCTGAGCCACCCTCTTCTCTTGCCTTCTTCATTTTTCTTTGTTGGAATCCACTGGGTCGATTTCGCTTCATAGTGGATGTTTTCTGCAAAATTTTAAAATCAAAAGGTATAAAGCATGAACATGCATAACAAGCATGAACTATTATGACTTGAAATACATTAACTGAACAAATTGTCTGTGTTATTATTATTATTATTGGGGGGGGGGGGGGGGGTTAAGTGCAAACACGACTCCTAAAAAAGCAGAAAACTATGAGCATTACTCACAAATAACTAGACCACTGACAAAATGAAAATTAACAGTATATCCAGTAAATAAAGAAGTAAAAAAATTTATTACAACAGAAAAGCTTCAAACAAGTGGTTCTCAAACTTTTACCAACCAGATACCCATTGAGTTATCAGATTATCAACCCAGACAAGCAGAGACAATTAATTATCATTATTATTATCGTTATTAATTATCATTAATTATCATTCATAAACACTTAAACATCACTATGATACCACATTGTCAAAAATTACTGGACACTGGTATAAGTACCATGATAGGCGAGGTCAGATAGGTCTTTAGTTCTAGGTATTACCCCTAGGCACGGGTTGGGTCTTAGAATTACGTCAAAAACAATATTTTTGAATAACAAATTAGAAGAGATTTGTGCTGAAGAAAATGTACCCTTCGTAAAGCTGTGGTCCGAATTCAGTGATCCTAGCCTTTTTGTTATAATGTAATGTTATAATGTTTCAGACCAACAAAGACCCTAGGATCCACTCATGGCTGGTCTACCTAACTGTGTTCGTAATCGTGTATTGTGTATGTCCTCCGTGGTGGCGGAGGGGACCTACAATTTTACGTGGGTTCCGAACCACAAGAACATAAGAAATTTATGTAAAAACCGCCGGTAAATTGGCAACGACCAATTTTTACGAAACTAAATAATTATCAATTTAAAACCAATTAATTATCGATTTAAAACTAAAGATAGAATCTCTGGATCCAGAGGATCTAGTCATAATAGACTACTATCCACAAATATGTTACACTCTATATCTATTTATAACGGACATGCAAATATATCAGATCCAAAGAATCCAGTCAATTTCATTACGGTATCCATCCAGTCACGGTCCATTCTGCGGACCAAAGTCAAAATTTACAATAATATACATTACAATATATACATTACGAGAAAATGTGTAGGTGTGGCTGTAAAGACTGTACAGTAATGTAGAAATGTGTGTGCACCCATTTTGGGTCTCCCATTTAAAGGTGTTTGTGGGGCAAGTGAAGATCATGAGTTTTTCAATACCTCACAGTACTATGGGGGGCACCGCTCGGCAGAGGAATCTCTTTAAATGGGGTGTGTAAGGACAGTATCCCCTAACCCAAGACGCTGCCTCCCTATATCCCACAACACTTGTGTTGAGCTGTGGGATCTATCCCAGAAAGCCTTAATTTACTACCTTAAACTATACCCTTTCTATCAACATATGCGTCTAATCGATTTTTAAACATGTTTATAGACGTGCTACTAATTACTTCTACCGGCAAACTATTCCAGCTATTACTATTCTATGCGTAAAAAAGTTTTTCGCAACTGCTGTCTCGAACCTTCTACTTGTCAACTTACACCCGATTTCTAGTCCTATATATATGAGATAGTTCGAAAAAGCTATCTATCTACGTTATCGAACCCATTCAAATTTTGAAAACCTGGATTAGATCACCCCTTAACCTCCTAGTCTCGAGTGTTGTCAATTTTAACTCCTTAAGCCTATCCTCGTACGACTTTGACTAAGCGACGGAATCATCTTAGTTGCTCGTCTTTGAACTCTTTCGATTTTGTCTATATCTTTGCGCATATGCGGATTCCAAAATTGGACCGCGTACTCCAAATGGGGTCTAACTAATGATTTATAAAGTCGAACTATAATATCGCGCGATTTGTACTCAAAATTTCAAGCTATAAAACCTAACACTTTGTTCGCCTTATTGACCGCTGCTGTACTTTGTTTCGCTACTTTTAAATCACCCGTGACTATAACTCCTAAATCTTTTTCCTGCTCTACGCTTGTTAAATCTTTCCCTGACATACTATACGCCAAATTACCGTTACGTGAACCTATATGCAAAATTTTGCACTTAACGTTAAATCTCATTTGCCATGTGACTGACCAATCAACGATTTTATTCAGATCTTCCTGAATTTTACCTCTATCTTCATCATTAATCGCCCTACCACCCAGCTTCGTGTCATCCGCAAACTTTGAAACTGTACTGACTAGGCCGACATCTTAATCGTTAATATATATAAGAAAAAGCAAGGAGCCCAATACAGAACCCTGAGGAACGCCACTCGCTACATTAGCCCAACACGACTCCGCTCCATCAACGACCACCCTCTGTTTCCTGCCTCGCAACCACTCTTCTAGCCAATTTATTACTACACCCCTGATTCCATGAGCCTTAGTTTTTTAATGAGTCTTTTGTGCGGCACGGTGTCAAACGCTTTTTGAAAATCTAAATACACTACATCAACCGCCCGATGTCTATCGTAAACGTCAACCACGCTTTGGAAAAATTCTAAAAGATTAGTTAAGCAAGATTTGTTTCGCCTAAATCCGTGCTGCGTATTTCTAACTAGCTTATGGAATTCTAAGTGTTCGACTATACGATCCCTAATTATTGATTCCAGTAGCTTACCTACAACAGACGTTAAACTGATTGGTCTATAATTTCCCGCCGCACCTTTATCGCCTTTCTTAAAGATAGGTGTTACGTTTGCTAACTTGAAATTATCTGGTACGCACCCCTCAGAAATAGACGCATTAAAAATCTTTGTTAGCGGCACAACAATGCTATCTTTTAATTCTTTAGTTGTATGGGATATATGGAATCCGGCCCCGGTGATTTACGCGTTTTCATTTTATCAATATAGCGCGTTACCACCCCTTTACTAACCACTGTATTATCCAAAATATTACCATTATCACACGGTATTATGTCCGTGACCGTAGGGATATTTGTTACATCTTCTATAGTAAAAACTGACGTAAAAAATTCGTTTAGTAAGGTAGCCATTTCCTTGTTTTCAGAAACTTGATCTCCGTTTAGATTTTTCAAAGGCCCCAAGACGCTTTTTACTGGATTTCTATTATTGACGTATTGAAAGAATCGCTTGGGGTTTTCTTTACCGTCACGAGCTATGGAGATTTCAAATTCGCGCTTGGACTTTTTTATTACACTTTTCGCTTTACGCCTTAGAGATATGTAGTTGTTTCGTAACCACAAATTGTCTTTATCGCACTTATGTAGCCTATAAGCCCTATCTCTACTCTTTATAATGTCTCCTACTCTAGAAGTAAACCACAAGGGCTTGTTTACTTTCGCACGCTTAATTTTGTACGGTACACATTCCTCATTTATAGTCCTAAATACTGTTTCGAACGATTCCCACATTAGTTTTGCGTTGGAATTCCCCATCACGTTTTCCCAATTGACGTGTGACAATTTATTTCGAAATTTATTAAAGTCTGCGTGCTGGAAGTTAGGAATTTTCGTCGAGTTAGCTGGTTTCGAGTGACTTACTGAGAGGACAAACTCTACCATATTGTGATCGCTATACGTGCGAAAGCTGTATAGGTCGAAGGCTTCTTTAAACGTTGTGGGTCCGGGAAACGCGGGCCCAACGTGATAAATAGTTTAAAACGCGGGCCCGTGGTAAAAAATAACTTAAACGTCTTTTATTGTAACGCGCGTAGTATTAGAAATAAATTAAATGAATTTAAGGCGATAATTTATTCCGGCAACTATGATATAGAACTTTGCTATCACTGAAACTTGGTTAAATACCGTGACTCGGGACTTGTTGGGGAACTTGATATACCAGGTTTTAAATTTTTTACTAATGATAGGTTACATAGGTTTGGTGGAGGCGTTTTGCTGTACATTCGTAATTCCCTTAGGGTTATCGAGGTTAAGTTAGATTTTCCGGCAGCAATTAATGCGATATGTGTTGAAGTTAGGGCGCGTAGTATTAGTTTTAATTTTGTTGTTGTTTATAGACCTCCCGTTCAACCCCTCGATACAGATGCAAGATTTTACTCACTTCTTGGTAATTTTATTGACAATCGGAATAGTATAATTGTCGGAGACTTTAACTGCCCTAATGTTAATTACGAGAATTTTACTGGTAATGAGGAGGGTTTGAGATTGGTTGAGTTTATGGACGATAACTTTTTACGACAGATAGTTACCGAACCAACGCACGGTGACAATATTTTAGATTTGGTGATGACGAACGGCGAGAATATAGTCGAAGGTTTAGAAGCAGGCGAGAGTTTAGGATGTAGTGATCATCAAATTCTTAGGTTTAAGTTAGCGATAAAAAATACTCAGGATAGTAACGTAATAGAAGTCCCTGATTTTCGTAGGGCTAATTTGATAGTTAGTTTGATAGTGAGGTAGTGGAGGGACAAAAAATTATTTATGGGCAATGACACAAATTTGCGTTGGGTGGCGTTTAAAGAAAGTTTTAGGAATATTGAAAGGGAGTTTGGATCAAATGTAGAATTCGGACCCCAGCCTTCTTTAGTTAGCTTTATAAGGCTAACTAACGAAAATATCACGACCTAACCTAACCAATCGTTAGGTTAACTACGCCCTTGACGATTGGTTAGGTTAGGTCATGATATTTTCGTTAGTTAGCCTTATAAAGCTAACTAAAGAAGGCTGTGGTCCGAATTCTACATTTGATCCGGGAGTTTATTCCTCGGAGGCCCAAGCGCGCTAGAAATCGTGGTAGGCCGAAGTGGTGGACTAGGGAAATAGGAGAGTTTATAAACGAGAGTAATAGAGGGTATAGACTTAGTAAGCGCAATGGCACGGCAGCTAACTTTAATAGATATATCGAGCTTAGACGTCAGGTTAAAAGATCAGTTAGGAATGCCAAGCGTAACTTAGAGATACTTATAGCTGCGGATAGTAAACATAATCCAAAAAGTTTTTTGAATACGTTAATAATCGTAAGCCGGTAAAAGATAACATAGGCCCTCTAGTGGATGTTAATGGCGCTTTGGCTTCTGACGCTCAGGCGATGGCGGGTATTTTCAATAACTTTTTTGCGACAGTTTTTACCGTAGAAGACGTAAATAATGTCCCCGACGTGGACGATATCGTTCCATTTAGTAGCGAGACTATTTTGGATGAAATAACTGTTTACGAGGCTGAGGTTGCGCATTATATCGATAGGTTAAAAGTTAGCAAGGCTGCAGGCCCTGACGCTTTTTATCCTGGACATTTGAAAGTTATCGTAGGCCCCTTAACGAAGATTTTTAATCAGTCACTCGAAACGGGGATTATTCCTGAAGACTTCAAATTAGCTAACGTCACGCCTATTTTTAAAAAAGGTGACCGCGCAGTAGCTAGCAATTATAGGCCCATTAGCTTAACGTCAATTGTCGGTAAACTTTTGGAATCCGTAGTTAGGGATCGTATCATCGATCACTTAGAAAGTAGAGATTTGATTAATAGTAGTCAGCATGGGTTTCGACGCCATAGGTCTTGTTTAACTAATTTGTTAGAATTTTATAACGAAATAGTGCGCGAATACGATAGGCATAGAGCAGCTGACGTTATTTATTTAGATTTTAAAAAGGCGTTCGATACAGTTCCGCATAGGAGACTAATTGCGAAGGTCAAAGCGCACGGTATACGCGGTCAGGTAGCTAACTGGTTAGAAGAATGGCTTCGTGCTAGGAGGCAGAGGGTCGTAGTTAATGGTAGTGAATCGGGGTGGTTAGATGTAGGTAGCGGTGTCCCACAGGGTTCAGTGTTAGGCCCATTGCTATTCGTAATTTACATTAACGACATAGATGTAGGATTGACTAGTAACGTGTCAAAATTCGCGGACGATACTAAAATAGGCGGTAAGGTTGTTAACGAGGACGATAGAAATAGGATCCAAGACGATGTAAATAGGATTATGGAGTGGACAGATAAGTGGCAGATGCAATTTAACGTAGACAAATGTAAAGTTTTGCATATAGGTTCTCGCAACAATAATTACACGTACACGATGGATGATAGGGAGTTAGCGAGCGTTGACGAGGAAGTAGATTTAGACGTACGCGTATCTAAGGATTTAAAGGTTAGGAACCAGTGCCTGGAGTCTTGCGCAAAAGCTAATAGGATGTTAGGCTTCATAGCGCGTAATTTCGAATTTAAATCGAAGGATATTATATTGCCCCTTTACAAGTCCCTAGTCAGGCCTCATTTAGAATATGCCGTTCAGTTTTGGTGCCCGTACTTGCGTGAGGATATTGATAGGTTAGAAAGGGTTCAGCGTCGTGCCTAGTGATGTTAAAAAACCGTTTTCTTTATGTCCGTTTTTTTTTTTTTTTTTTTGCCAATTCATTATAAGGTATACTTTTGCAATGATATATATTATAAAAATAAATAAATAAATAATAAAATAGGCCATATGGTACCAGTATAGAATGTCCTTTTCAGCCTATTTACAGAAAAAAACTGGCCTCTTTCTTGCACTGAAAGTCTTGTATCTTGAGATCCGTTAAACTTGCGAGAACACTGGCTGGGAGCTGACTGCCCATTGTCCAACCTTTCCAGGACTCTCCCATCCATGCCTCGGATTTTGAATCTCCCACTTAACTATCCTTTAGACCCGCGATGACATATTCCCCCCCCCCCCGAGACCATCCATATATATACATACACATACACCATATGCATATATACCAATATATACATAAATACTTATATACACATATTTATATCTATTATATACCCCATACACACGCATACATCCAGAATTCCAGATACATACGCACGCATACTCACATATATACCTACACAAACTCATACACCTCTATTTCGCCCTTTCATTACCTCCGAGATCATTTAGCACATACAGTAATATCCATACAGCCAAAAGAAACTGATTAAGCACAGACAGAGCAGCAAAGCTAGTATTTATATCCCAAAATGCAAAATTCCAAGAAAGTGAAGTAAAACATGGTGCTACATTGGCTTCGTCAACATCCAAATCTGCAATAAGTACCAGTACCTGTGATATTGAAACTATATGCTCTAATCAATCTAGTGATAATGATTCTTCAATGGAAATAGAATCAGATAATAAAAGTTAAACAGCATTAGGTTAACACAAAGGTTAAAGAAAGAGATGAATATTTTTATTTTTTATATTTTTCCATTTGGAATATATATATATACACACTGGTATTCTTGCCAATCACAATTATATATATTGTTTTATACCAGTATTATGTATTTTTTATTATGTACATTATACCAGTACCTGTGATATTGAAACTAGCATATACGCTCGTAGCGTAAACTAACCCACTTTTTGTTACCTACTTTTTTACTTTGCATGTCTGTAACTCTTTTCTTGCATGTTTGTAGTTTGCATGGTATGACTGTGAGTTAAGACTGTGTTTGCATGGTTTGTAAGCGTTCTTATTATACTTCTTTTCATCTTTCACCCCTCTCCTATTCTCTCCGACTATTTTTCTGACTTGTCGGCAGTGGCCGGCGGATGATGATGGTGAGTCTTTTTTCTCTTTTTCTGAATGAAAGTTAACCCACGAATGATAGGTGTTGCTCCTTACTTAACCCCTTATTCTCTTCTCTTAACCCCCCCTACTCTTTCCTTTCTCTCGGGCTAACCTTAGAGTGGATCTTAGGGTCTTTGTTAGCCTTAGCTTCTGTAGATCTGTAGATATTGTTATAAACACCAGCACTTTATGCTTTATCATAATTATTTAATGAAACATACCTCATGTATGTGGAGTCGCAGTGTCAAGTGAACAAGACTTGGAATGTCAGTTGCAGCCTTGCAGCCAGCTGGCTATGCTCAACAAACTGATGACTAAAACGTCAACAAACGTTCGCCTTTCGATGTAATTTTTATCAAATATTTAATTTTTCGTTTGTAAATGTTGTATTGCCAATAAAAATAAAAATTTACTTTATAGTGGAAATTAACATTAAGCTGTTGTAATAGTTTGAACATTTGAACATTTTTTTCTTACTTTGGCGAAGTTTTCATTTGGTTTGAAAACTTGTACTGGTATTTCAACTCTCCCGATGGCACCCCCCTCCTGGCTGTCACCCGGGGCGGACCGCACTCCTCGCACCTCCCTTAGTACGCCACTGCACACGCACAAATCAAATAAACATTAATTAATGAAAGAATTATCCTTTGACAAGACAGCGCATTTGAGGTACCGAGATCAGTATTTAGGATGAAATTTTTATTGTATCGAAGACGCTCTCATTTGAGATTCAACTTCTTTTTAATTATTCTTGAAGGAAGTTCAAATTTGTGCCGAAGTTTGTAACGAAATTTTGACTTCCCTTCCCCACGAATATTCCTCACCCTCCAAAGAAAAAATATTTTAGTTTTCAAACTCTCCGTTTTATATTCCAGAAACCTGAGCGGGCGATGGAGTCCCCCTCTCGTGAAATGCTTCGAAAGGAATAGATTTTGGAAAAGTCTCCGGACAAAAAATTACCCTCATAAGAAAGAAACTTTGACCAAAATGAAGTAGTATACAGTACGCTTCCCTGTGGTGGATATCTGCTGCGCACCAATATACCGAGGAACTGCGTTTACTGAGACTTTTGGTGGATCAAGAGTTGATTTTAGCTCTCAAAAATAATTTTCAAATTTTCGAAATTTCATTCCTTTCCCCTTTTATGGGGGGGGGGGGGGGATAGTGGCGTGCTTGAATTAATTTTTCTTTACTTTTTTTTTTTTTTACAAAGTTAACAGTCGAAAAAGAGAGAGAAACGGAAAAAAAGAAACTTTGGAGGAACTTATCACTTTAATGTTTTTTGTTATTAAAAACGTCAGTGGTGGAATATGGAAATACTAGGAATAGTAGTACGTATAGTAACACTATTATACTCTACTACTGCACAATAATAACACATTTGATTATATATATATATATATATATATACAGGGCGTCCCAAAAAAATGTATACACACTTTAAATACTTATAAAGGCAGTGTTTATTAAAATACATTTCATTTTCAAAATGTAATAGAATCTACAGACATTATTTAATTGTTTTGTCAACGCCTGTTTTCAAACTGACGTCCGTTCTGGTCCAGGCACTGCTGATAACGCGAAGCAATGGAATCGCAAACATCACGAAACATTTCGTTTGGTATTTGTGTGCATTCTCGTTCAATGGCTGCTCTCAATTCGGCGACTGTTGCAGGTTTTATAGCGTAGACTTTGTCTTTTAAGTATCCCCATAAAAAAAAGTCTAGTGGTGTGAGGTCTGGTGAACGCGGAGGGTATTCTACGAAACCCCTTCGTCCAATCCACATCCACATCGTGCCAAGTACCACTCGCAATACTCCACTCTTCGGTCCGGATCATCTCATTAATAGCATGGACTAATCTTGGAATGTAACTTTTCCATTGACAGCGCTTCAAAATGCGTTGGACAGACGATTCTGAAATTCCTACCTCACGACTCGCTTGCCGCACAGATTTTCTTGGACTTTGGTGATACGTTTCCAGTACTCTTTCTTGCTTTGTGGGGCTTGTCGATGTCCGTGGTCTTCCGGAACGCTTCTTGTGGACATTCTGAACAGTTCCATCGACTTCAAACTTATCTCTAATTCGAGTGATGGTAAGTCGCGTTGGTGGATCTGTTTGAAACTCCCTCCTAAACTGTCTTTGCACTTCAACTGCGTTTTCACACTTCCAGTAGCATTTTAGAATGAATTTCCTTTGTTCAAAGCTTAGTCTGACTGCCATTATTAATTCTAATGGGTTTAACTTGGAAAGAAAGAAACATCAATTGAGCTATCAGCTGTTAAAGTGTGTATACATTTTTTTGGGACGCCCTGTATATATGCGCCTCGGTGGTGTAGTGGTTAGCGTCGCTGACTACGAATCCATTGGCCCCGGGTTCGAGACCCGGTGACGGCAGCCGGTGCGCAGCAAAACCCAGCTGTTCATCCTTCTACACAATAAAGAAAGTGGTTGGTAGATAAATGGGTACCTGGGTGGCCTAGACGCTGGGCTGCTGGTGGGGCGTGGTTCGGATTCAACGTTAAACTAGGTCGAAGGTGGAGTGAAAAGCTTGACCTTCGTCAGAATGAACAATTCGGGCGGAAGCTAACCAAAGGTTACCAAAGATATATATATGATCTCTGAGCCCCTATATTGGATATGAAGACGATCACCAGACACGGGAGAAATACCGTGCATCCTGAAGAGTGCAAACATAGTCCCATTATATAAAGGAGGAGATCGATCCGAGGCCATAAACTATAGGCCAGTGTCGCTTACATCTCATCTCACTAAAATATTTGAAAGAATAGTTAGACAGAAAATCTATGACTTTTTGGAAACTCTGAAACAATTCAATGATAACCAACATGGGTTTCGGTCAGGCAGATCATGCCTATCAACTAATAGAACACTACAACAACATTATTGATGCACTGGAAATTAATGAAAACTATGATGTAATTACACAGACTTTGCCAAAGCGTTCGACAAGTGTGACCATGGAATCATAATACATAAACTGAAATATATGGGAATAACAGGAAAAGTAGGGAAATGTCTAGATAATTTCCTTAGTGAGCGGCGACAAGTCGTTACAGTGCAAGGAGAATCTTCATCAGAATCAGAGGTCCTCAGCTCAGTACCACAACGAACAGTATTAGCTCCACTACTCTTCATAATCATGCTAACTGACATAGATGAGGACTTTACCAGAGACGGCACAGTAACTTCCTTTGCCGATGACACAAAGATCAGTAGAAAAATAAGAAACCCAGAAGATATAGGATCTCTACAAACAGACATGAACAGAATCTACAAGTGGACGGAAGACAACAATATGAAGTTTAACACTGAAAAATTTCAGCTGTTAAGGTACGAGAAAAGAGAAGACCTAAAATCCATGGAATCTTATACCCCAAATGGACAGGAAATTCAGAGAAATTCTAGAGCAAAAGATTTAGGGGTTGTAATGACAGATGATGCGAAATTTGAAACACAAAATAATATAGCAGTAAACAGAGAAAAGAAGATAACTGGGCAGATACTGAGAACCCTTAAACGAAGGGATAGGAATATAATGATTCCTCTACTGAAAACACTGATCATACCGAAATTGGAATACTGCTCGGTCCTAACATTCCAATATAAAAAAGAAGACATTAGACGTTAGAAGGGATTCAGAGAAGTTTCACAGCCAAGATCAAGGGGTATAAAGAATTAAATTACTGGGAAAGGTTACGCGAACTAAACCTATACTCACTGGAAAGGAGAAGAGAGAGATACATCATTATTTACACTTGGAAAATAATGGAGAAACTAGTCCCTAATCTTACTCTGAACCCTGTAACTCCCCAAACAACGGTGGAAAGTAGAAAAGGAAGACTGTGTCGTGTTACCAAATTAAAGGTTAGACAGGGAACATCCTTAACCCTGAAATAAAATAGTTTTGTTGTGAGAGGACCAAAACTGCTTAATCAGCTGCCCAAAGACCTAAGAAACACGAATGGTGTTGCAGTGGACATCTTCAAAAGAAGATTAGACGCCTGGCTCAGAACAACCCCGATAAGCCGGGCGTACCTGGCTATGTGAGGTGGAGAGTACAAGAAACCAACTCACTACTTCACCAGGCCAACTCGAGAGGAGGGGCGACAAGCTTGACCTTCGTGAAATGAGGAATCATATCACAGAACCTTTGAAAGGTTGGTGAATTTCACAATTTAACACGTGAAATGAACGAATGATCCAATTCACAAGGAAAAAGAAAAACTTATTCCAAGTAATTTCGTATATTCAGCAGTACACCTCGTCAGGGAGTAGTTCCCTGACGAGATGTATTGCTGAATACATGAAAGGCTTTTGAACATTTTTTTCTTTTTCCTTGCGGGTTTTTAGAGCGTAAAATTCGTCCCCCTTTTTTTTTTTGGTGAAATACGAATTTTCTCTTTTGGGTCGAGATTTTCCCTTTTTTTTTTATTTATAGGTTTCGTTTTCGCCACCTTTCGTGATCGTGTCCCTCGTCTCCCCTCAGTCTTTATTTTATCTCCCATTGCAGGCCGCTTTGATTTCCCCATTGAGGGCAAATTGACTCGTTCCCTCACTGCCCCGTGTCGATCAATTTTGTTCGACTTTTTCAAAACTCAAATTTCGGTTGGAGAAAAACCGCAAATCCTCGAAATAAGAAACCGGCTCGGGAGAGGTTTACGCTCTTCGTGTCGTTCTTAGCGAGTTTAACCCCTTTGCGGAAGGATAGAGGCCGGAATTAAACTGTACAATCTGTACAGAGGAAGAGCAAACGACAACGCGGAGAATCGTGTCTATAAAGATGTTATTCCATTTCTATCGCCAAAAATATTTCTTATTTCTTCGTGAATGAAGGTTAGGCTAAATTTGGTTTGGTTTAGATTAGATCATTTTATGCTCCGTCGTTTTACTGGTTTGGGAAAGTCGAAACGTTTATGAAAAAAATTTATCGACATCTCTCGAATTTGATCAGTCACTCAAAATAAAACGTCTCAGCGAATGAATAGTTCAACCCTCGCCCATCGACAGACAACTTGGTATAGCCAAATAATACCCTCGTACACTCAAAATGTTGTTACTTTTAATGCGCATATTTGCGCTATGTGCCCCTCGTACACAAGAGTTAAAAAGTTTAAATGCGTCTATCTCAAAACTGTTTTGGCGAGTTCACCCTTCGTACTCGCGACGTCTCGTGTGTATAAATATATATATATATATAAATTTTTTAAATATCTGACACTTTAAAAGGCTTGTATTTTTTTATTAACTGAAATTTTTTTAAAAGCACGAAATTTTTACTATACTTTCTCTCCACGTGGGAAATTAGTCCCTTAGTTCAATTTTACTGTGCAAAATATGCTCTATGTGAAGTCCCTTATTTCACGATACTGTACTTGCACGATACTTTCGACGAAAGAGTCCTCTCCAACAGATTTCCCGCGATTTATGATAAAGGAATATCATGGCCACCAACATCACCAGTTCTAAATCCGTGCGACTTTTATCGGTGAGTTATTTAAAAAATAGATTGCTTAAACAGAATCCACAAACAATAGAAGAATTGAAAGCACCGAGCGAACGAGAAAAATCTCAAGATTTCAACAAATACTCTGTCCAGAGTACTGCTAAATTTTGTTGTTCGTGCAGTCAATAAGCTGAGACATCAAATAGAGCATGTTTTGCCCTAAGGGATTAATTTCCCACGTGTAGAGAAGGTATAGTAAAAGTTTCATGCTTTTATTTCGGTTACTAAAAAAAATACAAACTTCTTAAAGTGTCAGGTGTGTAAAAAAAAAAATCACACACACACACACACACACATATATATAAGAAAATGATTTCACGAAAGTAACGCGAATAATATTTATGATGAAAATAACGACGACGAAGGAAAAAGGAAACAGAATGGTGCTCAAGCGCTTTCGTTAATGACATCCTCAGGAACACTGAAATAAAAGCGCTTGAGCACCATTCTGTGTTTCCTTTTTCCTTCGTGGTTATTTTCATTATATATATATATATTTATATATATAACTTTTTGGTTAGCTTCCGCCTAAATTGTTCATTCTGACGAAGGTCAAGCTTTTCACTCCACCTTAGACCTACAGTTTAACGTGGAATCTGAACCACGCCAGTAGTATGGGTGAAAAAAGGGAGTGTGTTTCAATGTTGCAATGAGATAATTATCAACGTTACAAGATGTTGCAAAGAGGTTATGCAACAAGTTGTGGGGGTTATGCAATGATGGGGGTGGGGTATGCAATGAAGGGGGAGGGGGTTATGCAATAACTCAATGTTGCAAAGGGGGGTTGGGTAATGCAACAACTCAATGTTGCCAAGGGGGAGAGGGGAGGGAGCTTCGAGGGGAGAAGGGAGGATGACCTCCCCCCAAAAGGGGTAGCCTTAATCTAAGAGAGGAAGAGAAAGGAGAGACGGAGGAGGTCTTTGGGGGAGAAGGTGGGATGTCCTCACCCCTCCCAAAGGGAAACCTAACCTAAGTCTTAACCTAAGAAGGAAGGAGAGAGAGTTCTTTATTCCACCAGAGTCCGCAGCATTATGAGCGTCCAGGGGCCAAGCAGGTGTTATATAGAGGATCGTGAGTTGCCAAATATCACTTATTTATATATGGAGGGGGTTACCAGATACCACCATTTATTTTAATTGTTCAGGTATACCTTAGTAGGATGAGTTGCTAGATACCACCATTTATTTTATTTACACGAGTTGCCAAATAGTGTTTTTATTTATATGAAGGGATTATCAGATACCAGCATTTATTTTAATTATGTTGAAATGTATCTTATTAGGTTGAGTTGGCAGATACCACCATTTATCTTAATTCACACGAGTTGCCAAATGTTTTTATTTATTAAAAGCAAGAACGACTTTCTCCTTAAAGTTGTTCAGAAAGAGAACTAATTATTTAAACGAAACCCAATATTAACAATAAAAGAAATACATTTAAACCGAAATAAATAAAACACCATTACATCATTCTGTTTATTCAGACGAAATATTGGAAATATGTAGGAAATAAATATACACCTATACATGAAATACGAAACGTATAATCGTCAAAATAATAGTTCAGGCGAAATATACACACACAATTGTATTAAATAATGACGACTTTCTCCTTAAAATTGTTCAGTAAAAGAATTCATTATTTAAACGTCGTTCTGTCTATTTAGTTTCAGAAAAATAACAATACACCTTATACAGTGTGTAGATATATATATATATATATATTATATATCTATATATATATATATAAGAAAAACAATAAACAGCAAAAGAAATAATTATTTAAACGTCGTTCTGTCTATTTTTCTTTGAAAGCTTCTCTGGAAAAAAATTCTGAGCAGGTGAGCCCTCGAGGTGACCGTAAAGGCTGACCGCAAACTGGACACATTGGAATGTGGTAGGCACACTTTCACTCAAGCACTTGCTTCCGTCTCTTCTCTCTCCATGCGATTGTCTTCCCTGTATATAAATATTTTTATATTTTATTAACTTCGTTGTTTATGTCTTATTTTTATTTACGTGTAATTCGCATGGTATCATCTTCATAGTTATTGTCTCTGTTATTGAAATGAAATGAATGAATAAAAAAAATGGAAAGATATTTATTATTATTATACATTTTTTCAAAATTCACACACACACACACACACACACACACAGAAAGTTTTGTTTATTCTATATGGATATAATATTCATAGCATTAATTTTCAGGACAATGTCATCGCCCGGACTCTCAAACAGCACCCCAGCGTCTAATCCACTAGGATACTTAGGGCGCCCATTTATCTACCAACCCAAGCAGACATTCATTTTCATGAGTTATTTAATCACACATCTACGCGAGAATTGGCAAGTAGAAAGTCAAACCGAATACATTAATCAAAGTTGAGGGTCGAATAGTATGACCGCAAACATATATTTTGCAAATATTTGAAACCATCGTGACAGACTGTAAAAGGCAATTAACACACACACACAGACACACACACATATATATATATATATTATATATATATATATATATATATATATATAACCAATTCCACAAATCAGGAATCTTGGGAAAGCTGAGAAGAGTAGGACCGCAAAAAATAATGCACAAAAACATTCTGCTTGTAGAAATCTAGATTTCTTATTTCCTAATAATATTTGTGTCATTGGATGTTACTGTGTTGTTTCTGGTAATGTCAGGATTATGAAGAGTAGCGGCGCTAATTTTGTTTCCTATGGTACTAAGCTGAGCGTCTCGTCTCTGATGAAGATATTCCTATAACGACTTGCATCCGAACTGGGAAAAATTGAGGATCAAATAGTATGACCGCAAAAATAATAATGTAAAATATTGTGATAGGGATGGTTGATCAATGTTGCGAGGGATATTGCGTAAAGGGGTGGATTCTAAAATGGGAAAACCGAGAAAAGTATGGATGCAAATATTGTCGTGGTAGAGACTGCAAGTCGTAATACACGATGTGAGCATTACATCTACGGAGAGAATATAAAGACACCATTAGTCGACCAATCAGGACGTCCAAAGCATGGACCCATAATATAGGTGTTATGTTACGATTGGTACGCAATTTTATAGCTCCGCCCAGTTACATTGACAACCAATCATTAAACTTACGAACCACCTCTTAGTCTTTTGGGGCGGTGCTTGGGATCATGCGTATAAAAGGAAATGTTTTCAGCTGGGAGTCAGTAGTTATTTTCACCAGTGAATAAACATTCCCTCCGCCATGAATCAAGAACTTTACAGTTTACCGGATTAATATCAAGATGGTGACATTGTAGCGTTGTCCACAATTAATCTTTTTAACGCCGCTGACCGGGATGGATTATTTCCAACGCAAACCGTTGATGGTATTTGTAATGACGCTCCTTACGATCCGACGCAAGGGACTGCCGTAGAAATGTAAGTACATGTAATTTTATTTTTTGTAACCAATTATTCACAAACTTATTTAATGTGCGTGGCAGAAAGAGCACTGCCCTGGATTATTTCATCATATATATGGAGGGTTGTAGTAATTCACCTCATCACATTAAAAATACTTCATTTAGGTAACCGAAATTATGGATTACTTTGCAGTAATGCTAAAAACCTGTTTTGATTCATTGATTTTTTTTATAGCAATCTTTTGCGTTTTTTTTATAAATTCAAATATTCGGAATTATCTCTTAAAGGAACTTCTCTGAGCCGCTCAAAGACATCTTCACATTGCAATACTCTTACTATATGTATACTCTATATGTTTTTGGTTTTTATTAAAAAAGATTCAGTATGAACTATTGAATTATTCTTTCTCCTTTAAGGTCCGATGAGGATTTGACACGTTATACAATCTTTTCGTTTTGAAGAAACCCATGTCATGGACCTGAATACGGAGGTAAATATTTACCGAGCAGTCAACCCAACGATTGTCACATCATTAACGAAATACTGTAAGTGTTTTTTTGTTTCGATCTTTTTTGGGGGAAGAAGACAATGTATTTTCATCAATTTATTAAATGAAAGAAATCATGTTTTTAGTACAATAACCGTCTTAAACTACAGAATATAGAAACTAACATTATTGGTTACAAATATATATACACATGAACAAAACATCATACTATACAACGAGTACGCACATTCGGAAAACGGCTTTTTATCTGTCTGCATACCATTTCATCGTTTCGTTGAGTGTGACGGGTCGAATAATTTTTAAAAATTTATAAATTCTTTACCACGTGACATGCATGAGAAATGAAAGGCAGTACATCCCACACATTACTAAAATATCCTTGTAGCCGGAATGGGTTCCATACAACTTCGGGGATATGCAACTGATCGAGAAATTTTACAATAACAGGGTCACTCCAGGGTTGAGTCCCGAGTGAATCAAAATAGTACAGGCGGTCCCTATTTTTAAAATAGATTGCAAACCAATGAATCCCTTCATTACCAATGACATCTGTGTTCACAATAAGACTACCGCAATCTCGCGTAGTTGACAAATTCGATGTTTCATTCTTCGCAAACACCGATAAATTTGGAACGTGTGATTCGTTCACTATTCATTACTCTCTGAAGTGTATTCCCATCCATTTTAAAAGTCAGTGGTAACGCCCCTAAATCTGTCTACTTCTATTAGGGCTTGTGACTCGAGGTAGACTAATACACTAATAGGTGCGTCAAAAAGTAGGCTTGGTGAATTCCAACCTGACATGTTTCCGCTCTGTTGTGGACTTAAATGTGTATTTACGCTAGCAGATAAGTCAGGTGTGATGTCAAACGGATAAAGGTTAAATTGATCAATGAATTCTTTCTGCGTTACCCCATTCTCGAGCTCATCACAATCACCTGCAATATGGGCCAGATTACTATATGCTCTCGCGCAAAGAGGTAACACAGTATCTGATGAATAGTCCGTATCCAATGTTCCTCCCAACGCAATGCCATTAACGTATAGTTATATTTTTAAGTCCGAAATTCTCGAATTTAAAGGCACTCTTTTTATATTTTCCATTTACCGAAGCATGGTTCTGCATTCCAATTAATATCCTTTTAGGAAGATTTCCCAGGGCGATGTTTTCTATCTGTTTCGATGCCAACCCTGCTGGCACCGTGTATAGTTTGATTTGTACTCTGTTAATAGGGTATTTTACCGTGGCGTTCAGTAATTTTTTCTAAATTTCTAGTTTTGGTCTTAATTTCACTCGCCGTACGCGGAGGTATGTCTCCATAATGTGAACCACAACGGGTTTTGCTCCCTCTTAATCAGCATCCAGATTTAAGCAGATCTCAGGATTCATGCGGGTGAGCTTTATTTTCATATCCACCCCATTCACAAGCAACTTCTGGAATGTGAAATCTGTATGCAGGCGTCCAAAACACTCGTATATCTTTTTAGAATTTTTAAATTTGTCCTTTATACTACTTTCGTCTTTACTTTGATAATATCCCTCGGCACTTAAAAAGGTATCCTTCGCTTCTTTGGAAAAGTTGAGGACATTTTCCAGATAGGCTCGTAGGTGATAGTACTCCCTGCCTGCCGATATGTTGACCTGATTTAAATATACGTCACACTGGTTGAATATGGAGTGCAGAAAGTTTGTTTCAGGGTATACAGCATATTTGTCATCGCAGTCCGTTCCATCAGAATGGGCTATACGTAGTTTAGCGTATATGTGCACACAGCTTGGATCAAAAAAGTAAGGGCCTGAGGTGGGTATTACGAATTCTATAGGGGCACTCGGGGAACTAATTGTGTTTAAAGGGTTAATTGTAATAAAGTCACTGTGATCAATAGAAACTTGAGTTGGGGGCATGTCAAAGAGGGACAGCTCCGATTTACAGCATTGTGAACTACACGGATGGATGAAGCGTGCCATGACGAGTTAGAAATAGTGCCTCCTCTCTCGACAAGTAGTAAACAAACTATGATTCATGAGATCAATGTCCTTAGCTTATATCAGTCAAAAAAATCATTGACGATTTCGTCCCGTGTGCGTTTTAAGTGTTTTTTTAGAGCTTCTTTAGGTTTAGCCCCAGCCAATATGTCTTCTGCAGTGTTAAGACCTGATTGTAGCGCTTTCCTTCTGAGGTATCTGGCACCCCTCTTCAGCAAAGGAACAGCCGTACGTAGTATGGTTGAAAAATGGACCCAAGTCCACTACCACGCTGGTACCTCACCCCTCGATAGACGGTGAAAGGTTTTATGTCCATCATAACTCAGTGCGTCGAAAGTGCACCTTCACTGTTAAGCTCCCGTTACCGAATGGAAATTTTTACCCTCAATCGTTCTTATATATATATATTGAGATATTGGTTATTAGATTAGTTGCGACGTTCACATAATGTGGTCTGTCATATGTAATACTCAAGCTCCTTCCTCTATGGTTGGGAATGTGAGCAATGCGCAGCAGACGTGCCTGGGTATCCCCAACAAACTGGTGCGCCACTATATTGCTGTAAATATAGCACATGTCTGGGGGCTGAGAGCTTTCACCCAATTTCTCCATCTTCAATTGATACATTAAGCTGGACAAGTCATGCTGTGCCTCGTGAAAGGTATCTCTTGGGAAGGCTGCGCTATATCGGCCCTCAGCCACAATTGTGAACAGCTTTTTATCTTTAATATTTCTACTAGGCTTTGACTTTAACTTCAATGTGCATGCAGGCGTGTCTGTATTTACGACTTCAAAAAATAAATCGTTTGTCAGGTACGACCTTTCGAGACTCTTGTTTAACCCCGTCACAATATCCATGGCTGTATCATAATGCCCGATTCCTAGCGATACATTTGTGCTATAGCACCGTTCCTCACCGAACAGGACTGAACGCATAGTATTGTCTAAGGTTATGCCTAATTTTTCGCACTCATCGATTCTTCTAAGGATCAGAAATATGATTTGCTCATTTTCAAGAGTTAAAAATTTGGTGGCTAACAAGTTCACATAACCCCACCTCATACGAATCACCCAATTCAATGGGTCCATGAAGATCTGTTACAAAGTTGGCTAGTGTGTTGTTAGGGTGTACAGACAGGGACGAGGAGGACGGGAGTGTGACGTAGAAATGGTTAGGAGCCATGTTGCATACTATTTAAGCTTCATTATTGCATCAGCTTTTATATAGGTGTTGAAGCTTTCTGGGTACCCTAGCCATTTCACCAGGTACGTTTTTCTCTTTCCTGAACCTTTGCTTCCTAAAATTTTCTCAATTTTAAACATTTTTTTCCTAAATTAAATGCCACTTTCTGCAACTCCTCGCGATAAAAGCCTCCTGCGACTTCCCCAGTCAAATCTTCAACGTAATACACCATTATCTCACCTTTAGGTCTCATAGCCCTAACTTTAAAAATCTCACGGGTATAAGATTCTTTTCTCATCAGGTGTTTTTTTCACTGTTTAATAGGGCTAGCAATTCGCTTTCCATTCTTTTAAGCCTGCTTTTACGGGGATCTAGATCCGTGTCTGGATTCTTTGAACTTTGCAGTGAAGCATGCATCTCGTGTGGAATAACCATCACTTTCTTCATTATATTAATCAAGTCAGTAAAGGACCCAAAACTGAAAATAAGATGGGGAGGAATGACCCCCCTCTTTGTACAATAATTCGTTTTTTCTTCCCTACAGTTTGACTTTTACGAGCGAGTGCACGTATTATGTTCTTGTAACGGCGTAGGCGAGCCTTCTGAGGTGGTTTCATTGATACATTGCAATTTATAACGTTAAGACAGATTTCACAGATGCATTTTAAAAAGTCGGAGTCGATATTTTTAGCAAACATCCGCTGCATTGCCCGGGGCAGTCGATGATAGATTTTTATTAATTCATGGTATTTCTTTAGTCTGTCATTCTGGAATATACACCGTTTCAGGCTCGTTTGGAAATATATTCGTTCTTAGAAGCACCCTAAACGTGTTTCGCGGATGAAGGTCGCAAAGCAAATATCCGTAACGCGGGCTTGTAGCTTCTTTATAAACTTCCAAAAACTCCTTACGTTGATTCGGGAACATTTGATTGGCTAATACCTCAATTTGTGATACATCTCTACGTTGCGCGAATAAGATTAGATATTGTTTATTTAACGACACATCGCGCATGTATCTATTTTTGAAAAATACAGGGTGTCCCATAAGTCCGGCATCATAGGAAAAATAATAAAAAAGGCAAAACAAAAGCTTTTATTTACAGAACGTGCTCAATATGTCCACCATTGTTTTCAATACACAAATTCAGACGTGATACCCAGTCAGCAAGCACACGGTGAATGATGTCAGGAGTAATGGTGTTACATGCCCCAATAATGCGCTGCTGCAAATGTTCAACACTTAATTTTCTCTGCCTATACAAGCGCTTTCAAGTGGCCCCAGAGATTAAAATCTAGTGGCGTGAGATCCGGGCTTCTAGCTGGCCATTCCACAGGCCCTCGACGTCCTATCCAATGACCAGGGAATTGTTGGTACAGGTATTCCCTTACTTGAGTGCTGTAATGTGCAGGAGCGCCGTCTTGCTGGAACCATGATAAAATGAGCCAGGATAGCAGTCGCTGTATCATCGTCAGTGGACCTCCTTGAAGGTCCACTGCGTGGTTTATCTTCTATGGATCCTGTTTCCTTAAACTTTGCAACAAGTCTGCTAACACAACTCTGTGTTATTGGCTCGCGGTCTGGATGCAGTCTGTTAAATTCAGCAGCGGCCTCTCTTTGCCTCCGATTTCCTATGAGTAGAATTATCTGGATTCATTCTTCCTTGCTCACAGACGTTATGGCCTGTAGAAAGAGAAAAATATGAATTATGGTTTGTAGAAATAGAAAAATATGAATTTTTCCTATGATGCCGGACTTATGGGACACCCTGTAGATTCTGATTGATGAAGAAGACGGTTATGTTAAGATGGTGGGAGAACACTGTAAATGTCTCGGCAAACGTTTTATCCATCTCCAACATGAGATCGTCAATTACAATGACTATGTTCATTTTCCTTTAATGAATTAACATCATATACACCTTTGTGGAACAAAATATCATCTTGATACTCGTTGAACACTGATTGATACGTCCAATAGCACCATATAACTTTATGCACAAATTTTGAGAACATCTCTCCCTTTTCTTTAATGATTTTAAGCATAAACACAGTTTTACCACATCCTGTAGGGCCAGATATAATACATGTGGATGGGCTCGTGAACCTGAATTTTTCTACATAATCCTTTTCTAACACTTCACACCCCTAAGTGGGCCATTTACAAAATATCACAACTTTTGAGTGCTGCTCCTTATATTTTGTTTTCGTCTTCCACAGAACCGTGAATGACGACGAGGTACAGCACCCCATCATCGATATTACAGATGGCCCCGACCACAGCGTAGTTGTGATCACAGAATCCACCCCCGCTGACGAATCCTCACCAGCGATACCTGTAGCACGCGCCAGTTCAAAGCGGAGGCACGATGAAGAGCCCACCACGTCAGGTATAAAGCGCGCCATGGTTGAGCCGGTTGTTAGACCACCAGTAATAGAGCCCCAACCTTCTACGTCTTACGACACAACCCAGACAATGGTACCTTCCTCAAATATACCCCTCTTATTCAATTCCGGGTACATCCTCCACAGCAGCTCGTTCTGTTGAGGATGGCATAACATTCGAGTTGGTGCGCACCGCTACCCCCACCCAGCCTTGACTGGAAATCGGTATATAGTCAGGGTTGATCCTAGATCCATGTAAAAGCATTGTGTTGAACACGGACTACGGGCGCATAGTTGAACGTATTGTAGAGTTTGCCCTTCAGAACCGCGACGAACGTGAAGTCAGGACGAGGCTGTCTTCGGATTCGGGTCAGATGACGGAGATGTAGATGATTTTTGGGTAGTAATACCGTTCAGACGTTTGGCAGCTGAAGATATAGAGTATATATTAGGCCGTATAATGCAGGCCTCTCAAAGTAGTATAGCCTTCAATATGGAAAACTTCACGGTAAATATTGACCGTGTATTCCGTGTTGCGGGTCATAGTGCCACACCTTATACTCTTAACTTCAATTCTCAGGCTATTTATAGACGGCATATAAACGTCGATCGTGGTTGCTTTATAGCAAGTCTTAGCTCGTATGTTTACTGTACTAAATACACGGATCCAAAACATTTGGTTGCCTACGGTAGTGGAGCGTGCCCGTAAACTAGCTGTAGACTGTAAACTTGAGTTTGACTGTAATATGGGTCCTGAAGAGCTGAGAAGGGTAGAACAGGAAATGAATGTTCGTATAGTTGTATTTGGAATGGATGATCGTCGTAGACTGTGTATGTTTTTAAAAGCTGTGTGAGAGATCGTACAAGACCCCTACTTATTTTAGGACTGTCAGGGACAACGTATCTCCCCATCCGTAATATAAGGAGCCTTTACGCGAGTTATGATAAAAGTCGAAAATATGGGCGACATCATGATTTGTGTAAGGGCTGTATCGAGTTTGCGGATGATATAGTGAAACATTGTAAAGATTGTCACATGGTATGTGAGCAGTGTAAAAGCTCCAAATGTGAAAGCCGTGTAGTTGAAGCTGAGAAGAGGGATTGTGATGTGTGTAGACGCACATTTTTCAATAATAACTGTTTTGAGCTCCATAAATCAATTGGCACGTGCAGGAAAATGAGAATCTGTGAATGTGGTATGTTTCATATGATGGATAATTGGGGAATTTCAAGCATAAATGTGATGAAATTCAGTTCTACATGCCATGAGAAATATAAGGCGGTTGGAGTAAAGGATGTATGTTATATGAAAGATGCTAAACCTAAAAATAGCCCTTGTGTAACTGTACTACGATATAGAAACATACACGAACGCTGAAACCAAAGAGGTTATTCTACATTTACTTGTAAGCCAGACTATCTGTGATGAGTGTCACAAATGTGGTAAACGGACAAACGTTTTTAAAACGAATGCCCACGATAGCCCTGTGAAACTCTTTGTGTCCTATTGTCAAGTTAGCGGACAAGTTAAAAAAAATGACTGTGTATGTTCTCGCCCATAACGGGGCAAAATTTGACACACAGTTCCTTTATAAGGAGTTGCTTGAGCACGAGTCATCTGAGATATTTACAGGTGATCCCTTGAAAAGAGGCAACAAGCTAATAGATGCAAATAAGAGGTAATGTACAGTTTAATGACACTATTATTCACACCTTGTAAATTAGCAAAGCTACCCAAGGTGATGGGTAGCGCTGAAGTTTCAAAAGGATATTTCCCTTACACATTCCTCACTAGCGAAACTTTAAATTACGTAGGACTACCTCCATCCAAACATTACTTTAACTATGAATGTATGAGTACAGATGAACGTGAAGATTTTGACCGATACTACAACAGTTTTAATGAATCTAATCCTTATAATATAGCTGATGAATGTGAGCGTTATTGCGTGAATGATGTGCGCGTGCTTAGAGTATGTTTCCAGGCCTTTAGAAGGATGTACATAGGCCGTTTCAAATGCGATCCGTTGCAAGTCGCAACCACCATCGCTCATTATGTTTTACGGTGTTCAAGAATAACTTCATGCCTAAAGACACCTTAGCCGTTATTCACAGAAACAATCCCCGCAGTTATGGGCACAAGGCTATTTACTGGCTCATACACCTACAGCAGCAGACAGGGTATACATAAAGCATGCCCGCAACACGGGTGAAGTACCCATTAAGGTTAATGGTCGTGTTTTTTGGGTTGATGGTCTAAGTGAAAACCGTGCCACTGGTGAGAAGACTGTGTACTCCTTTAACGGTTGCTGGTGGCACGGATGCCCCCGTCCTGAGTGTGGAATCGTAGGAGATATCCACGGTAGATCTCCTGCCGACTGTCTTGCGTGGACCCGCACCCGCGATCAACTTATAGGCTCCAGTTCACTCAAACTTGTACAAAGTCTTTGGGAGCATGAGTATGATGCACGGATGGAGACAGATGGACAGTACCGTGAAGAAATAAACACGATCAACGTTCAATGGTGCTGGATCCTCTCAAATGCGGTGATAGCTTGTTCGGAGGGCGTACAAATCCCTTCAAGCTATACTTTCCGCCTACGGAGGGTGTGAAACTCCATTACTACGACTTCTGTTCTTTATACCCCTACGTGATGAAGAACAATCCGTACCCCGTAGGTGCCTGAGAAACTGGTGGGACCTGACCTACCCACCATCGAGGTGTTCTCAACAAATTTGAACGGGTACTATTTCGGCCTTTCTTTCGTAGACGTACTCCCCCCTCGCGATTTATGGATGCCGATCTTACCCGTCGTTATCGATCACAAGCTCATGTTTCCCTTGTGCGTGAAGTGCGCAGAAGAGAACAATGGTGATTGTGACCATACAACCCACCAGCGTAAGATTAGAGGTGTATATACAAGTCCAGAGCTGGATCTAGCTGTTCGCCATGGCTACAGCATATTGAAGATACATGAGGTGTGGAGGTTTCAGAAGCTACCCAACCTTTTCACGCCATATATAAACGCTTTTTGAAAGATAAGGTCGAAGCATCAGGGTATCCGCGAGGAGTTGATACCGAAGATGAAAAGTCGGCCTATATTCAACGTTACCGTGACCGTGAAGGTATACAGCTTGACCGTTCCCAAATTGTAAAGAACCCTGGCAAGCGCTTTAGTGCAAAGTTGTGTCTAAACAGTCTTTGGGGAAAATTTGCACAGAATACCGGCAAAGGGAACGTTCATTTGGCACAAAGTTATAGTGAAGTCTGGGATTATGCCAATGCTCCCGATAAAGAAGTCATGGAGATCATGAATGTAGGTAATACTTATATAATAAAGTACAACAATACCGAATTGGCCACAGATACCTCACGGGTTACAAACATACCTGTAGCCAGCTTCACAACGGCCTAAGCACGCATCAAACTTTGGGGCCTATTGCATTCTCTTGGGCGGAGGGTATTGTACGCCGATACAGATAGTGTGATATTCACAGAGAGGGAGGGTGAATACATGCCTCCTATTGGCGAATTCCTCGGTGAGTTGACTGATGAGATCAAGGATGAATATGGAGACACCGCATATGCCACTCTTTTGTCTCAACAGGGCCAAAAACGTATGGGGCTCGGGTGAGGGTGGGGGAGGATATGAAATATATCGTGAAGGTTAAGGGTATCACGCTCAACCAGGCGAATCGGCGGATCGTTAACTTTGATTCGTTGAAGGATCTAGTGTGCTTGGATGATGATGATGATGAGGGCGACCGGCCGCCCCAACTAACTAGGCACCCCACAATTTTCGGGCGCAGAAGCTGGGGGGCGTGAAGGAACTTAGGGGTACAAAGGTGTGCCGTAACACCTATAGGAAATGTTACCAGGTACCTGGTACTATGATACCGTACCCTTTGGTTACCATAATCTTTGATGTCTATTGTTAACTTATTACACGCATTTGTAAATATATATACCTTGAATATTTCGTTTATTAAATCGTTTCAATTAGCGTTTCACTTTCTCCTTTGTGAGTGTGTGTGTGTGTGTGTGTGTGTACACAGGAGAAAATTCTAAGATCCGCCCAGCGTGTGTACAGGAGAAAGTTCTAAGCTCCGCCCACCTGTATGATTGATCACGTGACTCCTGCTACTACCTGAGCTTCCCTGCGTGCTCAGTTAATCGCAGTAAGCCCTGGACCTCAGACGTGTATTCTCCCGCGTAGAAGAAAAATAGTAATGGCTACCTTTAATATTGCGTGTTCGACGTTTATAAAATGGTATTCGGCAAAGTGTCAAGATGTGGTGGATATTGAAAAACTCCCTATTCCACCCTCCTTTGCCACTTTTAAAGCTACATTGAACCGTGCGAAGGACCAAGATGTTCAAATACTCTATGGCTATTCTGGCGAGAGCGTTGTAGGATTTCGTAGTACAGAAGATGTACTGAAGTATGTTATAGACCTAACCATTATAAAGGCTTACATATACCGTGAAGTAGAAGAAACAACACGTGCAGAAGAGAAGCAACGGATATGGATAGTGAGCCTTGTTGATGAGTGGTGTGACAAGCGATATTATGTCATGCTGCATCATACCGATTACTCGTACCCTGCGACTGAGAATGTAAATCTTGTCATCATGGAGAATCTTAAGTATTTTTATCACTATATTAATATATATCATAACGAGGTTTGTAGTGAGGTTGTGGCTAATGGCCTGTGTGAGTTTTTAACAGACTTTAGAGACGAGTATCGATTGTTAAACAAAAGAAAAATATGGGCATCCGTTTCTCTCAAATAGTGCACCGGATTGTGAAGATGTTTAGTTTGTGGAAATGAACGTCTGGTGAGTGATAAAACATTAAAACCGATATAAAATGTGTTTAGTTCGTGAAAATCCCCTATGCAAAAATGTCTGGTGCGTATTCTCGGGAGTGGGAGTGGTAAAACATTAAAACCGATATTACTTCATGTATCGGAAAATTTCTCAAAACGTCTACCCAATATAATGGGATACAACTATTCGAACAGCGCCGTACATGTTTCATTAGCTTATGGTGTGACTCACTCCTCCCGTCGAGCCGATCCGTTGCATGTGGCTCATAGTCATCTCAGAACTTGAACCGACTGGACGTGCACTCCTCGAATACGATGGAACTTCCTTTGAGCAGCATTCTCAACGCCGTGTACGATGTGTCCGGGACGAAGTCGTTGCACGTGTTCAGGCGTAAATCCGGTGCCGTTAACTATGTACTGGAAACGGATTGTAGACAAACAAACAAACGGAATGTTGCTTATTTAAGTATCGAGGAGATGAATAGAATCTTCGTGATAGTTGAGAAGTGGAGTGAGGATCGTTATAAAATTCCTACAGGTGAAGGTACAAGAAAAGAGCAGATTAGTGACACCCCCTCATATGACGTTGTTTGTACGTTGTGTATAAATTTTGATCGGCCATGCATTGATATACGGCTGATGGGGAAGAATGCTTCTGATAATAACGCTCTTGTCCCTACGCGAAACCGTTTCATCCTCGACAGTGTTTGAAATCGTCGGATTCCGCAAGCTGAAGCCTATATTACACGCACGTGTTACGGATATGCTTTATTTTGATACGGTTCTTGAACACGCATACACCGCTCTGATCGATGGGTTTACCGAGTGTGGGACTGAACAAAGTGAGAATGGTCTAGAGCTGGATGATTATTTAAAAAGTTTAGAGGGGTACAGGGGTACAGGGCTGAGATCACCTACACCGTTCACCCTGAAGAATTATTTCTTTATATAATGAGCAGCTGTCGTAACGACTTAGAAGATTATTTCAACTGCCGCTATGCAGTGTGAAGAAGAGTTCACGATTGAAAAGCTCGGGTCGGTAGAAATAAACCCTCGATTGGAAAGGCGTGTTTATAAATTTGTATTTAATGTTGTGGCTAACGATGACCTCTTTGTGCGTGCTTTTGATTGCATTCTAGCCGTATTTAAAGATAACTTGCCAACCGGATGTAAAGTGGGCACAAAAATAGTACTGAAGGATATGAAGTAGGGTGTCTCATTAATACATAGAATTTTTTTTTTTCGATTTTCTCTTGCTCGCGAATGCTGCCCCGATTTCAAAAGGCATAGAGGTTCTAAAAATCGAAAAATGATGGGAATCGAACAGTATTTAGAGGTCACTCAAGTTTAACACTTTCTTGTAGCTATTTAGGAAAAAAAAGAAATTTCTATCATTCTCTTATTCTCTTTATTTCTGAACAAAAATGAAAATAAACGAAATGCACCTTTCATTAATTGAAATAAGCGCGTATAAATGGATTGTTTTCATCATCAATCTGTCCTACACTACTTGATTTTACTCTTCAAGCTCTCTTTCGTCTTGACGGGGATCAACTTCTCGTGAGCCCGAACCACCTTGAGGACGAATTGCTTCTGCTTCTCATCACGCGTGATGGTGGAATTGAATCTTTTCATCAAAGCGATACCACGCTCGGCGGCGTCATTGACCACCTTCAGGGCTTTCACCCTCTTTTGCGCCGTGATCCAATCCTGGTCATTGATCCAATCCTCTGGATCTTTCATGAGGAAGGTGGGAGACTCAGATTCTGGAGGGATCGCGCGAGAGAAGACTTCTTTTGTTCTCCGGGTGACGAAGAGCTCGATGGATTGCTGTGGATTGAAGTTCTTCGGATCGATCCGCTTGAGTCCTTTCTTCGTGGCGGGGGATTGAAGTCGTTGGACCATCTTTAGCTTCGTGTCCTTTGGAATGCGGTCGTCAAAGAAACCAAGCCCCACGAGATCCTCTGAGAGGTACCACAGGTGCCTTTTCAAGGCCATGGATGCCGTGTGGCTGACTTCCTTGTCAGGGTAGGCCTCGAGCAGGCGAAGGAACTCTAGGTCGTTCAGTGGAGCTCGATTCGAGACCATTGCCTCATTCCACTGCTTCACGTACGCGAGGGAGATGAACAAACACAGCCGCCGAAGTCCTCCTCCTTCCCTGGCTGTCAGGTCCAGTTGGTGACGGAACATGAAAATCTTGAGGGCATAGATGGCTTTGGCCATCCATCTGGCGTGGTGATAGGCCCCAGGTTGACGAAATCCCCCCTGGACCTGACCGCCAAGGAAGCGGTAGGAAAGGATGAGGAGTTCACGGTAGTCTTCTCGGGGATGTGTGCCGGGGAAAGCGTCTGCTGCAGGTATTTCTTCATGGAAGACGCTTGATTTGCCCAGTTGTCAGTTGTTGTGGGATTGCTTTCGTCACCGATGGACAAGAATGACCCTTTGTCAATGGAGGCCCACCGCTGTTGAAATCTTTTGAAGAGGAGAATGTCAGGGGAAGAGGACGGCCCCAGACATCGCACGAAGACATCCTTGAGTAAGATCTCCAAGACGTGGTGACGGCAAGCCAACCACAACATGGGACGGCCAAACTCCTGCTCAATGCGAACGCAAGCACCTTGGATCATCCCAGCGTTCACAGCTGTGGTGTCGAATCCCAGTCCAATGATTTGCTCCGAAATGCCAAAAGCCTGGACTTCCTGGAGTACGGCTGTAGCCTGTTCTTTTCCAGTGCCGTCCACCGCAACGGGTACACCAAGCTCCTCGACTCCATCGCCCGTCACCACAACATCAATCCGGTCAACCTCCTTCTTCTCCTTGGCGATATCTTCCAACAGTTTCCCATCCCAGTGCAAGACTAAAGGACCAGAAGCTTCGAACTTTCGGGTCAACTCTTCTCCCATCTCCTTTCGGATCTTGTTCCGTGTTCGATGAACAGTTGCTGGCGAGATTACCAGGTCATCCAGGTCATGACCCAAACTCTGAGCTGCTGCTGCAAAGGACGACGTTGCTTGTCTCACGGACATGTTGTCGCGATCCCAAGCAGCGATGAGATTCGGGTCCGTGAGGGCATTCATTCGCCTTTTCTTTTGAGTCTGGGCCTTGCTGGTGCTGGGCGCTTGGTACGTCTCGTCGTCATCATCCTCGTCTTCCGTGTTCATTTCAGTGCTGCTACCATCCACCTCCAAGATCGCTACCTCCATGAGCTGTGTCACCCCAGCATCCCATTTACTCTTCCTAGCCGTGGCTGCAAGATCCCTCTTCCGCTTCACAGCTTTCTTCTTCGCTGTCTTCTGGTCCACCCCCGCAAGACTTGACGACATCCTGTCTTCCCTCTGCGAGGTGAGAAAATCCTTGTCCTCCTGAGGGACCTTGGAGGAGGATAGCGCGGAGGAGTGAGCCACGTCAAACACGTCTTCCAAATCCGACTTGAACATTCCCTCCTTGTACCGGTAACCCTCTTGCGGCTTTGCCCTGTTCTTCTTGAGTGCGTCGTAGGTATCGATCAACTTCGCCAGCTTCTCCCCTGCGTACTTCTTGGTGGTAGTTGGTATGTTGGCCTTCTCCCAGATGGGCCAGATGGTTTCCACCACCAGGCGAATGCTCTCCGATTTGGTCTTCCTTCCCTCTTGGTCTTGGTGGAAGTAAAGGAGCAGGCATTGCTCCTTCGATGGAAGTCGTGGACAAACAATCGCTGCAATTGGGGCCTTGTCCAGCAACCACAACTGGTTTCCTGCTCTAGTAACCATCACCTGCGAAAGAGAAGAAAATCTTGTATAAGTGAAACAGAAGTGGCGAACTTGAGTGACCCCTGAAAATCCTCCTACAGCTGTCAAATTTTGTGATAACAATCCTTTATAAAGGTGTAATACGGGCAAGCGTCGCCCCGACCCGAAATCCTCCATTCATATATTTGAGACACCCTAATATGAAGGGCATTTATATAGAGTACAGGTTTCCCTATAATTTGAGCGGTGAAATATTATTAAACCGCGTATACTGCGTAGTGCAAAGCAATAACGATGTGATTGTAGACTCGATTACGTGTGAGTAGTATTTTGCGCAGTAGAGAAAAGTGAATGTATTTTGATGAATATATTTAACATAATTGTGTATATATATATATATATTTTTTATTTTTTTCACCAGTACTGCTATATTTTTTATTTTTTATTTTATGCCGTAGAAGATAAAGTGTATGTATGTATTTATTTTCAATATATTTAATTATTTAACATAATTGTGTGTGTATATATTTCTCTATATTGATGGTTATACGTTTTGTATTATTTTTTATTTTTTTTATTTTGTGCAGTAGAAGATAAAGTATGTATTTATTTTCAATAAATTTTATTATTTAATATATATATATATATATATATATATATATATATATATATATTTCTCCTGCACTGTTATATTGGTTATATTTTTTATTTTTTGATTATATACATATTCCTCGTTCATATTTCTTATACTATTATTATTTTTAATTTTTTCTTATCATTCAAATGTATATTTATTTTCTATATGTTTCCAATATTTTGTCTAAATAAACAGACTGATGTAATGGTGTTTTATTTAATTCTTTTGGTTGTAAACGATAAATATACCAAGTGGCTGGTTACGCCTTCTAAACCGACTGACGGATTTCTAAGCCAACTATCAAGAATATATGCTTTAATTAAATAAATAGCACAATCTGGCAACTCAACCTGTACAAGCCATTTACGCCTTCTAAGTCAACTGGCAGATTAAGCCAACTTGCTGATTTACATCTTATAAGACCGGGCGCTCGGCTGAAGTCTTAATATGCACTTGGGATGTGTCCAGTTTGCGGTCAGCTCGAGGGCTCACCTGCTCAGAATTTTTTTCCAGAGATTTCAAAGAAAAGGAATGAAAATAAACATTTTAGGTGAAGTTAGTTAAAATATTTTCATATATATATATATATATATATATATATATATATATATATATATATATATATATATAAGGTATGTATTGTTATTTTTCTGATGCAGTTTGATTTTTCAATCACCATATAATAAATAGAAAGGATTGTCAGTTTAAATAAATTACTTCTTTTGCTGTTTAGTTTTTCTTATAGGAGAAAGTCGGTCATTATTTAATACAATTGTGTGTATATATTTCGCCTGAACTATTATTTTGAAGATTATACGTTTCATATTTCTTATATTATTTTTTATTTTATTTTTGATCATTCCATCGTATGTATAGGAGTATATTTAGCTTCTATATATTTCCAATAAATCGTCTGAATAAACAGAATGATGTAATGGTGTTTTATTTATTTCGGTTTAAATGTATTTCTTTTATTGTGAATATTGGGTTTCGTTTTAATAATTAGCTCTCTTTTTGAATAACTTTAAGGAGAAAGTCGCTCTTGCTTTTAATAAATAAAAACATTATTTGGCAACTCATGTGAATTAAAATAAATGGTGGTATCTGTCAACTCAACCTAATAAGCTACATCTCAACATAATTAAAATAAATGCTGTATCTGGTAATCCCTTCATATGAATAAAAATATTATTTAGCTACTCATGTAAATTAAATAAATGGTTGTATCTAGCAACTCACCCTAATAAGTTATACCTGAACAATTAAAATAAATGCTCTGGTAACCCCCTCCATATATAAATAAGTGATATCTGGCAACTCACGATCCTCTATATAACACCTGCTTGGCCCCTGGACGCTCATAATGCTGCGGATTCCGGTGGAATAAAGAATTTTCTCTCCTTCCTTCTTAGGTTAAGACTTAGGTTAGGTTTCCCTTTGGGGGGGTGAGGATACCCCAACTTCTCCCCCAAAGGCCTCCTCCGTCTCTCCTTTCTCTTCCTCTCTTAGGTTAAGGCTACCCCTTTTGGGGGAGGTCATCCTCCCTCCTTCCCCCGAAGCTCCCTCCCCTCTCCCCCTTGGCAGCATTGAGTTGTTGCATTACCCTACCCCCATTTGCAACATTGATCATTATATCATTGCAACATTCCTGCACTCTCCCTTTTTTCGCCCATACTTCTCACGCCCCACCAGCGTTTGATTTTGTTTAAGTTCCTTCGCATCATCTAACGTCATATGACGGGGGAGATCTACAGTTTTACGCCGGAGCCGGATCCGAACTACGGTCCCTACATGGTGACTAGACGTGGAGGACGGTGCCCCATCCAACTACCACCCAGACTCTATGTTGTTTAATTTCGCCGCCGATGGACGGACGGGAAGCGGTGTTATGACGTTGGCCAAGACTATGTACTATTTAGTTCCCGATTAAGCTACTTTTCTAAATTTTCGTAAGATGTACAGTTGATTAAGTTAGGAAATGTGTAAGTTCTGCTAAATTTAAAATTATGAAAACTAAGCGGAATGCACTGGAATTAAATCGAATGGAACTAGTCGAATTTGGCCTTATTCCAGTTTGACTAAATTCATGTAACTATATTACTTACTTACTTTTGGTGAGTTTGAACGACGGTTCAGGATCGACCTGCTGTTGAACCCTCTGCAGCATCCCGCCTCATTTGCGGGATTTGGTGAAGGAAGGAATTGCTGTCTGATCTCCTCCTGCCCTCGTAGCCAGCCACGCATGGCTGGTCAGGGACTTTGCACAGGAATCTGTCCAGCTGGTTCTTGAAGTTATTCAGATCGGTGTGCTGGAGATTCCTCACTTCTTTTGGAAGGACATTGAACAGCTTTGGGCTCCGTATTCTGAGGGTATTTTCCATCCTCGTTTTCTTGGCCCCTTGCTGGGACCGTACAAAATCTGCCTCTTCTCTCATTCCAGTTTGTTTCTATTTCATTTCTGAGGTTAGGGACAGAGCCCTCAAGTATTTTCCATTTGTATATTATTGTGTAGCGCTCGCGCCTTCTTTCGAAAGAGTAGAGTTTTAGGGATTGTAGTCGAGACCAGTAGTCTTCACCTTCCGTTTCCTCTTTCTTAGACGCAAAAGTCCTTTGTATAGCTTCAATGTTCGCAATGTCCCTTTTTCTGTGTGGGCTTGTGAGTACTGAGCAATACCCAATTATTGGTAGGACTAGACTCTTCCATAATTTGAGCATGATGTTTGCTTTTCTGCTACGAAAGCTCCTCCAGATGATTCCCATTATTTTTCTAGCCGTTGTGATTTTGATTTTATAGTGCTCTCTGAATTCTGCATCTGACGACATTATTACTCTAAGATCCCTGACTTGTGGATTTGTGTTATCTGTTTGGCTTGCATAGTTTTGTACCCTTTTTTCTGTAGCTCTTTGTTATTACCATATCTTAGAAGTTGGAATTTTTCTTCGTTGAACTTCATATTGTTGTCTTCTGCCCACTGGAATAATGTTTCAATGTCGTTTTGTAATTTTCTTATGTCATCTTCGTTCAATATTTCCTTACATATCTTTGTGTCATCTGCGAAGCATGATACAATACTGTCCTTAATATCTGCATCAGTATCTGCAATCATTATTATGAACAGCAAGGGAGCTAATACTGTCCCTTGTGGGACAGAGCTCACGACTTCCGAGACTTCCGATTTAACTCCATTTACCACCACTCTTTGCGTTCTTTGCGTTAAGAAATTAAATATCCACCTTCCTAGCTTTCCAGTAATTCCTGTATTCTTAAGTTTGTGTGCTATGATTCCATGGTCACATTTATCGAAGGCTTTAGCAAAGTCCGTATATATTACATCAATGTCTAGTCCTCGACACAATGTTTCTAATATTTTCTCCTGGTGGTCTAGTAGCTGTGACAGGCATGATCTTCCCGCCCTGAAGCTATGTTGATTTGGGTTGTATAAGTCTTTTTCTTGTAGGTAGTAGGTAGTTTTGCCTCTAATTATGCGTTCAAAACACTTTATAAGGTGTGAGGTGAGAGTCACTGGCCGATAATTTTTGGGCATTGCTCTGTTTCCACTTTTAAATATGGGGTCAATGTTCGCGTTCTTTAAGGGGAGTGGAATTTGTCATGTGTCGAGTGACTTCCATAGTAAGTATAGCGGTTTTGCAATACTCTCTTTGCATTTCTTTAGAAATGTGGCACTCCATGTGTCTAGCCCTGGCGCTGAATTGTCTCGCATCTGTGATAAGGCCGTAATTACATCTCCTTCCGTGAACTCGAAGTCCATTAATAGGTCTGTGCCGGAATGTGTTCTTGGTTGATCTGTATCTATGTCGAAAAATTCGTCTGGGTTTTCCACTTCCATCTCGGACTTAAGGGTGCTAAACACAGACTTAAATTGTTCCCTAAACAATTCACTTATTTCTTTCGGGTCATTTGTGTATTCGGCTTCCCCGTCTATCAACGGTTCAATACTCTCCTTACACTGCATTTTCCTTTTCGCAAACGTGTAGAAGTATTTTGGGTTATTTTTTATGTTTTCTGCTACCTTGTTTTCCTCCTCGTTTGTTTTATGTATGAATGTTTGCTTTAGGTCCATTTCTATTTCGCCAAGTTTCCTCTCTAATTTGAGTCTCTTTGCATCAATTCTGCATCTGTGGAGATGTTTTACGGTTTGTCTTTGTTGTCTGAATAGAGTCCTGATTTTCCTCTCGAACTTGCTACGTTTTCTTTTCTGTCTCTCTGGAATATGTTTCAGTATTATAGGTTTGGTTTCCATCTCTATTATACATAGTATTTCTTGTGGAGTCTTCTCGTGTAGTAGCAATTCCCAATTTACCTCCTTTAAATCTTTATTTACGTTTTCCCAATTTACTTTCTTTGAATTTATGTTTAAGCCTTCAAATATTCCATCTGCCTCTCTAGGATGCGTTTTCGGACCTCTGGGTGCTAACTTCAATTGTATATCGATGAGGTTATGGTCGGAGAACTGTGTGCGCGTTACTTTTTTATTTATTATTATCTCGTTATTTGTCCAGATTAAATCCAAAACGTTCTCCTTTCTCGTGGCTTCACCGATTTCCTGGGTAAGGGCGTAATCCATAATATCTAATAGCATTGTTGCTTGGGTTCTGTCATCTTTAGTAATGTTGCCATGAAACTTCTCAACATATATAACTTCGTCATTTTTCTTCCATGATATGAATGGGAAATTAAAATCTCCGAAAATTAGAATATTTGTTGCTGGAATTTCCAGTAATTTTAATGTTTTCTATTTCATTTGTAGCAAATTAGAATTCACTCTTTGTGGTGTTTGGTGGTCTGTAGATGTTCATAATGATTAGGTTCAGTTCTTTTACTTCAAATATAATAACTTCAACTGTGCTGTTTGATTTTTTTTACCCTCACTTCACATGTGTATGTGTTTTTCACGTAGATACAACATCCTCCTCCTCGTCTAGCCACTTTATCTGCTCTGTATATGTTGTAGTCCAGCAATGCTATTTCAGTATTCTCGATGCAGTTTTCATAGTGATGTTAAAAAACGTTTTTTTTTATGTCCATGTTGTTTTTTTTGTCGTTTTTTTGTTTTTTATTGTTTTTTTTGTTTTTTTTTGTTTTTTTTTTAATAATTAATATAGATATTGCCAATTTAATTATAAGGTATACTTTTGCAATGATATATATTATAAAAATAAATAAATAAATAATAAAATAGGCCATATGGTACCAGTATAGAATGTCCTTTTCAGCCTATTTACAGAAAAAAACTGGCCTCTTTCTTGCACTGAAAGTCTTGTATCTTGAGATCCGTTAAACTTGCGAGAACACTGGCTGGGAGCTGACTGCCCATTGTCCAACCTTTCCAGGACTCTCCCATCCATGCCTCGGATTTTGAATCTCCCACTTAACTATCCTTTAGACCCGCGATGACATATTTTCCCCCCGAGACCATCCATATATATACATACACATACACCCATATACATATATACCAATATATAAATAAATACTTATATACACATTTATATCTATTATATACCCCATACACACGCATACATCCAGGATTCAAGATACATACGCACGCATACTCACATATATACCTACACAAACTCATACACCTCTATTTCGCCCTTTCATTACCTCCGAGATCATTTAGCACATACAGTAATATCCATACAGCCAAAAGAAACCGATTAAGCACAGACAGAGCAGCAAAGCTAGTATTTATATCCCAAAATGCAAAATTCCAAGAAAGTGAAGTAAAACATGGTGCTACATTGGCTTCGTCAACATCCAAATCTGCAATAAGTACCAGTACCTGTGATATTGAAACTATATGCTCTAATCAATCTAGTGATAATGATTCTTCAATGGAAATAGAATTAGATAATGAAAGTTAAACAGCATTAGGTTAACACAAAGGTTAAAGAAAGAGATGAATATTTTTATTTTTTTATTTTTCTATTTGGAATATATACACACACTGGTATTCTTGCCAATCACAATTATATATATTGTTTTATACCAGTATTATGTATTTTTTATTATGTATATTATACCAGTACCTGTGATATTGAAACTAGCATATATGCTCTACCCAATCTAGTGATGATTCTTCCATGGAAATGAAGGTTAAACAATATTAGGTTAACAAAAAGGTTCAAAAAAGGTGAATATTTTTTTTTTCTGTCTGGAATATATATACTGGTACTCTTGCCAATCACAATTATGTATATTGTTTGAAACGAGGAAGAATGTTTTATGTTCTAGTTAAAAAATATATACCGTATAGACATATAAAAAATGAGGGTTTGTTTTTCCTTTCTATTATATACTTTTTGCGTGATTCAGTTTTTCTAAAAGATGACTATATATTATATATACTAGGTATAACTGTATAAGCATGGTAGTATAGTAAATTATAGGTAATACTAATATACTTATTAGATTAAAGGAAGAAAAATATGGAATAAGTTTAAAACAATAAAAACAAAAAAACAAAAAAAACAGACTATCTTCGTTTTAAACAAAAAAAACGACAAAAAAAACAAAAAAAACGACACAATAAAAAACGACTCACATCACTTAAGTTTCACAGCCTTTTTCGCACTCATGTAAGTGTGTTTCCGTTAGGCATATGATATCTATGTTGGTTTCCGTAGCTAAATTTTGCAAGTATTGTAATTTGCAGTCTGCATGGTCCGTATAGAGGCCTTGTATATTTGTGTATAATACATTTACCGGGTTTCTAATCTTCGTGTTCGATTTCCCTAAATGATGGTCGTTTCCTGGTCGATGTCGGTTCCTGTTGGTGGTGTTATTGGTTGGGCTGCTGCATTCGGGAGTATTGGGGTTGCGGCCCGTGATACCACTGTGGTTGTTGTATTATTGGTGGGTGATGTTGAATAGGAGGGTGATGTGCGTAATGATGTGATGCATATGTTTGCGCCATTCTGTCTCCTTGATAGAAGGGCAAGCTGTGCTTTTATTATCCTCATTTCTTCTAAAAAATATGTTTCATTACTCTTGTTATTACTTCTATGTCGAACATGATCTGTTCTTTCCCGTTCTCTTCTTTGTGTACCCTTTATGTGAAAATACGGGTACTCTGTGTTCAGGCATTTTTTCTCAGTTATTGACTTTCTGCACATACGAGGGCGAAAAAAGTTGCAGTTTGGTCCGTACCTGCACTTCCCATTCCTTATTATATAGAAGCATTTTGTGGGGTGATTGTATATGCAGTTTGAGCCATATTTGCACGCACCTATTTTATAATATTCGTATATGGCCCGTTGTTTAAATTCCCTCTGAGTCTTACGTAATTCGATTTCCTTCTGCTCTGCCACCATTTCTTCCCTACTCAGTGGGGTTGTTTTCTTCGGCGTGTATTTCGTATCTCCCCAATCGTAGTGCTTAAAGGTATTGCACAGAATGCAGTTTAAGCCCGAGGTCTGGTCTGCTTCATTTTTGCAGTCACAGAGCTGATGTGCCGCGCATTCCATTACACATAGTCCGGCTTTATTCAATTTTCTGACTTTCCCGCAATTTACACATTTCGCCGTACATTTTTCCATTCTCTCCTTTATTTCCGTCTTCTTCCCGCTTCTCAAATTTCTCTCGATAACTCGACCTTAGTTTTATGGCTATTCCAATTTCTGTCTGACCTTTCTTTGTGCAAGCTATATGCCACCGGCTTTCACTTAATAATTTATTATCGCGAATTCACTGGTATTTAATACAAACACTGGTATAAGATAGAATTTACCGCTGAACTTATAAACACTAGTTATTTCGATATTACACAGAGCGGAAACAAAAACGTCCGTACACCACGAGGTAGAAACACACACACACACACACACACACACACACACACACATATATGTGCTTCGGTGGTGTAATAGAGCTTTCAATATCTGTTCAGATTACTTTGAACTACACGATGAACTAGATTTCATCCGAAAACTCCTTACCAAGAATAATTTCCCTTCGAGATTGATGGAGACTACAATAGGCAGAACCCTAAATAGACTAATAAACCCCACAACTAGAGACGTAATTACAGTTCCCAAAGATATCGTGTATTTCACTTTGCCTTATATGGGAACCTCAAGTTTCAACATTAAAAACAAATTTTTAAAATTGCTCAAGGAATTCTACCTCCAACTATGTATAGAAATTATATTCACCCCATCTAAATCGATTTATCACTTATTTAAATACGAGGATATTATTCCTACACTTCTTAAGTCATCCATAGTTCACCAATACAAGTGTGACCACTGTATGGGGTCATATACGTATAGGTAAAACAAAAAGACATCTAAAATCCCATATTTACGAACATCTCGGTAAATCGGTCGGTACAAATTTACCTCTCGCCAAACCACCTAATTCTCTCATACGTAACCATTCACATAACAATAACCACCCAATTTCACAGTCTAGTTTCGCTGAACTTGCTGTTGGAAGCGCTGATCTTAAGCTTAAAATTATGGAATGTTTGTTCATTTATAAATTAAAACCAGACCTCAATTCTGATGAATTATCGGTAGATCTGCTATGTTTTAGTTAACCCTTTAATGACGGATGGTACCTTAAGGTCCACCAGAAATAATAATATAAATTGTACTACAATGCCTCGTTTCTATAAATGTTTCTACGTGTTTATATATAGATGTCATCTAGTTGACGGGAAAGGAACCCAAAGTGTGTATCATTTCAGTGACTAGTTACTAAAATATTTATTTTTGAATAACGATAAAACCTATACGTTCTGGTAACAAGAGTGACCGCATATGCTGCGGACTCGTCCTTAAAGGGTTAAGATACTTGTTTATTTTATTTATTTACATTTTAGTTTTAATGCTTTTATATTTTCCTAGCTACTTTTTATAATTGTAACTTTATTTTAATTTCATCTGTTTACCTTTTAGTTTTAATGCTTTTACATTTTCTTAGTTACTTTTTATAATTTTAACTTTGTTACTTTAAATTGTTATTAATTAAGCAACTTACAATTGCAATTTGTATTTTGTATGCCAATTGGCCTTTTATTGTTTTAGCCCTGAAGATGGAATTGGTACATTCCGAAACGTTGGTACCGATTAAACTTTGAAGGATGTTCATTTTTTCTCTGGTGTTCCTGTTTATTATTAAACTTTTCCGTTTGACTGCCGCCAGCCTTCTTTACTTAGCCTTATAAGGCTAACTAACGAAAATATCACGACCTAACCTAACCAATCGTTAGGTCAACTGCACGACCTTGACGATTGGTTAGGTTAGGTCGTGATATTTTTGTTAGTTAGCCTTATAAAGCTAACTAAAGAAGGCTGGAGGCCCTGATCTTCAGGTGATCCCCTTATTTTTCTGAGTACACGATTAAAACTTAAAAATTAAGCATGGATCTTGAAAGTAATTAAAATTGTTTATAGGAAACAAAATTTGAAGGGGAAATTAAGAAAAGCTTTTTTATAAAGTAACTTATTTCGTATCATCAAGACATTTCGGTTAAAATACAAAATACAAAAAGTTTAATTGTTTCAATGGCAACAGTCAAACGGAAAAGATCCTTAAACTGCGTTTTCCACGCCGTCAATCAATAGCCTATTATATATATATATATGTGTGTGTGTGTGTGTGTGTGTGGATATATGTATATGTATGGCGATATTGCAAAACCACAGTACTAGTGAGAAGGAAAAATTTAATGTCTGATGTAGCAAGGAAATGTTTTGGAATACAGTATCACCGTATATATATATATATATATATATATATATATATATATATATATATTTGAGTAATTCATTGTTGAGGAGTTTCAATATTTGCCTATACTTGAAGCACTAAGGATTACCTCCCGTGCCTTCTCAGTTCCGTGCCTTCTCAGTTCAGTTACGCTTCAGTAATCAGAAAGCGACATTACACAAATGAAGCCAGAAATACTTCTTTACCTGAAGCTTCGAAAGTTTCGGTATGAGGGATGGCGTACCGTGGGGACGCCTTGGAGACACTTTTGCTCTGACGCGAACCCCTTGGGAAATAATCACTAATGGTCCTTCGTCCCGAGAACCTCCTTCCAATTCGGCGGGTTGCCCTTTGGGGTTGCTAATGCCCTCCTGGTACTTGATGTGGAGTAATTTAGTTGGTAATCCGTTAGGCCTTTTCTTTGAATTGTTAAATGGTTTAATTAAGATGAGAGAAGAACTCTATTGAGACAGGAGCATAGCTCATCATATCTTTCCTCACAACTGCCAAAGTATACAGAATAAACCCAGTTTATGTAGCCATTAAATATTTGTATACAACGTCTTATTATTTATTATCGTGTAATTACATTATATATATATATATATATATATATATATATATATATATATATATACAGGGTGTTTGAAAACTTTCTGTACAAATTGTAATGGGGGATAGGCAACACTCAAGACAAACCCTTTTCGTCTATAAGTGTTTGTCCGCTGACATCACCATTCGGCGCGAGAGGGCGCTGCTGCAATTGGCTAAAAGGTGAAGTGGGCTAGACTCGCGCTTGCCGCGGGCATTCTTAAATCGGACGTAGTACGCGTAACATGGAGCGCTTCACGACTGCTGAGATGGCTGACATGCATATGGTGTATGGGGCTGCCAATGGAAACGGAAGAGCTGCTGTGAGGTTGTACCGACAGCGCTTCCCAAACAGACGTGTGCCAAACCACCAAACGTTTGCGCATTTGCATCGGCGACTGCGAGAAACTGGAACATTCCATGCAAACATGCATGACACTGGTCGGGAGAGAAACGTGCGCACTCCTGACATGGAAGAAGAAATCCTACGGCGATTTGAGGACAATCCAAGCGCAAGCACGCGAGGTGTTGCACGTATCCTCGGTGCGAACCACGACCTGGTCTGGAGAGTGTTGCACGAGCAGCAGTTACATCCGTTTCATCGTCAGAGTGTCCAGGCATTACAACCTCGGGATTACCCTCTTTGTGTGGAATTCGCACGCTGGTTTCTGCAGCAGACAGCGGTGCAGCCTAATTTTCCGGCTTATGTGCTGTTCTCAGATGAGGCCTGTTTCACACGTGAGGGTGTGTTTAACATGCACAATTCTCACGTGTGGGCGCACGCAAATCCACATGCTACACGGGTGCATGCTCATCAAGAACGGTTCGCCGTCAATGTTTGGGCGGGTATCGTCCATGGCAAGTTGATTGGGCCGTACCTGCTGCCTGCCCGACTCGACGGGCGGGTTTATCGGATATTTCTTGAAGAAACGTTGCCGGAACTGCTGGAAGATGTTCCCGTGGCTATTCGTAGACGAATGTGGTTTCAACACGACGGGGCCCCAGCACACTCCAGCAATGATGTGCGGGATTATCTGAACGCCACTTTTGGGGACCGATGGATAGGGCGGGGTGGGCCCGTAGCCTGACCACCGAGATCGCCCGATTTAACATGCCTCGATTTCTTCCTGTGGGGACACATGAAGAACCTCGTGTACGCGACTCCCATTTACTCAGAAGAAGACCTCGTAGCAAGAATCGCTGTCGCCGCTGGAACTGTTCCCGAAATGCCGGGAATCTTTCGACGTGTACGTCGGTCAATGCTTCGACGCTGTCGGGCATGCATTGATGCTACCGGTCGCAACTTTCAGCACCTTTAAATAAACATGTTACGCGTACTACGTCCGATTTAAGAATGCCCGCGGCAAGCGCGAGTCTAGCCCACTTCACCTTTTAGCCAATTGCAGCGGCGCCCTCTCGCGCCGAATGGTGACGTCAGCGGACATACACTTATAGACGAAAAGAGTTTGTCTTGGTGTTGCCTATCCCCCATTACAATTTGTACAGAAAGTTTTGAAACACCCTGTATATATATATATATATATATATATATATATATATGTGTGTGTGTGATGAAAAAACCACGAAGGAAACACAGAATAGTGCTCAAGCGCTTTCGTCTAATGACATCCTCAGGAACACTGAGTGTTCCTGAGGATGTCATTAGATGAAAGCGCTTGAGCACCATTCTGTGTTTCCTTCGTGGTTTTTTTCATCATAAATATTTTTCACGTTACTTTCGTGAAATAATTTTCATATATACATATATATATATGTGTGTGTGTGTATATATATATATATATATATGTGTGTGAAAATTATTTCACGAAGGTAACACGTGTGTATATATATATATATATGTATGTAATATATATATATATATATATATATATATATGTATGTATGTATATATATGTATACACAAAGTGTATAATAGGAAAAATAATAAAAAAAAGACAAAACAAAAGCTTTTATTTACAGAACGTGCTCAATATGTCCACCATTGTTTTCAATACACAAATTCAGACGTGATACCCAGTCAGCAAGCACACGGTGAATGATGTCAGTAGTAATGGTGTTACATGCCCCAATAATGCGCTGCCAGAAATGTTCAACACTCCTAATTTTCTCTGCGTATACCAGCGCTTTCAAGTGGCCCCAGAGATAAAAATCTAGTGGCTTGAGATCCGGGCTTCTAGCTGGCCATTCCACAGGCCCTCGACGTCCTATCCAATGACCAGGGAATTGTTGGTACAGGTATTCCCTTACTTGGGTGCTGTAATGTGCAGGAGCGCCGTCTTGCTGGAACCATGTTGGGAAATTTCCTTCTTCGTTCAAGACACTGGAAAATGCTTCTTCCTTGAGCATACGTAGGTAGGTGCCTCCAGTGACATGTTCATCGAAAAAGAGGGGGTCTATGATGCGATCCTTCCAAATGCCACACCATACCATCACCCGAGATGCACCTTGTTCCTTTGAAGAGGTATACCAGTGAGGGTTGTTTTGAGACCAGTAGCGGGTGTTCTGTCGATTTACCTCACCATTTCCATAAAAAACAGCCTCGTCACTGAACAGAATGGTGGACGGGAAATTGGCATCCCGAGCATATTGTTCCGTAGCCCATTCACAAAATTCCATCCGCCGGTCGGGATCATCGTCCTCGCTTAATTTCTGTAGGATCTGAAGTTTATATGGATGCCATTTGTGAGCCTGAAGAATTCGATGGATGCTACTTTTCGACACGCCTGTCTCGGCGGACAATCGCCGAAGAGACTTATTGGGACTTCTGTTAAAATGAGCCAGGATAGCAGTCGCTGTATCATCGTCAGTGGACCTCCTTGAAGGTCCACTGCGTGGTTTATCTTCTATGGATCCTGTTTCCTTAAACTTTGCAACAAGTCTGCTAACACAACTCTGTGTTATTGGCTCGCGGTCTGGATGCAGTCTGTTAAATTCAGCAGCGGGCTCTCTCTGACTCCGATTTCATATAAGTAGAATTATCTGGATTCGTTCTTCCTTGCTCACAGACATTATAGCCTGTAGAAAGAGAAAAATATGAATTATGGTTTGTAGAAATAGAAAAATATGAATTTCTCCTATGATGCCGGACTTATGGGACACCCTGTGTATATATATATATATATATATATATATATATTAGTGGTGGACCGGATATCCGCATCATTTTTAACACCCGTATCCGCACTTCTGACTGAGGATGTTATGCGGATATTACCTCTAATAAATTATGCAATTTACAAGTAAATTAGCTTATAAAGTAGCTTATAAGGCCCAGTCATGCACATTTCATATAAAGTATTAATTAATTATTAATGAACAAACAAATATATAAACCTCAAAATATAAATACGTGGTAACACAAAAAATTGAATGAAACTTGTTTCATTCAATTTTCTGTGGCTGAAACTCTTGATCAGAAAGTTATTATTTTTATCATAATGAAAACATTAATATTAATTTTAATTCTTATGTATTGCCTGCCATAATAGTATTGTTACGAAATTTAAAAAATTGTCATATATTCATAATTCATAATCCCACAGCTCAACACAAGTGTTGTGGGATATAGGGAGGCAGCGTCTTGGGTTAGGGGATACTCTCTGTCCTTACACACCCCATTTAAAGAGATTCCTCTGCCGAGCGGTGCCCCCCATAGTACTGTGAGGTATTGAAAAACTCATGATCTTCACTTGCCCCACAAACACCTTTAAATGGGAGACCCATAATGGGTGCACACACATTTCTACATTACTTGTACAGTCTTTACAGCCACACCTACACTTTTCCTCGTAAGTGTATATATTGTAATGTATATGGTTGTAAATTTGACTTGGTCCGCAATCGATATGAACCGTGACTTGATGGATACCGTAATGGAATTGACTGGATTCTTTGGATCTGATATATTTGCATGTCCGTTATATAATAGATATAGAGTGTAACATATTTGTGGATAGTAGTCTATTATGACTTGCTCCTCTGGACCGAGAGATTCTATCTTTAGTTTTAAACCGATAATGAATTATTTTTAAATTGATAATTATTTAGTTTCGTAAAAATTGGTCGTTGCCAATTTACCGGCAGTTTTTAAATAAGTTTCTTATGTTCTTGTGGTTCGGAACCCACGTAAAATTGTAGGTCCCCTCCGCCACCACGGAGGACATACACAAGACACGATTACGAACACAGTTAGGTAGACCAGCCATGAGTGGATCCTAGGGTCTTTGTTGGTCTGAAACATTATAACATTATAACATTAACTAAATATCCGCATCCGTATCCGCGGATATTGAAATTAAAAATCCGCATCCGTAGATGTTGAAAAACTGACATCCGGGGGTTGGGCATAATGGAAACACTCGCATTTTCGGTGCTGTATTTTCTGATATTAATGGCGTTATGTACTTTATTAAATTAATATGTAACTGCGTATAATATTGAGAACATCTTCTATTTTAATATGTTCATATTGGTTTTTCATGTTTTTTAAAATAAATAAAAATATGGCCCTTGGAAAAGATGTTACTGCCTGTGAAAGGGGCATGATAGTGGGAGCCCGTTTGATTGATGTTTCAGTAACACTGAGTTTCCTGACGATGTCATTAGACGAAAGCGCTTGAGCACTATTCTGTGTTTCCTTTCCTTCGTGGTTTTATTCATCATATATATATATAATGTGTGTGTGTGTGTGTTATTTGAGGTTCAGAATACGTTGCAGTAATTTTACGTACATTATGTATCTGTCTTAAAACATGTAGAAAAAAGTTATTGGTAGGCCTATTTATTTTTAATGTTGTGAATCTACATGAAATTCTCTTTTCAATTCAAGTCGGGGAACGATTGAGCAGCCGAAAAGCTGACGTAGGTTGTACAGTAAACTATGAAAGGGGAGGAGAACAAAGCCGTTTATCATTTACAATTTCGTGTAAAGAAAGCATTTATAAAATAGTTTTCTTTGGTTATATCGTCGTGGCCGTAAAAGCGAAACAGAGAAAAACAGTACCGTATAATCACGATTTCCGCGTGTATCCACAGCGGCAAAATGAGTATCTCAAGATTTTTTTGCCTGAAAGAGTCTGACACTGGACCCAATCCAATTTGAGGTTACGCAAATCATGGGGATAATTTGGATTCAGGAAATGTTGTAAACCTTTTGTTAAGAAGAGCAACTCGCTCGTCTCTCTCTTCCATCGTCATAAATCATAGACAGGAAATACATCTGAAAATTGTTTTATACTACTACAGGGTGATCGAAAAGTCTCCGCAGTAGTAATAAGATATTTACTTTATTGAAATTTTACATAAGAAGATATAAGAATTCTATAAATGTAATGACATATCATTGTTACCTGTTTAGAGTAAGTAACGTAGCAAGACTTAGCTTAGACTAGCCTAGTTTTCGCCAATATTTTGTTAAAGATTTCACGATATCGTACAATTTTCATTAAAATATCTAACTTCAATAAAGTAAATATCTTATTACTACTGCGGAGACTTTTCGGTCACCCTATACTACTAATTATTATTATTATTATTTTTATTTTCTCTTCTGATGCACGAGAGGTATTTTCCTCAATAAGGCACTCCTAATGACCTCTCTGAGGGGATTCTCATCCAATTTTGCTTTCCGAAAAGACGGAAAATAATTTATGGTTTCCATCCAAAGTTCTTCGGAGGTGAGAAAGTGCCGAGCCTTCTTTCAAGGCACTGTGCCATATCACTAATAATGGTCGATTATAGGTCGGCACTCGGTTAACGTATTGGAATTGACTTTAAAGTTTGAATTTTAAAATGGGTGTTAATAAAGGAGGGTTTAATATTGACGGTTTTATTTTAATGAATTATGTGCACACACACACACACACACACACACACACACATATATATATATATATATATATATATATATATATATATATATATATATATATATCGTGAACTAAAGAGAATAATAGGTAGTGAGCAGGCCTTAATTATGGGTGACTTTAATTGCACTAACGTGGATTACGATATAATGCAGGGAGACGCGTAAGGTAATCGTTTAGTTAACTTTCTCGAGGATAGCTTTCTTATTCAAAAGGTTGGGGAACCTACGAGGTTGGACAGTATTTTAGATTTAGTAATAACTACGGATGATAGGCTTATCACTGATCTTCAAGTAATAGAACCATTAAGCAATAGCGATCACAATATGGTAGAGTTTGTCCTCTCAGTAAGTCACTCGAAACCAGCTAACTCGACTAAAGTTCCAAACTTCCAGCGCGCAGACTTTTGTAAATTTTGAAATAAATTGTCACACGTCAATTGGGAAAACGTAATTGGGACCTCCAACGCAAAAATAATGTGGGAATCGTATGAAACAGTATTTAGGACTATAAATGAGGAATGTGTACTGTGGGAATCGTTTGAAACAGTATTTAAGACTATAAATGAGGAATGTGTACCATACAAGATTTAGCGTGCGAAAGTAAATAACAAGCCCTTGTGGTTTACTTCTAGAGTAGGGGATATTATAAAGAGTAGAGATAGGGCTTATAGGCTACATAAGTGCGATAAAGACAATTTGTGGTTATGGAACAACTACATATCTCTAAGATGTGAAGCGAAAAGCGTAATAAAAAAGTCCAAGCGCGATTTTGAAACTTTCATAGCTCGTGACGGCAAAGAAAACCCTAAGCGATTTTTTCAATACGTCAATAATAGGAACCCAGTAAAGAGCGTCTTGGGACCGTTGACAAATTTTGACGGTGAGCTAGTTTCTGAACGCAAGCAAATGGGTACTATGCTAAGCGAACTTTTTAAGTGAGTTTTTACAATAGAAGATGTAACGAATATCCCCCTATACCAGATAATCGTCAACAGTATTACCTTTTGATGATGGTAATACTGTAGATAATAATGTGATGAGAGGAAGGGAGGTTCTGCACTATAGTTGCAAAATGAAAAAGCCTAAATCACCGGGGCCGGATTCCATATATCCCATACAACTAAAAGAATTAAAGCATTGTTGTGCCATTAACAAAGATTTTTAATGCGTCTATTTCTGAGGGGGTGCGTACCAGATAATTTCAAGTTAGCAAATGTAACACCTATTTTTAAGAAAGGCGATAAAGGTGCAGTGGGAAATTATAGGCCAATCAGTTTAACGTCTGTTGTAGGTAAGCTACTAGAATCAGTAATTAAGGATCGTATAGTCGAACACTTAGAATTGCATAACTTGATTAGAAATATGCAGCACGGCTTTAGGCGAAACAAATCTTGCTTAACTAATCTTTTAGAATTTTTCCAAAGCGTCGTTGAAGTTTACGATAGTCATCGGGCGGTAGATGTAGTGTATTTAGGTTTTCAAAAAGCGTTTGACACCGTGCCGCACAAAAGACTCGTTGAAAAAAACTAAGGCTCATGGAATCAGGGATGTAGTAATAAATTGGATAGAAGAGTGGTTGCGAGGTAGGAAACAGAGGGTGGTCGTTGATGGAGCGGAGTTGTGTTGGGCTAATGTAGCGAGTGGCGTTCCTCAGGGTTCTGTATTGGGTCCCTTGCTTTTCCTTATATACTGTACTAGGTGAGGTACCCGGCGTTGCCCGGGTTAATTGAATGCCCGGTTATCAACTGAATGCCCCCAAAAAACCCTCACCCCCCTTTAAGCAACTTGGGGGCTAACCCCTCCCCATTAACCCCACCCCTCCCCATTAACCCACCCCTCCCCCATTATCCCCACCCCTCCCCATTACCCCCACCCTCCCCCACCTCCACCCTTCCACCATTACTGCCCGGGATAAATTTCACAAACAGACAGACAGGCTAAACTACAGAAAAGAACGCAGCCGTGAAAATTTTGAGCTTCACATTGTGTCAAGATTTCTGAATCTGATCAGATATCCCCCAAACCCCCCTGACCAAATAATTGAACTCCCAATTACTGTCGGTTCAATTATTTAGTTAATAAAACTGTAGAAAAGAACACAGTCATGAAAATCTCGAGCTTCACATTTCCGCCCGTAATACAAACAGACAGGCTGACCGATTCTGTGTTGACATTCTTCATCATAAGAGGTTCCCGTGCCAAATTTGGTAGCTCTAGGTCAAACGGTTTGCGCTTGCATAAAGGACAGACAGACAGACAGATTGGTCGGTCACATGACAAATGAGATTTAATGTCGATAAGTGCAAAATTTTACATATACAGTATGTTCGCTTAACGGAAATTTTGCGTACAGTATGTCAGGGAAGGAGTTGGCAAGCGTAGATCAGGAAAAAGATTTAGGAGTTATAGTCACTGGTGATGGTGATTCGAAAGTAGCGAAACAAAATACAGCAGCAGTCAATAAGACGAACAAAGTGCTAGGTTTTATAGCTAGGAAGTTTGGGTAGAAATCGCGCGATATTATTGTTCCTCTTTATAAATCATTAGTTAGACCCCCATTTGGATTATGCGATCCATTTGAAATCGTATATGCGCAAAGATATAGACAAAATCGAAAGAGTTCAAAGACGAGCAACTAAGATGATTCCGTCGCTTAGGTCAAAGTCGTACGAGGATAGGCTTAAGGAGTTAAAATTTACTACACTCGAGACTAGGAGGCTAAGGGGTGATCTAATTGGTTCGATAAAGTAAACAGAGAGAGCTTTTTCGAAATAGCACAATATAGTAGAACTAGAAATAACGGGTGTAAGCTGACAAGTAGAAGGTTCGAGACCAGTTGCCAAAAACGTTTTTATGCATAGAATAGTAAATAGCTGAAGTAGTTTGCCGGTAGAAGCAATTAGTAGCACGTCTATAAACATGTTTAAAAATCGATTAGATGCATATGTTGTAAGAGTGTGATTGGTATGGTAGGGTCATTGTGAAAATTGAACGTGAGTGATAGGTGGAGTGTGAAACTAGAGCTTGGTGTGAACGATTTGAAAGTGAGCAAGGTGAAAGGTAGTAATGGAGTTTGGGGATGATTCATGCTTGTGATCTGAGCAATAGAGGTTGGAAACGGGAAATTCAAAGTTAGAAGTTGCAAGAAGTTGGATATTTGAATGCGAGTTGTCGGCATTAGATCTGCAATCACTTCAGGTAATTGTTATATATGTACTTCCATGTTAATGTGTATTTGCTATTATTGTCGAATAACTTAATTATTTACTGTTAAATTGTATAGATTACGTTAAATTGTAATTAATATTTAGTTTTCTTTTAATGTAAGACAATTTTTAAAGTAATTTATAAATGTGATTATTGTACAGGGTACAGAGTATAGTGGTGTCTTTAAGCATTGCCTCTAGTGCAAGTGTGGAAGCCTCTATACGAGGCTTCAAATTTGGAGTGTGGAACAACGCTTGGGTTCGGCTGGGGAGCTGAATTCCTGTTTCAATTAAAGCCGTTTCGTCTACCCGAGCTGAACGTGAACGGTCGGAACGTTTTGTGGCCCCGTTCCGACGCTGAGCTTCTGAGCTTCATCAGTAAATTCGAGGATTAAGACAGGATTGGAACAAAGCCTATCCTTTCCTGCCCGTCTAAACACCACTGCTACTGGACTAGCCGAAGGGGTAATTTACTTTAAGTAGGCACAGGACGTACTGCTTGTATAGCACTTTAAGTTTAAGTGTTAAGTTTGTTAATTTAAGGTTGTGTTAAGTTTAATGTTAATTTAAGTTTATATTTAGGGTTTTGTAAATATATTTAATTTATTTAAATGTACTTTAACTGGACCTAAGTGTAGCTTGGATAAATAGTTTATGGTACCCGCACCCGGGAAAGGAGCTTTCCGGTAACAATGTTCTACAGAAGCTAAGGCTAATAAAGATCCTAAGATCCACTCTAAGATTAGCCCGAGAGAAAGAAGAGAATAGGGGGTTAAAAGAAGAGAATAGGGCGTTAAAAGAAGAGAATAAGGGGTTAAGTAAGATATCACACGCTGCTAATTGTTTAATTATTTTAACGACGTTAATATTTTTGAACTGCCTATTTAAACTGTTTTTAAATATATTAACGCTGGTAGAGTTCACGACGGGCGCGAGAAGATTATTCTATTTATCAATTACTTTAAATGTAAAAAAAGTTTTTAGCGATGTTAGTAATGAAACGTCTGCCACGCAATTTAAATCCGTTATTACGAGTATTGCTATTATCGAAAATGAACAATTTGTCAAAATTTACGTTATCGATTTTATTAACGATTTTGAAAGCTTCAATAAGCTTCCACCTTAATCTCCTAGTCTCGAGGGAATGCAAGTCTAATTCTTTAATCCTATCTTCGTAAGACTTGTTGCGTAGTGACGGAATTAGTTTCGTTTCGCCTCGCTGAACCCTTTCCAACGGTATGAAAACAATATTACCCTGAGGACAATATTCCCCGAATATATATACCACTACAGGAATACCTCGAAATTCGTCGTTAATTCGTTCCGGAATAACGACGAAATACGAAACGACAAAATTCGAGGTAGATTATAGCATGTTTCAATGAGAACATTTTACTCTATTATGTTATTAAACATTAATTAATCAAATTCTACTCGTTTTTCGGCAAAATATAATATATTGCGTTAGTAAACAGTTGAATTTCGTCAATTTCGATCGTTTTTTCATTTTTTTAAAAAAACGACGAATCTGCGAATATGGACGACGGATTGCGAAACTATAGGTAATAAAAGATTGACGACGAAATTCGAAACTACGAATTTTGAGGTATTCCTGTGTATATATATATATATCCTCTTAGGTTAGGTTAGATAAAGAGTTTGCGCTCAATATGAGAATGATAGCAGCCTTGGCCCTTGTCTCACCTGACAGTGTTGTTGCAGTGCAGCATTTGAAGAATTATATGAAATCCTGACCCCAGACACTCATTCAGTAGTTGATTATTTTGAAGACATACATTGGAAGACCACATCGTCGAGGACGTCGAAAACCAATGTTTGATATAGATATGTAGAATATGTATGATAGAGCAAAAGAGGGCTTGCCGTAAACCAACAATTTTCTTGAAGGATGGCATTAGGAGCTTTACGTCCAATGCTTCATGTGCTCACCCAAACATTTTGAAGTTTATTTCATTTATTCATCGCGAACAATCACTGCAACAAGTTTGTGAAAAAACTATATAGGGCTATGGGTTGATTGCCTGATACCCTCATCCGTTGGAAATTTCCAGCAGATTTCAGTGGAGAGTTAAACGACAAAAGCCCTATGTTTTTTCGTTAGAGAGTTATGAATATGTAGGTCTTTAAAGGACCTCTTTATTTTTAATTGTTTCTGGTAATTTTAGCGTCTGGATTTTAGATGCCTATATGTGAACGAAAAGAAATTGTCCCACCTTATTTTTGCTGGGTCTTAGTTTGCTTCGATGTAGGGCGTTACGATCTTTTTCGGTGTAGGGCCGCCACGATGGAGTTACGCGATTAGTTAACTACTTCTAATAAATATAGGCAGTCACAATATAAACACGTAAAGGTATAGACCTATCCTCTGGGTTTTTTTTTGTTATTAAGTTTATTATAAGGAATTCACTCAGAACTTTAGGGAAGATAAAAACACATCCTCCCTGTTTAAAGCGTTCGCTGTACAATAAACAGCTCTGAGAGCCGTTCCTTCGCTCCTTCGCGTTGTATTTTCATTATTTGCCGATCTGGAAAAATTTTGTTTGGTCTACTTCTCTGTGGTAAACTAAACAATAAATTGGGTTTTCTTGTTGCTATGTGAGGCTCGATTCATACATACAGGTTATTTGTACGTATGGCAATTATTTCATTCCCAATAGGCTATGTCGCCAATCCCGAGGCAATTTTGTATAGATATTTAATTCAATTAATTAATAATTTATATTTAATTATGAAATAAAGGTACCACATATGATACTATGTTGTGAGCGCGTATAGTTTTTCCATAAAGTTCATATTATTCAGAGAGCAGCAGGTCATGCTACACAACCCAGAAGAAAAAATATCAAGACTCTGCAGCCAGGCTTTTGACGGTGATCCGAGGGTATGAAAGTGATCCAAGGGCATGAAATGATCCGAGGGTATGAAAATAGAGAGATTTTAGATTATTTTAATCTAACAAATGGTCAAAATTATCTTTCCCACTGTGATATTGACTTTAAATTATCCTCAGGGGGATATTGTCCTCGGGGGGGGGGGGGGGGGGATATTGTCCGCGGGGGTATATTATCCTAGAGGCCTTTCCAACCTATCAATATCCTCACGCTAATACGGGCACCAAAACTGAACGGCATATTCTAAGTGAGGCCTGACTAGGGACTTGTAAAGGGGCAATATAATAATCTTCGATTTAAATTCGAAATTACGCGCTATGAAGCCTAACATCCTATTAGCTTTTGCGCAAGACTCCAGGCAATGGTTCCTAACTTTCAAATCCTTAGATACGCATACGCCTAAATCTACTTCCTCGTCAACGCTCGCTAACTGTCTATCTCCATCGTGTACGTGTAATTATTGTTATGAGAACCTACATGCAAAACTTTACATTTGTCTACGTTAAATTGCATCTGCCACTTATCCGTCCACTCCATAATCCTATTTACATCGTCTTGGAGCCTATTTCTATCGTCCACGTTAAGAACTTCAAAGCCTATTTTAGTATCGTCCGCGAATTTTGACACGTTATTGGTCAAACCTACATCTATGTCGTTAATGTAGATTACGAATAGCAATGGGCCTAACACTGAACCCTGAGGGACACCGCTACCTACATCCAGCCACTCCGATTCCCTACCATTAGCAACAACCCTCTGTTTCCACCTCATAAGGCAACGTAACAACCTCAAACATAACCCACAAACACCACACACAGAAGCCATAAAACAGCAGATACAACAGTTCAACACAGAAATAAACAACAAACTCAAAGAAAAACAAACACACACATTTAGGGAATTCATAACAACTAAACCGCTCCACAGATATATCCAGGCTATAAAAGACTATAAACAGCATTACCCACTCTAACAGCGGCTTTCACACCTCACACGCGGCTATATGTCGCACCCAAAATAATATCCCAACATATACACAACAAGCTAACATTCTAGTTAATCACTACACAAAGATAAGTCACTTAAACAGAAACATGCAGACAGACAAACAGCCAGACACAAGAAAATCTACAAACTCGACACGACCATTACACACTTCAATACAGACCAGACCAAGATCATCAAAAACATTAAGAATTCGAAGGTTACTTGACCAGACAACATATCTAACATACACCTTAAACACTTGGGCTCACAAGGAATACTAGCTCTCACAAATATCAGCACATTCATACCAACACTGTATTATTCTTAACATATGGAAACAAGGTAAAATTATTACACTACTCAAACCAAACAAAAACCCAACAGAACCAGCTTCCTATAGACCAATTACTTTACTATGCACACCTTCCAAAGTAACAGAAAGACTAATCTTACAAATCACCAACCCACACATAGCACTATCGCCTACTCAACATGGATTCAGACCTCACCACTCAACCACGACATTACTCACTAACCTCACGCAGCATATCATGGATGACATCAACTCCAGACGACCAGCTCAACGTGCACTATTAGCAACAATAGATATTACTAAAGCATTTGATGCTATCCCACGCTTCCCTCTCATAAACAAAATGCTCAACATAAACATGCACAATAACACCAAAAGGTGGCTGAGCAACTATCTTTCAGGAAGATATTTACATGTGACATTTAATGGCAAGTCATCCAGAAACAAGCTTTTTTCGAACGGGGTCCCTCAAGGCTCTGTTCTCTCACCAGCACTGTTCAACTTATACATGCACAAGCTTACCTTATCATCATATGCAGATGACATCACTCTAACATCCACCCACAACAACATCGACACCGCTACAAATAACCTACAAACATACATAAACAGTATACATGGCTCACATACAATAGACTCAGAGTAGCGCCCACAAAATAAACCATCACCTTGCTTACAAGCAACACTAAACAACACCAACATTCCACACACTCACAGGACCAAAATACTTGGGGTCACATACAACACATCATTATCTTTTGCAAACCACATTCAGGATATTAAAATCAAATGTACGTCAAGACTTAACACGCTTAGGGTACTAACAGGCACAAACTTTGAACACCAGCAGGAAACATCACTCATATACAAACAATATATTCGCTCAGTTATGGATTATGCTAGCCCATGCTGGGCACCCATTATCTCAAACACACACATAAGCACCTTACAGAATACAAAACAACGCACTTCGTATCATTACAGGATGTACTCAAACAACACCAATAGAACACCTGCACACAGAAACAAAAATACTGAAAGTTAGGGAACATGTAGACATGAGGGGAACACAGTTCATGGCAGCAGCGACAACTAGCCCACAACAACCTTGCCACTACATGTACAGTCATGCACCGACACCTCGCACCATTAAGGTAACACCAGACACACATTATAACCAAATACTCCATTCCATACCACGCCCCCACAGACATCACACAGTACAGAAAATACATACACACACACCTAACCCACAAAGCACTGACACGACTCTGTCCGAATGCGGTCCTAGGTGAGAAGCCGCTACCCATTAACAGGTCAGAGATCAGCCTGAGCAGATCGGATCGAGTTAATTAGCACGATTCCGATGTGGACATCACCCCAACTTAGACCTATAAACACAGACTAGACAACTCCACAGACGACACCTGCCACCTGTGCCAGGACACACCACGAACAATTGAACACATTATGACAGACTGTACCACTCTAGCTCAACATAGAACACAACACAACATCACAGGTGCGCTGAACCTCTGGTCCACTCCGGAGAGGGCGATTGGTTACCTGCGTGCCGCTGGCTTGCTCGATCAGGGTGAGCTGATCACCTAAACAACAACAACAACCCTCTGTTTCCTGGCACGAACTGTATCGAACGCTTTTTTAAAGTCTAAATAAATAACGTCAGCCGCTCTATGCCTATCGTATTCGCGCACTATTTCGTTATAAAACTCTAACAAATTAGTTAAACAAGATTTATGGCGTCGAAACCCATGCTGACTATTATTAATCAAATCACGACTTTCTAAGTGATCGATGATACGATCCCTAACTACGGGTTCCGAAAGTTTACCGACAATTGACGTTAAGCTAATAGGCCTAAAATTGCTAGCTACTGTGCGGTCGCCTTTTTTAAAAATGGGCGTAACGTTAGTTAATTTGAAGTCGTCAGGAATAATCCCCGCTTCCAATGACTTATTAAAAATTTGTGTTAATAGGCCTACATCTTTCAAATCTTTCAAATATCTAGGATAAAGCGCGTCAGGGCCTGGAGCCTTGCTAACTTTTAGCTTAGCAATATACAGTAATGTGCAATCTCACCCTCGTAAACAGTTATTTCATTCAAAATAGTCTCGCTACTAAATGGAACGCTATAGTCCACGCCGGGGACATTATTTACATCTACGGTAAAAACTGTCGCAAAAAAGTTGTTAAAAATACCCGCCATCGCCTCAACGTCGGAAGCCAAAGCGCCGTTAGCGTCCACTAGAGGGCCTATATTATCTTTTATCGGCTTACGATTATTGACGTAGTCAAAAAACTTTTTCGGATTATGTTTACTATCCGCAGCTACAAGTATCTCTAAATTACGCTTAGCATTCCTAACAGATCTTTTAACCTGACCTCTAAGCTCGATATATCTATTAAAGTTAGCTACCGTGCCATTGCGCTTAAGTCTATACGCTCGTTTATGAACTCACCTATTTCCCTAGTCCACCACTTGGGCCTACCATGATTTCTAGCGCGCTTGGGCCTACGCGAAATAAATTCCCTTTCGATATGCAAAAAATTTTCTTTAAATGCCTCCCAATGAAAATTTGCGTCATTACCCATAAATAAATTGTCCCAGTCCACTACTCTCATCCTGTCCGCAAAACTATCAAAATTAGCCCTACGAAAATCAGGGACTTCTATTACGTTACTATCCTTGCTGTTTTCTATCAATAGTTTAAACCTAATAATTTGGTGATCACTACATCCCGAACTCTCACCTACTTCCAAACCTTCGACTGTATTTTCCTCGTTCGTCATCACCACGTCTAAAATATTGTCACCGCGCATTGGTTCGTTAACCAATACTAACCATTTGTCGTAAAAAATTATCTTCCATGATAATGTTGATAGATTGGGTATAGCTTAAGGTAGTAAAATTAAGGTTTTTTGGTTCGGAACCCACATAAAATTGTAGGTCCCCTCCGCCACCACGGAGGACATGCGCAATACACAATTACAAACATGGTTAGGTAGACCGGCCATGAGTGGATCCTAGGGTCTTTGTTGGTCTGAAACATTATATTATAACATATATATATATATATATATATATATATATATATATATATTATTTAGGGCCCTGCGAAGCTTCAAGATTCGATTTGATTTCGAATCGGGAGAGAGGATTCGATTTGATTTGTTAGCTTGGGTTCCGATTCGATATTTTCGAAATGTTCATTAAGACTGGTAAACAACATCAGTGATGTTGTTTTGAAGAACTTTCGTAAATAAACGCTTCTTTTTCAATCTATATACTGAGACCAATCTCTCGTACAATAACACTTTTATCATACTTTAATACCATTGTTCCTCCTCATGATCAAATAATACACTTTTTTTAGAAGGATTTACTTTGTCTTTTGTTCTCAAGAAGATTTAATTAATTTTATCTTATTACTAATTGTGTGTAGAAACACTCTAATCAACATGTGTAAAGTTGATATGATTCAAGATTCGATTTGAATTGTTTGGTTCATTGGATTATAGAGTGTGTATAATCCTGCATATTTGAAACTCTATACATAGCTTTTTATTACTGTGCGAAATACTTTTATCGATTATATCACTAGGCAACAAATTTCAACTTTTTTTTGTTACAGACACGTGAACTACTGATTCCTACTAAAGCGCTGATGCTGATTTCAGATCTGATATCAAAATTTCTCTATCACGTCCAGATTTTGTGTAACCGAAAACCCCTATTTTTCATTTTTTTTCTCACCCGCTTCTATTACGAAAGCCGTCTAAGCTACTTTTCCGTGCCACGTTTTATGTTAAGCATACTTAAATAATTAGTGAACAGGGATGTCTTTCCTCCTTTATTCTGGCTTAAGACAGACAGCGGAATTCCGCTGGCGGAGTTACCACCCCTGCGCCCAACCATCCACCCAAAGCGCGTTAGTATTTTGTTGTTACTACTGAAAGGCAAATTCCTGTTCTTAAGTGAAACTTTGGTGTGTCCTCTTCCTTTGTCGCTTGTAGGATGACGAGCTCTCCTTCTGCAGGAACCAACAATAATTATCTCCCATCATATTTGGGTTGAAATTACCTTGGTATCTGTTTTCCATAACTGAGATCTGTTGGTGGAAGCGCTCACCATGCTCGTCACTTACAGCCCCAAGGTTGGCCGGGAAGAAGTCAAGATGAGAATGTAAAAAATGAATTTTCAAAGACATTCTGCATCCCATTATTTCATAAGATTTAAGCATGTTTTCTACGAGTTTACGGTGGTTTTCAGCTTTGTGGTTTCCAAGAAAATTTTTGACAACTTCAACGAAAGATGTCCATGCTCCTAGTTCATTCTCATTTAGGTTAGATGGAAACGATGAGTCGTGGATGACACTGCGGATCTGTGGTCCAGTGAAAACTCCAGCTTCTAGTTTAGCATCTGTCAATATTCCTTTGAATTTATCCTTTAAATATTGGAAACCACTACCTTGATGATCCATACCCTTCACGAAATTTTTCATAAGGCCAAGTTTAATGTGAAGTGGTGGAAGATGTACTTTCTGAGGGTCAATAAGTGCTGGGTGTTTCACATTGTATTTACCAACAACATGTTCAGTTCTAGATGGCCAATCATGTTTTTTGTAGTGGTTCTTGTCATCTCTGCTGTTCCATAGACACAAAAAGCACATGCTTTGTGTAGCCCAACTGTAACCCAAGAAGTAATGATACAACTTTAAGGTCGCCACAAATATTCCATGTGTGTGGTCCTTATATTTGATGAGTCTTAGCAGCAGTTTCATCGATTCATAAGTCTCATTAAAGCCAGTGGCATGTGCTACAGGTATTGAAGGTTTTTCATTGCCGTTGTGCAGTAATACAGCTTTAAGGCTAGCTTTACTAGAGTCAATGAACAGTCTCCATTCTTTTGGATCATAGCGACAGCCAATCCCTTGCATCAGACCACTGATATCGTGGCAGAAACAAACGTTTTCTTCCTGTAAGTAAAATGATGAAAACTGCAAATGGCGATGGCGGAAATGGGAAACTTTGGTGTTTGGTTGGAGAAGATTAAATTCTTGAAGTCTTGAACCAAGGAACTCTGCCTTTTCTTTTGGTAATTCCAAATCGCGCACTAAGTCATTTAACTCCGCTTGACTTAACAAATGTGGGGAAATATTTGCATCTGGAACATATATGCCATCTTTCCCTGTTTCTATATCACTAGCAGAATCTTCAGATGAACTGCTGTCTGTTATCGTTGCTGGTGGAACTGGTGGTGGATTTGTTTCATCATGTGGTACTGGTTTCATTGCTGATTCGCAGTTTGGGTACGTGATCTTTGATTTGTTTTTCTTTGTGAAACCAGCAATCTCTGTCAAACAAATAACAATCATTGAAGTGATTTTTCGGCTCACGCCAAACCATGGGGACTGAGAACGGCATAGCTTTTCTTTTACCATTCATCCAAGCTATTAACATTGCATTGCACTGTGCACAGCAAATATGTGGTGCCCAGTCCCTCTGTTGGTCTCCTAACTTAGTCAAAATGACACTTGTAGGCAAGTTTAATCTTTGTTGTTATGTTTCTACGTTGTGGCTTAGGTGTATATGTCCACAGACAAAGCAGAAGTTGTCTGGGTGATTTACACAAGCACGTCTATTTGATGCCATTTTGAATTACCATACAATATCTGAAAAAACGTAGAAAGTAATTATTACGATGTGCAAAATAAAAAGAAATACACACCGTAGTACAAAACAAATGCTATAAAAACACACAAGTCACCACAACCTGTCACTTGCTCATCAGCAGAGAGCTTCAACAACCGTTCTGCTTGACTGTCACGTAGCGACTGACCGTTGGGCCGTTGCCCGTTACTATGCTCTTGACTCAGTGTTGCCAACTCGGGATAAATTTTATTTATCAAAATTGTTCGAATTTGTATATAGTTGGCAAAAAAAATTGCTTTAACCTTGAAAAGCAAGTTTCATATTACTGGCATTAAGCCGATTAAAACCAAAATCTGGACGTGGTAGAAAATTTTACTAAAAGTGATTTGCATTTTACACAAAATCTAGACGTGATAGAAAAAATATAATTATAGATTTGAAATCAGCATACCGAAATTAGCTAGGAGCACCTATTTGGTCTTCTGTAATAAAATCTTTGTTGCCTAGTGAATTATCGATCGTGGGCTCTCACTGTCCCTTACTATTCACCTTATATATATATACACACGTATATATTTAAACTTTTTAGCAGCGTTTTCAAGAATTATTTAGGTGTTTCTTCAAATTTAGCACATTTTATATACAAGTAAAAAAATTACGTTTCACATAAAGCAATGGTTTAATTACATTTCATTACAGTAATTACAAGTGCAGTAGTAAGTTAGTACTGTTTTTATTTTTTATATATATATATATATATGGGATGAATTTCACAATAAAACACGTGAAATGAATGAATGCTGCAAACCCACAAGGAAAAAGCCTTGGAATCGTTTTTCTTTTTCCTTGTGGGTTTGCAGCATATAATATATATAATATATATATATATATATATATAAAATATATATATATAAATATATATTATATAATATATAAAGTTATCTCTGATTGGCTGGGTTTTCCGAGCTCCTTTCCGCTCTAATGTATCGTCGTCTACACATGCATAGAGATTTTGGGCTCTAAACCGTGGCCTGAATGAGGAAGACGAAAGGCTTTTTACTGAACCTTTTCAGAGGTTGTGAAGCAGCAAATGCCATTGTGACAGGTACCACGCGACCCTTCTTCAGGGGAGAGGCAAATGGAGGAGATTGCGATGGAGCACAAAAGGGGGAACGACACCAGTCAACGCTTCTGTCTCTTATAGAAGGATAATACTATATATATATATATATATATATATATATATATATATATATATATATATATATATATATATATATATTAGTTACTATGTAGGTCCAATAGTGAATGTATAAATTCGTTGATAGGAATTGATCTTTTCACAGTCAGAACGGTTCGATAAACTCTTTTTGAAAGAAGATTAAGAACACATCACCTGAAAATGGTGAAAAAAATATCAGATATTAAACAAGTAATCCGATTATGAGAGAGAGAGAGAGAGAGAGAGAGCTAAGAGAATAGATTAAAAATAATTACTTCGATCTCTTAATATATTTTTTGTATCTAGTTTGATGATCATTTTGGCATGGTGGCTAAACAACACGGTTCCTTTCAAGGAACGATTTGGGTTCCCCCAAATCAGTTTGATACACGAACAATACGAATCACTTTGGTAGAAAATATATGTTTTCGTTCCGTAGGAGAGGTCCTTTTTCGGAGCAAGTCACGCCGGAGAAAAGGCTTCCAATTTAAGGCTGTAATAGGACATTTGAACTGTAGTTACGATTCACTTACACACACGCACAAAGATGGGCAGTAACGCGTTAAGTATAACGGCGTTACATAACGAGCGTTACATTTCTAACGAGTAAGAGTAACGTGGAGATAAATTTTGAAATGTAACGAAATTACGGTAACGCAAGGAGCAAATTTTTAAATGTAACGGAATTTTTTCGTTACTCGTTACATCGTTACTTTCGCCAGAGAACGAATAACGACAATGAAAAACATTAGTACTTACAGGAGTGAGAGTGAAACTGCGTGAGACATTTATGAAGACAGACGCGATGTCACTGTGTAATGCTCACTATCCTCGCGTAAGTAAAGGTTAGGAAAACAGTCATTTATTACGATTACAAAGACGTATTATCGTATATAACATTAACCTCTGCTTGAAATACTATTATTTTAGTTAAATGTAACGCGTTGCACATAACGAGTAAAGGTAACGCCGAGAGCACACCACACACACACACACACACACACACAAAAATTAACGGTTTTATGTTCTTTTAACGGTTCATTCGTGTCCCAAACTGTTTGTGAAAAGAGAATCTTTTGTATAAATTTAATAAATTAATGACTTTAATTAAAACGTAAATACCCTTTTTTCTCCAACTTCTTCCTTCTTTCCTTTCTTTTTTTTTCTTTTCGCATCTCTGACGCGACAAATCCTGAAGAGTCAACACTCGAGAATATATAAGGGGGGGGTTTTCTCCCCACCCCCGCTTTTTTTCTAATATCTTCTTAATAATAATGGGAATAATGTGTGTGAATTTTTACTTTTACTCTATTTCAGGTTTATTTTCCTTCTTCATTTCTTTCACCTTTGTACAAATTAATTTATTTTCAAATCTATATTTTCTCTCCAGGTTGTATATGTTAGTGATGTATCGGATGTCAGATTTCAGACATCCGCGGATGCAGATGCGGATGCCAAACTTTGACATCCGTGCGGATAAAGATGCCGGTGTTCATGCGTAAAATTGTCAGCCTGATAATATGATAGTGTAAATTCATACTTAATTTATTCGTAAAAATGAACGCTGAATAATAGTTATAGTCATATAATACTTATATTCATATGTATGTACGTTCTTATATTCATGTTTACGATAGAGTCCAAATTCGCATAACGATGACGAAGTTCGGATAAAATTTTTTATTCGCTTTCTTTTTTATTTCTGCTGAACAATTGGTGAATTATTTCTTTTTAAATTACTTAATAATTTTTTTTAGATTTAACTTAATAATGTAATCTTGTTAAATTCTGCAATGTTCATTTTCTGTATCCATTCTCTCTTCGATGTAAAAGATGGTCATATCTTGCTTAAAGTTTAATTTTAAATCTTAAGCATTTAATTTTTGCTCATATGCATGTTTAATTGTAATTCATAATAAAATGCTATTTCAATTTCCATTTTCAGTTAACTCGGCAGATCATGATAACATCAGATCTATCAATATGCAGTTTAAAATTAAAAGAAATGGCTTCATCTTCAAATATCTTGCTTATCTGTCTAGACGTTCCTACAGCTAAACTATTTACCTTATCTTGAAATATTTTGCAAAATAATGCAGCTTATTGAGAATAAAAAAAACAAGTCAACATTAAATAATAATAATAATGTCAACAAAATTTGTGTATATAAACTCATATAATTTTTCAAATTTTCATTCTGATTTGGCTGATCTAACTTAGAGGTTGAGCATTACTTGTAACATTTTAGCAGTAAAACTACAGTAAGAGAAAATCTTTGTCTTCTTCTTCGAGCCTTGCTCTCTTCAGAGAACTTAGTCTTAAATAGAGAAAAATAATTTCCTGATACGTTACAAGAAGAATCGGGGAACCTTCAGAGAATTTAGTAAGCTCCATAGAATCCTCCGATCCACTACAAGAAGAAATCGGAGAGTAGTATAGAATAAACTACTGCGATTCCCTATACGGTACCAGCTACCCCAGAGTAACAAATCCGTTGCTGCCACCTAACCAGAACCCCCGTCAACTTCGAACCGACCAAGGCCATAGACGGAGTGGTTAAGTTTAAATATTAGATATTCGATGATATTAGATAATATTATTTTGTAATTATAATTTTTTTACATACGTTTTTTGGACGAGTTTTCGCCACACAACTGTGTGTTACCAGGATGCGGGACGGGGACCCAACTCGTCTTGCATCCCACCAACCACTTTCCCCAACCCACCACCTTTTGGAAAGTAGTATGCTTATGAAGTTATGACATTGTTATGTATTGCAGCATGAACAATTAATTATACAAATACACAATAGACATTGCCAGTTACATTAAAGATCAAATGAAGGCTGCACAAGTTTCAGTATTTGAACTGAATGAGGGGCAAATTGTGCTTCAAAAATAGCAATTTAGTAAATATTACACATCCGCATCCCGCAGGTGCGGATGTTGAATTTTATGCGGATGTGACACACATCAACCTTTCAAAGGTTCCGTGATATGATTCCTCATTTCACGAAGGTCAAGCTTGTCGCCCCTCCTCTCGAGTTGGCCTGGTGAAGTAGTGAGTTGGTTTCTTGTACGCTCCACCTCACATAGCCAGGTACGCCCGGCTCATCGGGGATTGTTCTGAGCCAGGCGTCTAATCTTCTTTTGAAGATGTTCACTGCAACACCATTCGTGTTGCTTAGGTCTTTAGGCAGCTGATTAAACAGTTTTGGTCCTCTTACAACAAAACTATTTTCTTTCAAGGTGAAGGATGTTCCCTGTCTAGCCTTTAATTTGGGAACACGACACAGTCTTCCTTTTCTACTTTCCACCGTTGTTTGGGGAGTTACAAGGTTCAGAGTAAGATTAGGGACTAGTTTCTCCATTATTTTCCAAGTGTAAATAATGGTGTATCTCTCTCTTCTCCTTTCCAGTGAATATAGGTTTAGTTTGCGTAACCTTTCCCAGTAAGTTAGTTCTTTGCACCCCTTGATCTTGGCTGTGAAGCTTCTCTAAATCCCTTCTAGCTGTCCAATGTCTTCTTTTTTACATAGGGATGTTAGGACCGAGCAGTATTCCAATTTGGGTATGATCAGTGTTTTCAGTAGAGGAATCATTATATTCCTATCCCTCCGTTTAAAGGTTCTCAGTATCTGTCCAGTTATTCTCTTTGCTCTGTTTACTGCTATCTTATTTTGCGTTTCAAATTTCGCATCATCAGTCATTACAACCCCTAAATCCTTTGCTCTAGAATTTCTCTGAATTTCCTGTTCATTTGGGTATAATATTCCATGGATTTTAGGTCTTCTCTTTTTCCGTACCTTAACATCTGAAATTTCTCAGTGTTTAAACTTCATATTGTTGTCTTCCGTCCACTTGTAGATTCTGTTCGTCGGTTTGTAGATATCCTATATCTTTGGGGTTTCTTATATATATATATATATATATATATATATATATATATATATATATATATATATATATATATATATATTATATATATGATGCAAACCCACAAGGGAAAAGAAAAATTATTCGAAGGTCTTTCGTGTACTCAGAAGTACACCTCGTCAGGGAATGAAGGGAGAAGGCGAGATGACAAAAATATATATACAACGGGACAGGAAAATAAAAAGTTTAACACATGATTACCAAGAGTTAATTAGGGGCAGATGGTATTTTAACATAATATTGTCAGTTTTATACATTCCCGCACTGTTATTGAAATTATATTTAAAATGGATGAATGCACATTCTAGAATATTCCTTTCAATTAGATCTGTTTTTTTAACGAGCGCTTTAGAACTATCCCCCTCGATACTGTGATTACATCTATACAAATTGCTAAAAAATGCATTTGAATTATTTGCTGTTCTACACGCTTATTTTTGCTGTTTTACCCTAATATCTAACGTTTTACCCGTTTGGCCTATATATACTAAGTTACAGTGTGTACATCCGATCGAATACACACAACAACAACATTATCCGGGCTATTATTTATTAGGCGTGATTTAACAGTAATTATTATACTTAAAGACTACATTGATACCAATTGTTTGAAGTAAAGTCGGGAGATATTGAAAATTAACATGGTAAAGTAAGCTAAAGATATTTTTACGCTCAAATTCCTTTACAGTTTACCGCATTGGAAATATAGAAAAGAAATTCGAGCTATATATGTAAAATCCGATTAGTCTTTTTTATGTTTATTTTATTTATTCTTTTGTGTGTTAATCAAAGTGAAGTTAATCAAAGCCGAAATTAAAAATGGATTATAGTGGTGTCATCGACAGCTAACTCAGTTTATTTTGTGTGTCCTGAGGTGTTTTAGGGTCGGGGAGGGTTTACATTACTTTGTTTTGGGATTAAATTTGTTTTTATGGCCGGGATTAATCCCGGGTTAAAAAAAAAAGAAGAGATTAATTCATCACATACGAGAAGAGTATCTGCACCATTATTTTGGGCTTCCATCTATCCATCGTGTTCTGCCTATCAGGCAGGTCCAACTCGTGTGTCCTGCCAAAGTGTTCTAGCCTGAGCTATCCTTTTCATCTCATGGTAGGTCCTGCCTACCTTCAAATCATCCAGCATTGCTTTCCTTTGCCTTCCCCTCGGCCTTCTACCTTCATATCTACCCTCTATTACCTCCTTCAACAATCCTTCTCCTCTCAACACATGTCCGATCCATTTCTTCTGTCTTTCTCTTATCACCTTAATGAGTCTTCTTTCCTCCCTCACCTGTTGCAGTACTTCCTCATTACTTTGGTGTTCCCTCCAGCTTATCTTTAGCATTCTTCTCCAAATCCACATTTTAAAACTTTCCAGGAGTTTCTTTTCAGTTGTTTTCAGTATCCATGTTTCTGCTCCATACAGTACCACACTCCATATCAAGCTTTTTACTAACCTTTTCTTCAGTTTCAAGTTGAGTTTACTTGTAAGTAGTCTTTTCTGTCTCTCAAAAGCTACCTTACTCATACCAATTCTAGATCTTGCTTCCTTATTGTAATCTCCATTGTTGGTTAATAAACTTCCCAGATATTTAGGGCTTCGTTCAACCCTAAATTTTAATTTTAATTTGCCTTAATCGTAGAATGCCACACAAAATATTTTGTTGACTCAAAAAAAGGAAAATGGATGCTTTCACAAAATTGTCTTTTTTTAGGCACTCAATTCAATTTTTGGTTTCTTTTAATAAAATGAATTTTGCTAATAATAATAATAATAATAATAATAATTACTACTACAGTTCATCGAAAATGTGTCTGTCTGTCTGTCTGTCTGTCCGCAGAAAAAGCTTTTACGTTTCTCAACCGATTTCGACCAAACTTCGTATAGTGGATGGGGGTAATGAGTAATGAATGAAAATATATGTGTGACCAGGCCCCCCTCCCGCCAATTACTGGGGCCCAGCACCGCGATAAAACTATAGAAAAGAACGCAGCCATGAAAATCTTGAGTTTCACATTGTGTCAAGATTTGTGAAGCTTAGGATTTTCATAACTATAGTTTTATTGACTAATTAATTGAACCAGCTATATGCCAGCAACAAAAGTAAATGTAAATCAGCTGATGAGGATAAGCCACGAAAACCACGCGACACTGATCGCATTGTCTTGGCAGAAATACCTGATCAATCAGTGAATCCCAAAGTGTATGAGGCAGTAACATGAAACAACATCAATGGCCCCAGCACCGCGGGTCTAGCTAAATGGGCCCGTAAGGTCCTGTTTAGCTAGTAATAATAATTTGTTGCAGTAAACAAATATTTAAACAACTATTTGTTTAATTAAATTAAACAGATTCTTTTTATTTTCGAATTACCAAAAAGTAATTTATTTCCCTGCTTTTTTTTAATCAGAATTTCTTCATTTAAGTATTATACATTCACTTATGCACAGTATATGTATAATGTATACGAGTATGTATATACGAGGGTACTTCAATAAGTATCCGCACTTTTTATTTTAGTGATAATATAGTATATATAATATATACTCGTAATAACGAGCCAAACTGAGATCTATAGGTTTATATAGGCTAGCAACAGTATAGGCTTATTTAGGCTGCTCGTAGCTGTCACATATCGTACGAGTAGTGAGCATGGCTGCGCAGCTTTCAATTTGTACTCTGGAAGAACAGAGTGAAAGGAGCTGAAATTCACACGCGTTTATGTGCTCACTATGGGAATAATGCGTTACCACGGCGAAGTGTGTACGAGTGGATTCAAATGTTCAAGGAAGGTCGGACATGTGTGACAGATGCTCAGCGCTGAGGACGACCATCAACATCAACCAGTGGTGACAAACAGGAAGAGGCCAGAGCCATGATTTTCGATGACAGAAGATTAACAATAAAAGAAATTGCATCTTCATTAGACATCAGTCAAGGGTCAGCCTATTCGATAGTTCAAGACATTCTTGGCTTTCACAAGTTTTCTGCAAGATGGGTGCCAAAACAGTTGACAGAAGAGCACAAGCGTAATCGTATGGACGTCTGCTCTCGTCTTTTGGCGCGGTATCATAATGAAGGTGAAAACTTTTTGGAGCGTATTATCACTAGAGATGAAACCTGGATCCATCACTATGAACCAGAAAGCAAACGACAGAGCATGCAATGGAAGCATCCAACATCTCCCGTTGCAAGGAAGTTCAAAGCGCAGCCGTCAGCAGGTAAAGTTATGCTAACACTGTTTTGGGATACACGAGGCCCTATCCTTGAACATTATCTAGAGCGTGGAACTACAGTAACAAGTGCATCGTATTCTGACATGCTTCGGAATGAGTTAAAGCAAGCAATTCGCACAAAACGGAGAGGGAGATTGTCGAAAGGTGTTATTCTGTTACACGACAATGCGCGCCCTCATACCGCTGCACAGACTAGAAAATGCCTTCAAGAACTTAAATTTGAAGTTCTCGACCATCCAGCCGACAGTCCAGACCTGGCACCTTCGGATTTTTACCGTTTGGACGACGAAAAGACGCTTTGATAGGTCAGCGATTCCAAGGCGATGATGACCTGAAGGAGGCGGTGCATGACTGGCTACGCACACAGCCAAACACATTCTTTTGTGATGGTATTAGGAAGCTTGTAGATCGCTGGACTAAGTGTATTGAGAAACAGGGAGACTATGTTGAGAAGTGATGTGTTTATAATCTATCAGATTTGAAAATAAAAAGTGCGGATACTTATTGAATTATCTTCGTATATAGAGAAACAAACACGAAAACATTTTACCTTAACCGAGTTTTTCCTGAGATTCTTTACATAATGTAGAAGTGTTTCACCCGTTACGCCATTCTGAGTCACGGACGCGTTAAACAAATCGGGTATTTATAATTTGGCTTTGCATAACAATTTTATTAAATAATTTTTTAGGTGAACAATTTTATATTTGCGTGTAAAAGCTTTATATTTGGAAGAAAATAAAGAAATGCACATTTATTTTTAAACTAAAACAACTAGCGTTGTCGTTCGGAAATATGATTTATTAGTGTTTATAGCAAGGCATTTGTTTGTAGTACTGAGGAAGGACTGCAAAGAATGGTCAATAACTTGACAACAACGGCGGAAGAATTCGGAATGAGAATTAATGAGACCAAGACAGAGGTAATGAAAATTGCAAGAAGGAAAGGAGCGCAAATGAACCTAACTATAGGAAATCGGACCTTAGAAAAGCTGAGCAGTTTAAATATCTGGGAAGTTTATTCTCCAACAATGGAGATTACAATAAGGAAGTAAGATCTAGAATTGGTATGAGTAAGGTATCTTTTGAGAGACATTAAGGTGATAAGAGAAAAACGGAAGAAATGGATCGGACACGTGTTGAGAGGAGAAGGATTGTTGGGAGGTGATAGAGAGTAGATATGAAGGTAGAAGGCCGAGGGGAAGGAAAAGGAAAGCAATGCTCGATGATTTGAAGGTAGGCAGGACCTACCATGAGATGAAAATGATAGGTCAGGCTAGAACACTTTGGCGGGACACACGAGTTGGACCTGCCTGATAGGCAGAACACGATGGATGGATGGATAGATTCACGATGAAACTCTACAAGCCCAAATGAAGTCCCCCCACTCCGAAAAAAAAGGCTACGGTAACTAATTAAATCGGTTATTATATTCTAACCATTGCTTTATTTGATCCAAACAAAAGTGGCTAACTAAATTTGGTTTGTTGTTTTTATTAAACATGATTTTTTGTTATAACAAATTCAAGCCAACAGAATACATTTTGTACGCTAAATATTATATTCCAACTATTATTTTACATGATCAAAACAAAAAGTGATAAACTAAATGTGTTTGTTGTTTTTAATAATGGAATTTTCTCTGTGCAAGTAAAATATTGCATTTTTTACTGTAGTGTTTTATTTTTCGTTTCTCTAATAATTGTGGTGGATATAATTGTTGTTTAGTAATCTTGGTGCGTAGGATAAAGGGGCTAGATCGGGTTGGGCCTCGGTCACTAGTGGGGTTCCTCAGGGTTCCGTTTTGGGGCCACTGTTGTTTATCATTTACATAAATGATATCGACGGTGGCATCGTCAGTCGGATCGCCAAATTCGCTGATGACACCAAGCTTGGGGCCAATGTTGGGACGCCCGAAGCGATCGAGGAACTGCGTGCGGACCTAGGTAGGATAGGAGAGTGGTCCGAAAAATGGCAAATGCCGTTTAACTTGGGTAAATGCAAAGTGATGCACATTGGCTACGCCAATCCCAAGTCGGACTACTCGATGTTGGGTAGTAATATCGAGGTGACTGATTTAGAAAAGGACTTGGGTGTGCTAATTAGCAGCGACCTTAAGTTTACGAAACAGTGTGTAGAGGTGGAAAAGAAAGCCCAGAAACTATTGGGTTATATCAGGAGGCAATTTCAGTTTCGGAACAAGGAGATTGTGCTCTCACTGTACAATTCCCTTGTTCGGCCGCACCTGGAGTATGCTGTGCAGTTCTGGTCGCCCACCCTCAGGAAAGATATTGAGAGGCTGGAGCGAGTGCAGGCGAGGGCCACAAAGTTAATCCCTTCCGTTAGGCATATGGGCTACAATCGACGGTTACGCGCCCTGAACTTGTTTTCGCTTGAAACTCGGAGGCTGCGCGGTCAACTGATCGAGGTTTTCAAGCTCTTACGCGGGTTCAACGATGTCGATTTTAGAAGTATGTTTAGTTTAAATGATAACCCAACTCGCAACAATGGTTGGAAGTTGGATTTGAAACGGTTTAGGACTAGTGTGTGTGGGAATTACTTTACGTATAAGATCTGTGACACATGGAACAGGTTACCTTCGGAAGTTGTGAACAGTTCCTCTGTGGATCAGTTCAAGAAAAGGTTAGACCAAATTTTGCACACTATTTGAGTGTGTAGAAAATTTTCCGTGGCACCCGTTGCCATTGGTACCTCCTCGGTATGGGCCGCAAGGCCTTTTGAGGTACTTCTTTTCCTTGTAACTCTCTCTCTCTCTCTCTCTCTCTCTCTCTCTCTCTCACACACCAACTTGCTTGAGTTTTTCCACGTCATGTTGAGTGAGTATGATAAGAGTAGGGCGATTGATATACTTTATCTCGACTTTCAGAAAGCCTTTGATAAGGTACCTCACCGTCGGCTAATGGCCAAAGTGCACGCGCTGGGTAGTGGTGGGGAAGTGGGTAGGTGGATTGAAAACTGGCTGAAGAATAGGCGGCAGAGGGTTGTAATTAAAGGGGCTAGTTCGGGTTGGACCTCGGTCACTAGCGCTGTTCCTCAGGGTTCCGTTTTGGGGCCACTGTTGTTTATCATTTACATAAATGATATCGACGCTGGCATCGTCAGTAGGATCGCCAAATTTGCTGATGACACTAAGCTTGGGGGCCAATGTTGGGACGCCGGAGGCGATCGAGCAACTGCGTGCGGACCTAGGTAGGATAGGAGAACGGTTGGAAAAATGGCAAATGCCGTTTAACTTGGGTAAATGCAAGGTGATGCACATTGGCTACGCCAATCCCAAGTCGGACTACTCGATGTTGGGGAACAATATCGAGGCGACTGATTTGGAAAAGGACTTGGGTCTGCTAATTAGCAGCGACCTTAAGTTTACCAAACAGTGCGTAGAGGTGGAAAAGAAAGCCCAGAAGTTGTTGGGTTATATGAGGAGGCAATTTCGATTTCGGAACAAGGAGATTGTGCTCTCTCTGTACAATTCTCTGGTTCGGCCGCACCTGGAGTATGCTGTGCAGTTCTGGTCGCCCACCCTCAGGAAAGATATTGAGAGGCTGGAGCGAGTCCAGGCGAGGGCCATAAAGTTAATCCCTTCCGTTAGGCATATGGGCTACAATCGACGGTTACGCGCCCTGAATTTGTTTTCGCTGGAAACGCGGAGGCTGCGCGGTCAACTGATCGAGGTTTTCAAGTTCTTACGCAGGTTCAACAATATCGATTTTATAGGACTAGTGTGCATGGAAATTACTTTACGTACAAGATCTGTGACACGTGGAACAGGCTACCCTCAGAAGTTGTGAACAGTTCTTCTGTGGATCTGTTCAAGAAAAGGTTAGACCGAATCTTGCACACTATTTGAGGGTGACAGAATTTTTCCCTGGCACCCGTTGCCATTGGTACCTCCTCGGTATGGGCCGCAAGGCCTTTTGAGGTAAAACTTTTGCTTGTAACTCTCTCTCTCTCTCTCTCTCTCTCTCTCTCTCTCTCTCTCTCTCTCTCTCTCTCTCTCTCTCTCTCTCTCTCTCTCTCTCCACTGCCCAAATATTAATTTCATTACTTTAAACAGCGATGTTGTGGGTTTACGTTTGATATGTTTTCTAAAAGATAGTTTTCTTTTTGAAAAAGTATTAGAACCTAACCACGGTGAAAATATTTTGAACTTCAGTTTAACGACAAAAGATAATTTAGTTCAGAATGTGGATGTCGGAGAAAGTTTATGCAGTAGCGATCGTAGCACGATACGCTTTTCGGTTAATGTTAAAACTTCTGCAGAATTAAATAACTTCATGGTACCTGATTTTAGGAGAACAAATTTCGATCGCTTTAGAGCTTTATTATTAACTTTGATAAATTGGAATAAACTGCTACGGGTAGATAGTGTTTTTAGATAGTGTTTAAATTTTTTCATAAATTTAAACGAGCACTGCGTACCTACGAGAGTTAAGAGGTGAATTAAATGCTCAATCTAAATGGTGGAATAGAAATTTAGGAAACGCAGTTGCAGATAGAAATGTAGCCTATGAGAAGTATAAAAGGAGCCGTGCGCAGCAGCACTTTCAGACTTATATAGATTTATGTAGAAATGTTAAGCGTTTAATTAGATGTACTAAATGCAGTTTTGAAATTCAAATAGCTCGGGAATGTAAAGAAAATCCTAAGAATTTTTACGATTACGTCAGTAATAGAAATCCCTTGAGGGACAATGTTGGGTCATTTTTGGGCTGCGGTGGTAGCTTAACTAATAATTATGGGGGAGATTGCGATAATTTTAAAGAATTTTTTTTTACATACAGAAAATTTTTTCAGTTGAGGACACTTCTTTTACTCCGGAGGCCAGTAATATGCTCAGTGACGTAAATGAGACTTTTTCATTGCTTACTGACAACTGTTTACATTGAAGAGATCTCTCACTGTACAGGGTGTCCCATAAGTCCGGCATCATAGGAAAAATAATAAAAAAAGGCAAAACAAAAACTTTTATTTACAGAACGTGCTCAATATGTCCACCATTGTTTTCAATACACAAATTCAGACGTGATTCCCAGTCAGCAAGCGCACGGTGAATGATGTCAGGAGTAATGGTGTTACATGCCCCAATAATGCGCTGCCGCAAATGTTCAACACTCCTAATTTTCTCTGCGTATACCAGCGCTTTCAAGTGGCCCCAGAGATAAAAATCTAGTGGCTTGAGATCCGGGCTTCTAGCTGGCCATTCCACAGGCCCTCGACGTCCTATCCAATGACCAGGGAATTGTTGGTACAGGTATTCCCTTACTTGGGTGCTGTAATGTGCAGGAGCGCCGTCTTACTGGAACCATGTTGAAAAATTTCCTTCTTCGTTCAAGACACTGGGAAATGCTTCTTCCTTGAGCATGCGTAGGTAGGTGCCTCCAGTGACATGTTCATCGAAAAAGAGGGGGCCTATGATGCGATCCTTCCAAATGCCACACCATACCATCACCCGAGATGCACCTTGTTCCTTTGAAGAGGTATACCAGTGAGGGTTGTTTTGAGACCAGTAGCGGGTGTTCTGTCGATTTACAGAATGGTGGATGGGAAATTGGCATCCCGAGCATAAGAAAAATATGAATTATGGTTTGTAGAAATAGAAAAATATGAATTTCTCCTATGATGCCGGACTTATGGGACACCCTGTATAGTTAAGTAAAAAATTGACAAATCGCCAGGTCCAAACCACTTTTACCCAAAGCACCTAAAAGAGTTAAAGAATGAAATACTTAATCCTTTAGTTCAAATATTTAATAAATCTTCATCGCAGGGATTGTTCCTCCGGATTTTAAATTGGCTAATGTAACTACAATCTTTTAAAAAGGGGATAAACAACAGGCGGGAAACTATAGGCCTATTAGTCTAACTTCTATAATTGGAAAGCTTTTAGAAACAGTTATTAGAGATCGTATAGTCGAGCATCTTGAAAGCAGTAATCTTATAAAACAAAGCCAACATGGGTTTCGTACAAGTAAATCTTGTTTAACAAATTTATTGAAATTTTTTCATGACGTCATTGGCATTTATGATTGTAGTAGAGCGGTGGATATAATATACTGGGATTTCCAAAAGGCGTTTGGCAAAGTTCCGCATGAACAATTGTTAGAAAACTTAAAAGCTCACGGAATTTTGTATATAAATCTAAAGATATTGTTTTGCCATTGTGTAAGTCGCTTGTTAGGCATCATCTAGAACAGTGGTGCACAAACTTTTTTGATGTGAGGGCCAAACCAACCATCTGTCTTATATGTAGGGGCCAGATATATCGATTGTCTTATATGTAGGGGCCAGATATATCGATATTCTATTTTTTATAAATATGCATTTTTATAACCAGGGGTAATATTTCAGATTTTTCACTTTTTCATTGAATTGAAAAGACCCGTGGGGGCCACATTTGGCCCGCGAGCCAGGGTTTGTGCATCACTGATCTACATTCTAGAATATGCTGTACAGTTTTGGTCGCCCTATATAAGTAAGAATATAGAAATGGTAGAAAGGGTTCAGCGTCGCGCAACAAACCTTATTCCAACGTTAGGTTACGGTAAAACGTACGAAGACAGACTCAAAGAGCTGAATTTGTACACACTTGAAACGACGTTTAATAGGCTACTTAATTCAGGTGTTCAAAATTTCAAGCCGTTTTGATAATGTAAATTATGATAATTTCTTTAACATGGATGAGGGGAACATTACGAAAACCAATGGTTTTAAAATAGAGTAAAAGATTTGAGACAAACATTGCTAGGGGCTTCTTCACTTTCAAGATAGTCGAGAGGTGGAATAGCCTACCTGTGGGGGTCGGAGCAAGCACTTCAGTTAATTTGTTTAAAAACAGGTTGGATAGTTATTTTAGTACCATCAATTTGCATTAAAGGCGGGTAGTTTCACGAGTTAAAGAATGAAATTTTGGGCTGGCCCGCAGGCGGGGTGTGGTATGAATGGGTTAAGTCCGCTGATCGCAATGTCGGTCAGTATGATGTCCCTCACCCTGGGAATCTTTGGGGTGAAACCTCTGACTTCCCCTCTTCCAGGTCTGCTCGGAAACTGAGTATAGCTAATTCAGTATAAATAATGGCTACTCTGAGTACGTAGTATGTATTCATTGAGAAAGAAGCAGTGATTTCCCTTAAGATGTAAATGTAGTAGGAGATGCTGGTCTGGTCTGGTTAGAGAGCACTGGCTGTTGTCACTGGGAGAACACTCGGGAGTCAAAACCTCCGAATAGCTATACAGGGTGATGCATAAATGTTTCATAAATAGCAGGGTGTATTCTTGAGACAAAAGTAAAGAAAAAAGACCATATAAACATAGGTCGAGAAACCCTTAGGTTTCGAGCTATAGCACGCGACAGAAAAATGAAACTCCTAAATATTTTTACATTTTATGCTACTGCAATGATTAAATGGAGATTTGTATAGGCGTTTCCTTGAGCAGACTTTGTCAGTGCTACTTGAAGATGTGCCTATCAGAACTCGACGACTAATGTGGTTCATGCATGATGGTGCACCAGCTCATTTCTCCCGTTTAACTAGGGAATATCTCGATGCTGTGTATCCTGACAATCACCGGTGCGACGTGCTGAGGTATGCATTCGAGAAACAGGAAAGAATTTCGAACATTTAATTTAATGAAGCAAATGTATCATACTGTGTATTTGCATAAAATGTAAAAAATCTTTAGGAGTTTCATTTTTCTCTCGTGTGCTATAGCTCGAAGCTAAGCCTGTGCGATTAATCGAACTTGTCGAGACGATAAACTGGCACTACCCCAAAACCATGGAATGTCGAAGCCGTGGAATAACAATTGAAAAAAAAAAATATATATATATATAATATAATAACGTTATAAAATAGTTGGATATTTGAGAGATTACGCTTTTATAAAGATCTCAGTGCGCATGGTCAGCTTTTGATTTTGTGATGTTACAGAATCACGTGCGCGCGCCTTGCAGTGTGACAAAGTTTGGACCGGTTCTTTGGGTTCGGTTGTTTATTACGCTTTTCAGTATGTTGTTGCTGGTGCATGTATGTTGTTCTGTTGGTGCTGGTGCATGTATGTTGTTCTGTTGGTGCTGGTGCATGTAAATTGTAAAGTATAGGTGAGTGCAGTGCACAGTCGCAGTCGAATCGAATCGAAAATCAAATCGAAATAAAAATATCCAAATCGCACACCCTTACTCGAAACATACGGGTTTCTCGACCTATGTTTATATGGTCTTTTTTCTTTACTTTTGTCTCAAGAATACACCCTGCTATTTATGAAACACATTTATGCTTCACCCTGTATTAAATTATTTTTTGGAAGCCACTCCTCCCTCCCCTTTCTTTTGCTCCTTCCTTTTTTTTTGTTATTAAAAGGTGCTGCTTGAGGGAGGGCTAGTTAACATAGAACAGAAGTAGTAATGTTCCCTTTGTCAATAAATGTAGTAGGAGGCGCTGGTCTGGTCTGGTTTTAGAGAACTGGGAGTTCTCAGATGATACCCCATTGGTAGAGAAGAGAAGCTTGGTGGGATCTCTCTGGAGCCAAAACCTCGGAATGGATGTTTTCAATTTTAGGGATGATACTTGCTTGGGTTTACAGTGCAGGAATGTTAGTATTTTTTAGGTAAATCGCGGAACATCTAACTTAGCTAGCTAGAGAAAGTTTTATAGTTTTATATAGAAGTAGCGATGATTCCTTTTGCAATAAATGTAGTAAGAGGCGCTAGCCGTGTTTGGTTTCAGAGCAATAGGAGTTCTCAGATGATGGGAAACCTCATGAGATCTCTTGGGAGTCAAAACCTCCGCATAGTCATATTCATGTTCAGCCGCTGGGCCGGCGAGAGCTGCCCCGGGCCCCGGAGAAGGATTGGTATATGGGCCTCCCTGTTTACTCATTATTTTTTTATGAATGTTTTTTGTGTACATAACAAGCAAACTGATTATATGTCCAAGTCACTATTCAAAACATACAGTATGATAATCTCTATAAAATGTATGTTCATTAATTATATTTCCTCTCTGTTACTTAATCAATTGCTTTATTAATATTTTTAGATTTTATCCCCCTCTTTTCGGGCCCCCCTAGAGGTCCGGGCCCCGGGGATTTAACCCGGCTTCTCCGCCCTCTCGGCGGCCCTGTGTTATTAGGGAAGCGACTTAGTTAGAGTGGAACTTTAATTTTAAATAATGCACGTCAAAAGTTGGCAAGAAAAAAAATTATGCATATTATGTATTATTATTCACCATTATGCATGGTGAAGAATGCAATATAAATTACTACATGATAAGTCTTCGGTACGGTGGTTTTGGCAGGCTACGGAGAAATGATGCAACGGCCGAAATGATGACTTCATGTTCATAAATAAAAAAAAAATCCTTTAAAAAAATCCATGATGTACAATTTTGGCTTCTAAAATGACAACTAACAAAATACTATCAAAACAAAAGAAAAATAGCTATCTAAACAACCAGTCAACTACGACTTTGATAAACTTTAAAGACTCGTTTTAATTGGATTGATCTCTGCAAAAAATCAATATCTCGGAAACGAAGCGATTGCGGATTTATGTTCACAGGAACTTTTTTGTTCACTTTGACGTCCTGAATATTACTACTATTAATTCACCGAAAATCTGTCTGTCCGCAGAAAAAACTTTTATGTTTCTGAACTGATTTCGACCAAAATTCGTATGGTGGATGGGGGTGATGAGTAATGAACGAAAATATATGCGTGACCAGTACCCCCCCCCCCCTACCAATTACTGGGCCCGAAGGCCCCAGCACCGCGATAAAACTATCGAAAAGAACGCACCCATGAAAATGTTGAGCTGATTGTGTCAAGATTTGTGAAGCTTAAGCTTTTCATGACCATAGTGTTAATATTGACCAAATAATTGACCCCTAGTAATTGGGGGATTTCTACTGTGGTTCAGTTATTTGGACAATAAAACTATAGAAAAGAACGCACTCGTGAAAATCTTGAGCTTCACATTGCCGCCCGTAATAATAATAAGAATAATGAAGAAAATCAAGTTGGTGAATAAATTTAGAAAATAATGTAGCCATCAAAAATTTTAGCTACACATCGGAAGCCATGATAAGTAAAAAAAATGTGACAAGTTGTGTTTGAAATTTAACTGCTTCGTGAACTTCAAGTAAAATCTGTGAAGCTGCATTTAAAATTTGGGTGATTCGTGAGCTAATTGTAAATGTTAAACTCTAACTTGCTTAGAGAATATCCCGCCCATAGGACGGCTATTTTTGCTAGTGTATACTAATTTATGAAACATAATTTGATAATACCCTGTATATTTGAAACGGTTTTTTAGGAAAAGTAAAATAATAATCAGTATTTTTAAAAAATTGCGTCAGAAAAAGAAATAGGCGAAAGTACTTTGAATTCAATTGAATAACCTTTATTATTATTATTATTATTATTATTATTATTATTATTACGAGGGTAATTCAATAAGTATCCGCACTTTTTATTTTCACAATTTTATTTTCACATCTGATAGATTATAAACACATCACTTCTCAACATAGTCTCCCTGTTTCTCAATACACTTAGTCCAGCGATCTACAAGCTTCCTAATGCTATCACAAAAGAATGTTTTTGGCTGTGTGCGTAGCCAGTCATGCACCGCCTCCTTCAGGTCATCATCGCCTTGGAATCGCTGATCTCTCAAAGCGTCTTTTAGTCGTCCAAACAGGTAAAAATCCGAAGGTGCCAGGTCTGGACTGTCGGCTGGATGGTTGAGAACTTCAAATTTAAGTTCTTGAAGGCATTTTCTAGTCTGTGCAGCGGTATGAGGGCGTGCATTGTCATGTAACACCTTCCGACAATCTCCCTCTCCATGTCAGAATACGATGCACTTGTTACTGTAGTTCCACACTCTAGATAATGTTCAAGGGTAGGGCCTCGTGTATCCCAAAACAGTGTTAGCATAACTTTACCTGCTGACGGCTGCGCTTTGAACTTCCTTGCAACGGGAGATGTTGGATGCTTCCATTGCATGCTCTGTCGTTTGCTTTCTGGTTCATAGTGATGGATCCAGGTTTCACCTCTAGTGATAATGCGCTCCAAAACGTTTTCACCTTCATTATGATACCGCGCCAAAAGACGAGAGCAGACGTCCATACCTGGATCCATCACTCCATGAGTTAAAGCAAGCAATTCGCACAAAACGGAGAGGGAGATTGTCGGAAGGTGTTATTCTATTACACGACAATGCGCGCCCTCATACCGCTGCAGACTAGAAAATGCCTTCAAGAACTTAAATTTGAAGTTCTCGACCATCCAGCCTACAGTCCAGACCTGGCACCTTCGGATTTTTACCTGTTTGGACGACTAAAAGACGCTTTGATAGGTCAGCGATTCCAAGGCGATGATGACCTGAAGGAGGCGGTGCATGACTGGCTACGCACACAACCAAAAACATTCTTTTGTGATGGCATTAGGAAGCTTGTAGATCGCTGGACTAAGTGTATTGAGAAACAGGGAGACTATGTTGAGAAGCGATGTGTTTATAATCTATCAGATGTGAAAATAAAAAGTGCGGATACTTATTGAATTACCCTCATATTATTATTAATATTAATTAATCTACTATATAAAAGCAAGTTTAACTTTTGGGTCTCTAACGGCCGCTTCACACGAGCGTATTTTTGTCGCACGTTTTAGAAATCAAAGGAGTTCAATGGGACCCATTCACACGGCGTACGCGCGACAAAACAAACGCGGCGCAGACGCTCACCAAATGCCCTACTTCCAAAACGCGACGCATAAAAATGCGCCAAGCGTTCTAGAATTCTTCGTGTGGCAGTTGTTTCAGCTCTGGCAGAATCAATACCTTACTGCAAGTGCCTCTGTATTATCCTTGTCTGGTGCTGTTTATAGGATGGACCCACCATTTGCGCTTTCTTTGCTTTTTCATAACCTTATTTATCAAATACACACAAACAATTTTCTTGTTTACGTCTTCCATCACGAGCAGATGCTTGCGAACTGAGGTGATGCGCGCGACAAATACGTCTGTGTTAACACATGCCTTCTAGAAAAACAGACGCGCTCATAATTATGCGCGCGACAAAAATACACTCGTGTGAAGCGTCCCTATTAAAAGAGCTGATTTTTTTTTTTAAATAGGATAATATTGGAGGAAAAAAAGTTGAGGGAATTATTATTATTATTATTAATAATAATAATTATTATTATTATTGTGGGCGGCAGTGTGAAGCTTAAGATTTTGATGACTGCGTTCTTTTCTATAGTTTTATTGACCAAATAATTGAACCCCCAGTAATTGGGGGCCCCTGCGGTCCCCCAATTACTGGGAGTTCAAGTATTTGATCAATAAAACTCTAGTCATGAAAATCTTAAGCGTCACAAATCTTGACACAATGTGAAGCTCAAGATTTTCATGGCTGCGTTCTTTTCTATAGTTTTATTGCTGTGCTGGGGCCTTCGGGCCTAGTAATTGGTGAGGGTGGGGGTGCTGGTCGCATATATTTTTGTTCATTACTCATCACCCACATCCACCATACGAAGTTTGAACGAAATCGGTTGAGAAACGTAAAAGTTTTTTCTGCGGACAAATGGACAGTGATATGTATATGTATAATATTATTAATCAAAGGAGTGATACGACGAAAAATAATAAACGATTTGAATGATTAAAATTTAGTCCAATCAGCCCATCCCAAGAAAGTGCTGGTGCATAACAGCTAGTCTATATTATAATAAGAGAGCTGTCCGTCTGTCCGTCACACTTTCAGAAATTGTGAGAAAAAATTGTGAGAAAAAAATTCAGAAATTGTAAAAAAAATTCAGAAATTGTATTACGGGCGGCAATGTGAAGCTCAAGATTTTCATGACTGTGTTCTTTTCTGTAGTTTAGCAATGGGGGAGGGGGTTAGCCCCCAAGTTGTATGAATGGGGGTGAGGAGGTTTTGGGATATACCAGATTCAGAAATGTTGACACAATGTGAAGCTCAAAATTTTCACGGCTGGGTTCTTTTTTTGTAGTTTAGCCTGTCTAACCGTCAGCGAAGCGGCGGGAACTGTACTAGTTATTAATAAAATAAATCCAATACTTTCACAATTTACAATGACATAAATAATCGTGAAGCTCCACTATTTATTTTATTTAATTAATTTGGCCCTTAAGCTTTAGGTTTTACTGGGCTCTTTATCTTTCCTGAAATTACCTAAAAAAGTAATTTTAATTTATTATTATTATTATTATTATTATTATTATTATTCTGAAATCAGAAAATTTTATGAGATTGTTTCGATGTTGAGAAAATTTGTTTTGATTTTAAGAATGTGATCCCTATTTTTTTTAATGGTGTTTTTTTGTCTCATTGTTTAGTTAAACGGCAAATATCCATTCATCCATCGTGTTCTGCCTATCAGGCAGGTCCAACTTATGTGTCCCGCCAAAGTGTTCTAGCCTGAGCTATCTTTTTCATCTTATGGTAGCTCCTGCCTGCCTTCAAATCATCCAGCATTGCTTTCCTTTTCCTTCCCCTCGGCCTTCTACCGTCATACCTACCCTCTATCACCTCCTTCAATAATCCTTCTCTCAACACGCGTCCGATCCATTTCTTCTGTCTTTCTCTTATCACCTTAATGAGTCTTCTTTCCTCCCTCACCTGTTGCAGTACTTCCTCATTACTTTGGTGTTCCCTCCAGCTTATCTTTAGCATTCTTCTCCAAATCCATATTTCAAAACTTTCCAGGAGTTTCTTTTCAGTTGTTTTCAGTGTCCATGTTTCTGCTCCATACAGTGCCACGCTCCATATCAAGCTTTTTACTAACCTTTTCTTCAGCTTCAAGTTGAGTTTACCCGTAAGTAGTCTTTTCTGTCTCTCAAAAGCTACCTTACCCATACCAATTCTAGATCTTACTTCCTTATTGTAATCTCCATTGTTGGTTAATAAACTTCCCAGATATTTAAACTGCTCAGCTTCTTCTAAGGTCCGATTTCCTATCGTTAGGCTCATTTGTGTTCTTTTCCTTCTTGCAATTTTCATTACCTTTGTCTTGGTCTCATTAATTCTCATTCCGAATTCTTCCGCCGTTGTTGTCAAGTTATTGACCATTCTTTGCAGTCCTTCCTCAGTACTACAAACAAATACCTTGTCATCTGCAAACCTTACAGATTTGACCAATTTACCTCCCACTCTGATTCCCTCTTCCATATCTGAGAGTGCTTCTATTATCATTGCTTCCGCATAGATGTTAAATAACACGGGGGACGGGGAGCATCCTTGTCTGACCCCTCTCCCAACCAATCCAGGCTCCGATTCTCCTCCTGCAACTCTAACATTCACAGTCTGCCCAAGATATAGGTTTTTTATCAGCCTACGGTCCCTCCAGTCAACATTAATATTCAATATTTCCATTAGTTTCCTCCATTGGACTCTGTCAAAAGCTTTTTCAAAGTCAATAAAACAAACAAACAGTTGATACTCATTGATATTAACTCGCTGTGACTGGGAGACCGAAACTTTTGAGATCAGAGCCACCTAAATCTCTCGGTTTGTACTCAATAATTATAAGAGCTTGATTGAAAATGTCATCACAGAAATCTACATTTGATTTTGGGTTTGTATTTGTTCCCGGTTCAAAATGTCCTCAACAAGGTTCTCCTTGTAGTTATTCCAAAATTCCCGAGGATTAGATATGGCACACATGTGGAGGATAATGGCAAAAAGATTCCCCATCATCATGGAAAATATAATGCCAAGAATATTTAGGTAAAAAGTTGGTTTTCAGTTCGTGTTTGAGATTTATCCTTATATTTTGTTACTAGCAGAATTACCCAGCTTCGCTCGGGTTCAGTATATATGAAATTACCTTGACTCTGTCTTTGATCAGAATTAAATTTAGTCTAAAAAAATGGTAACTATAAATTGAAAACGAACTATAAAGATAGGTTAAGGAAAGCAATCTTGAAGATTATCTTTATTTTTCAACAATTGGTTCAAAAGTATAAATGAAGTGCATAGATAATTGATATTTAGTGAATTAGCACCTAGTAGTGATCTTTTAGATGTTAATGAAGGTTGCATGAAATGAGAAATCAAGAACAGTACAATTATTATTACTGTAAATGCTTGAGAAAAATGCATCAAATCAAATATTTATACCATATAACCAATGACATGTTATCGCTGCAGTGCTTCGGGATAGACTATGTTGACTGTTTTCCCATCATCACCCAAAATGAAAAGATTTTCACCGTCACCAACTCTTGAGCACCCAACATAAAGCTGGCCATGAGAAAAACATGGTTTCTGTAGGTTGAGACCAACTACCTCAAGCGACTGGTCCTGAGCTTTGGTGATGCTCATGGCAAAACTTAGTCGAATTGGGAACTGGAGGCGCTTGAATTGAAATAGCAAGTCCGCTGGAATGATTGGAATTCGTGGAATGAAGACGTCTTTTCCTGCTGCATGTCCAGTCATTATTGTGGCCGCAATGACATGCGCCTACAGCTTCTTTACAGCCAACCGCCTTCCATTACAAAGTGTTGGTGGGTCCATATTCCTGAGAAGAATGGTGCACCAATCTTGAGCTGTATATTGTGTGGTGGCACACCTGGTGGCTCCAGAGAACTGAGAAATTCTTTTGGATAATTAACAGCATCGTTGGTGTCTGGCAATCATGTTTGCGTCTAATTTTAGCTAAAAGGAGATTGATGAGAAAAGTTTTCCTGTTCCACCTGGAGCATCCAGAAAAAAGATGCTGCCACTTCCACTGAAAACATCTTCAGTGAATCTGTCCAAGGCTTGTCTCTGGTCTGGAACCAGACGTTCATTTTCCTGTATGTATTCAGCAAGTTGGTCAGTGTAATTTGTGTCTCTGGGGATATCAGTTGATAACTCATTAATATTAACTCGCTTGTGGCTCTGGGAGACCGAAACTTTTGAGATCAGAGCCACCTAAATCTATCAGTTTGTCCTCAATAATTATAAGAGCTTGATTGAAAATGTCGTCACAGAAATCTACATTTAGGTTTTGGGTTTGCATTTGTGCCTGGTTCAAAATGTCCTCAGCAAGGTTCTCCTTGTAGTTATTTCAAAGTTCCCGAGGACTGGATATGGCATACATGTGGAGCATAATGGCAAAAAGATTCCGCATCACCATTGATGACTGTGTAGCAGCTGCTTTATTCAGGGTGTTACTCCAATGGGTATCATCTTCAAGGAGTCCTCTCAATTGGCAAGCTTGTTTATAAGTCTCACAGACTCTGCCGTCCACTGTTCGCAGTTCCTCGAACGATGTTGGCCCCTTGACCTCATGTAGAAGTAGACGCAAGAGAAAGCATTCTGAATTGCCAGGATGCGCGGTGTAAACACGGGCTAATGCATCACTGGCCTTGACATTAGGATGCTCTGGTCCATTATATCCTACTTTTCGACGGGCCCACTTCGTGCTTCCACTATTCCATATGAAATACTTGAGTACTTGGTGGTAGAGTAGAGTCTTAGCATATTCATCTTCCCTGCAAAGGTTAAAAAATCCTGTGAGAGTCGTGTCTTGTGTAGCTTGGGCAAAATGACGTGCATTTTCTTCAGTGAAGTAAACTCTTTGGCTATTTTCAAGATGTACACTGATATAAACCACTGTAGGATGTTTTTCATGAATTGGAAAGCTCAGAATTCTCCAGATGGCCTCATTACTGCTGATATATCGGCCTAATTCATATTGTTGAACCTCATCATTCTTGGATACATCCTTCTGAAAGTTAAACACAGCCATATCAGTTCCTTTGTTGACATACTTGCAGAAATATTTTATGGACTTGACGGAATTACACATTTCAACATTAATGTGAGCATTGAACAGTCGAGAGAGGAGTGGGCAATATGAAACAATCCACCTGTTGTCAACTTGACTTTCAGAACCACGAATCTTGATACTTGTAAATCCACCATCCTCTGGGCTTCTTCGGCGATACCCGCTAGACAGCGGTGTTGGGATCTTTAAAAACTGTAGCAACAAATTTTCTTTTTATTCATTATTATTATTACGGGCGGCAATGTGAAGCTCAAGATTTTCATGACTGCGTTCTTTTCTATAGTTTTATTGACCAAATAATTGACCCGACAGTAATTGGGGGTTCAGTTATTTGGGCAATAAAACTATAGTATAGGTAGTCAAGAAAATCTCAAGATTCACAAATCTTGACACAATGTGAAGCTCAAGATTTTCACGGCTGCCTTCTTTTCTGTAGTTTTATCGCGGTGGTGGGACCTTCGGGCCCAGTAATTTTAATTATTTAATTTATTAACCCAGGTGTACAACCTTGGGACGAGGAAGCTTCTAGCAGTGGCTGTATCCTCCAGTGCGGGGCACGTCAGCGCGTCAACGCCAACGAAAAAACGTGGAACGTCAACGCAAAGAAGAGGCGACGTCAAACCGAAGACATCAACTCGCTAGTAGACAAACCTCCTCAAATCTCCGTGCAGCGGGCAGTCTACGGTGGGCCAGACTAGCAGTCGACGGCCTGTTGTGTGGCACGGTCAGAGTGCCGCTCGGCTCCCGGGGCCAGACCTATACCAGCGTGCTATTTTTTCATTTACGGGGAGCAATTGCGTGCCGGACGTGCTCCCCGGACTACTCTTACTCTCCGGCGATATTAAGACTAATCCAGGCCCCACTACAACTTACACATGTCACCATACACAAAGACATAGACACAATAGGACCATGAGACACATACAGACGCATAATATTAACATATTACAGCACAACGTAGATGGTCTCACAAACAAAATCATACAGCTTAGGGAATTCGTACACAAACAAAACATTCACATAGCACTTACATAAGAAACAAAACTAAAACGCCCACACAAAACACCCACCATCCCTGACTTCACGGCGATCCGTCAAGATCGTACTGGGGGTCAAGGGGGTGGACTCATCACTTACATACGTAAAAGCATTAGCTACACTGATGTCACCCAAAACATTACAAACACAGTCCAAACAGATAACACGATAGAAATACAGGCAATTAACATTAAAACGCACGCAAAACACAACACCACACTCGTCAACATTTACATCCACCAGATAGTTCATCTCAAGTGCCAGCCAATTACAATCCACAGTTACACAATCTGGCCTCTCTCGCTAATGTCATCTTAGGAGGAGGCTTCAACGCTAAAGACACTAGTTGGTACCTGCACAACCAAAGCAACACCAGAGGCGCCAACAGAGCCACACAACTAAACAGCCTCTTCATTCTTAACAACACAGAAGAACATACACACATACCACATCAAGCAGGATACTCAAACTCCTCCCCAGACATAACGTTCTGTTTCCCCCTCACTAGCAACACATACACACTGGAGAACGGAAAAACAACTGTCATCAGACCACCTGTCCATCATCATCACAACACGTTCTACAACCCAAATTACACTAGAGAAATAGCGCACCTCATAAGGCAACGTAACAACCTCAAACATAACATACAAACACCACACACAAAACAGCAGAAACAACAGCTCAACACAGAAATAAACAACAACCTTAAAGAAAAACAAACAGAAACATTTAGGGAATTCATAAAAACACTAAACCACTCCACAGATACATACAGGCTATACAAGACTATAAACAGCATTACCCACTCTAACAGCGGCATTTACACCTCACAGGCGGCTACCTGTCGCAGCCAAAATAATATCCCAACATATGCACAACAACCTAACATTCTAGTTAATCACTACGCAAAGATAAGTCACTTAAACAGAAACAACAGCCACAAACACGCAAACAGACAAACAGCCAGACACAAGAAAACCTACAGACTCGACACGACCATTACACCCTTCAGCACAGACCAGACCACCAAGATCATCAAAAACATTAAGAATTCGAAGGCTACTGGACCAGACAACATATCTAACATACACCTTAAACACTTGGGCCCACAGGGAATACTAGCTCTCACAAACATCAGCACATATTCATACCAACACTGTACTATTGCTGACACTTGGAAACAAGGTAAAATTATTATATTACTCAAACCAAACAAAAATCCAACAGAACCAGCTTCCTATAGACCCATTACTTTACTATGCACACCTTCCAAAGTAACAGAAAAACTAATCTTACAAATCACCTCCCCACACATACCACAATCGCCTACTCAACATGGATTCAGACCTCACCACTCAACCACGACATTACTCACTAATCTCACGCAGCACATCATGGATGGCATCAACTCCAGACGACCAGCTCAACGTACACTATTGGCAACAATAGACATTAGTAAAGCATTTGATGCTATCCCACGCTTCCCTCATAACAAAATACTCAACACAAACATGCACAATAAGACCAAAAGGTAGCTGAGCAACTATCTTTCAGGAAGATACTCACATGTCACATTTAATGGCAAGTCATTCAAAAACAAGCTTTTTCCGAACGGGGTTCCTCAAGGCTCTGTTCTCTCACCAGCAGTGGCGTGCGGTGATTTTTCGTCAAGGGGAAGCAATTCAAGCAAAAGCAACAAAGATTATATAAAATAAAAATAAAACTTTAAAATACTCGTATATAATAAAAACAAAACACATATAATCATCTACTTACTTTACTTATAGGTTAATTCTATTCTTTTCTTTTTTATTAAATATATCTCTTATTTCTTCGTAAAAGGCATCGGTTTTCATATCCTTAAGAAGCTTTTTCTCAATTGAGATTAAAGCTAAACTTGCAAGCCTTTCTTACCCTTGCGCATTTCTAGCGTAGTTACGTATTTGCTTTAAATGAGAGAATGACAGCAGACAGCACGTAAAGTTGCCAGATATTTCAAGAAAATTAACTATAAGATCTGGACAGCGATTTCTAAATTGCTTCCTTTTTGACATAGAGAAGGATAAAATAACGATAAATATATATTCTTTTTCGCTTAACGTGGCCATGGAATTTTTTAGTAGAAAAACTATATATGAAACTTGTTGTATTCAATAAATACTACATTATTAAACATTAAATGAGTTTAGAATGGAAAGAAACAATTTGTAACAGTAAAAAAAAAGTGTCATTGGGAAAAAGAATGCATTTCGTCAATTGTTGTCCAACTCGAGATTTTTTGCGTCGGCTTTCTTAAAGGTTTTTGCACGAACGGCAACCAATGTATATACTATGTATCCACCTGATTACCAATCAAATGCTATAAATAGTATAATAAAATGATTTTGTACAAATTATTAACACATATTGAACTGTTTAAACTTTAAAGTAAGCACACCGGACAAAAAATTAGTCACCCCTCTCAGAATGTACCTAATAACGTGTGACGGCGCCTCTGGCCTTGATAACCGCACGAATCCGGCGAGGCAGAGACTCTACGAGGTTGTGCATGTACTGAACATCGATTTGCTGCCACTCGTTCATCAGCCGGTCCCGAAGTTCCGCCAGAGTCCGTGGGTGTCTATTCCTGCGCTTCACTTTCTGTTTCCAGCCTGAACAACACCTTCGACGCATTCAGGATTAAAGGCTTCATTGGACCTGCGATGTACTCGTCGCCTCCCATCATTGGAGAACAAACAAAAACGGGACTCATCGGACCAAATTACACGTTTCCAATCTGCCGCAGTCCGGTTTTTGTGCCTCTGAGCCCATTTATAACGTGCCAATTTTGTGACTTGCTGTTAACAGCGGCCTCTTCCGTGGTACCCTGCTCCAGATGTCCATCGCATGCAGTTCTCGTCGCAATATCCGTTCGGAAATTGGTCGCTGGAGAACCTCATTGGTTTCTTGGAGCAATTGTTCTCTGGTTTGAAAGCGATTTGCAGTTACTAGACGAGAAACATGGCGGCGGCCCCTATTGTCGAGAATTGTTTTCCGGCCACAGTTACGCCGTCGATTGTCAGTTGATTGCGAACTACGCCACTCTTTGTAAACTCGCTGGACAGTACGCGTTGACACACCAACAAATTGGGCTACTTCAGACATTTTGTGTCCGTGGGCTCTGCCAAACACGATGGCTCCTTTTTGCCACTGAGTAACGTCTGCCTCATGACCCATTTTGCAGACACTATCCAACACACACTTTGTTCTTTACCACCTCACGAAACAGATCTGATCCTGTGTGCTACGTCACCGCTACTTGTCACTTACCAATGCTACATCAGCGCCCTCTGTGTGACCTTGAACTTCCTACTATCGGTGCTATTAGGGGTGACTAATTTTTTGTCCGGTGTGCTTATAATACAGCATTTTCTTTCTTTGAATAGGGAAGCATTGCTTCCCTTGCTTCCATGGACCGCACGCCACTGCTCACCAGCACTGTTCAACTTATACATACATGACATTCCAACACCCATAGATAACAAGCTTACCTTATCATCATATGCAGATGACATCACTCTAACATCCACCTACAACAACATCGACACCGCTACAAATAACCTACAAACATACATAAACAGTATACAAGACTGGCTCACACAATAGACTCAAAGTAGCGCCCACAAAATCAACCATCACCTTGCTAACAAGCAACACAAAAGAACACCAAATAACTCCACAACTTACACTAAGCAACACCAACATTCCACACACTCAGGATCAAAATACTCGGGGTCACATGCAACACATCATTATCTTTTGCAAACTACATTCAGGACATTAAAAACAAATGTACGTCAAGACTTAACACGCTTAGGGTACTAACAGGCACAAACTTTGGACACCAGCAGGAAACAACATCACTCATATACAAACAATATATTCGCTCAGTTATGGACTATGCTAGCCCATGCTGGGCACCCATTATCTCAAACACCACATAAACACCTTACAGACAATACAAAACAACGCACTTCGTATCATTACAGGATGCACTCAAACAACACCAATAGAACACCTGCACACAGAAACAAAAATACTGAAAATTAAGGAACATTTAGACATGAGGGAACACAATTCATGGCAGCAGCGACAACTAACCCACAACACCACTACATGTACAATCATGCACCAACACCTCGCACCATTAAGGTAACACTAGAGAGACATTATAACCAAATTCTCCATTCCATACCACGCCCCCACAGACATCACACAGTACAGAAAACACACACACACACACACACACACCTAATCCACAAAGCACTGACACGACTCTGTCCGAATACGGTCCTAGGTGCGAAGCCGCCTTCCATTGACAGGTCAGAGACCAGCCTGAGCAGATCGGATCGAGTTAACTTCGCACGATTCCGATGTGGACATCACCCCAACTTACAGACATATAAACACAAACTAGACAACTCCACAGACGACACCTGCCACCTGTGCCAGGATACACCACAAACAATTGAACACATTATGACAGACTGTACCACTTTAGCACAACATAGAACACACCACAACATCACTGGTGCGCTGAACCTCTTGTCCACTCCGGAGAGGGCGATTGGTTCCCTGCGTGCCGCCGGCTTGCTCGATCAGGGTGAGCTGAGCTGATCGGCTAACCAACAACAACAACAACAACAACCTCGGGACCTAATCAATGTGTATGTGAAGTGTCATGTTTGTAACTGCTTCCATTTTGGAGTTATGGCTGGAACACACACACACACACACACACACACACACACGTCCTTTTATTATAAATAGATAATATTGAAACTTTGTTAAAGAATTAAATAAATTATTTGCATTGGATCACGCAAGACAGTTTCATTTTCTTTCAACTTCCTCTTTTTTTTCTTTTTTTTTCCCTTTTCTGCCCTTCTCCCTCCTTAGCTTCCTCCTTCCCCCATTCTTTGGGGCCTCGCAAAGAATCATCGCCTTCAGGAAATCGAAACAAATTGGCCGTCGGACACAAGAAAAAAATGATTGCTTTGTTTTCTTTGCGTGTAATATGGGAGACTAGCCCAGCTCTTACTTATAATTTTTAATACTCTACTTCCAAATTGCATAATTTTCACTTTATCTGTGCGTGAAGAAAATACTATATAACAGTGTGTTATAGGTGAGAAAAGGCACCATTTGGGTTGGAGCAGGGTAATAATTGGTGTATTGGAATTCTGATAAGACAACCTATAAAGGAAGAGGCTTCTCCTCTCTGTAGGCCTAATTTGCTAGTCAGTCTTGATGTATAGCTAGAGTGGCCACCTATTAATGCTGTTTCTTGGGACTTGGGAGGGAAACAAATGCTTCAGAGAATGAAATGCGTTTCTACATGATAAAGTTTATTAAATAGGCCTATTATATTGACACGGAAACTGGAGACTGTCATTTATTTATAGCCGAGGGACCAGTAGTTGACTACTTCAATTAATTCTTTGTTGCCATTATAAAGAATGCGTATGGTGTGGTACGCAAATTTGTGGACATAATAGTAATGGAATTTTTCACTGTCGAAATAAAGTTGATTTAAATTTAAAACCAATGTGTGTCTCTATGCAACATTTTCTGTATTTTTTTCACGCACACATTTCAATATTTCGTTGACATGGCAACCGAGAGTTTTCCTTTCTTTTGATCTTTTTTAGCAATTCTTTACAGCGTTGATTAACAGATGTAATGAAATATCGAAATTTTGAATATTGGAACTTCTGACAAAATAACTGACATTAAACTTTATGACTAATATATAGAGAGCCTTTTTAGTTTGGCCTTTATTTATTACTTTAAAGGATAGGCCCATACATAGATCGCCCGCACAAGATTTTTAGCGTGTTACTTTATCACTCGTTAGATCAGTAATTAACCTGAAGCGATGTTTTGATCAATAGTTTCCGATAATGCCGTAGGCCTAACATCTTCTACAGTGCCCGCGAAAAGTATCCGATCACTCAAGAAAATACAATATTTTCCCTTGATATTCAGAGACACATAATTCACTTTCTATTTGTTCTAGCGACATCAGGTAACTTTGAGGTTGCTCGCTGATATGAGAGCTATCCAACGCATTCTCAAATTAGTGTTCTGGTAGCCTTCGTTGCGGGTGGCTTTGTCTCAAAGTTGTCAGATTTCACTGTTTGTATAAATTTATTGATATTTTGTTATTTTTTACAGAAAGTGGTGTAAATAAAATTTATATATAATGTGTGCTAAAAAACAACTTAAGAGTGATTGTCGAGGTGCTATTGTTGCTTTGCATACATGTGGGAAATCACAGAGACAGATAGCTAAGGAATTAAACATATCCCAAAGTACCGTTAATTTATGGGTTTCACAGGCTAAGAACAATGCCGGCCTAACTACGCCAGTCTCTAAAAAACGATCTGGCAGACCGAGAAAAACAAATTCACGAACAGACAAACTTATGAAACGTTTAGTATTGAAAAACCCAACAATAACTGCGAAAGAAATAAATTTAATATGAATAATTTGTTATCTGGTGTTTCTGAACGAACTATCCAGGAGCGGCTCCAAAAAGAACTCGGATTACCATCTCGCCATGTTGCTAAGAAACCGTTCATTAATGAAAAAATGCGTAAAAAACGTGTCGCATTTTGTAAAAAATATATTCATTGGACTGTTGATGACTGGAAGAAGGTTTTATTTAGTGATGAGTCGACATTTTTGACATTCAGAAGTTGTCCAAAAAAGGTTCGCCGGCCCATTGGCTCAAATAGGATGGACCCTAAATACACCCTAAAGACAATGAAACACCTTCCAAGTGTGATGGTTTGGGGTTGTTTCGGTTACTATGGGCGTGGAAACCTATATTTTCTTCCGAAGAACACAACTATGAATGGTGCACGGTATTTAGCAATGCTACAGGATAAACTTCCAATGGCAATGGCAATCCAAAGGACAAAAACATACATGCATGATAGTGCACCATGTCACAGGGCCAAAATAGTGACAAAATGGATTACTGACAATAAATTTGATATTTTGGATTGGCCTGGTAATAGTCCAGATCTCAATCCGATAGAAAATATGTGGCTAATAATAAAAAATAGGTTGAATGCCACGACACTGGCTCAGTCGAAAAATTACAAGAAGCCATCAAAAAGGTATGGTGCAAGGAAATATCAGTGGAAGTTTGTCAAAACTTGATTAAATCCATGCCAAAACGTCTAGAACAAGTCATCCAAACCAAAGGACAGATGACAAAATACTAATATAAGGTTAGTATACATTTAAACATTGTTTTTTATGTAAAAAATACAAATTTCCAGGGTGATCGGATACTTTTCGCGGGCACTGTATACGAGTCGAGCTCATTGAATTTCGTATTGATTTTTAGACATTTATGATACGGTTTGGTAGTTTTTTTATAATTTTTTAAATTTATGATAAAAATTATTTTTAGGTTTAATCGTTTCCCGGGTCCTTGGTTATATGGGGAGCTTGCCTTTTTTTCTTTGGTTGTATTGTAGAGAAGGCGATTTATCTAAGTCAGTGTGTCGTTATTAGCGGGGCCTCTATCCCATAATATAATGGAAAACTTATTGCCACCGTATACAGAGGGTTAACAAAAGTAAATAGACACTTGATTTTCCACAGTTTTTATTTGATAATTACACTACATTACATTTCACTCGGAAAACATGAAGCCACTGAGGCCTATTGAGGTTATCCAAGTCACGAGCTAATAAAAATAGAATCTTGCAAAACATCAATCTCAATTCCGCTAACTAATGTACAACTATTTACTACTATCAAAGTAGCCCACAAACTTAAGCTAAAACTACTAGTATATTAATTACAATCTACAAACTATCTCATTCATGAAAGTGTCCATATTTTTCTTACAATTAACTAACGAGCTACTGTTTACCACATCATATGGCAAGTCATTCCAAAAATCATCTACTCTATGACTGAAAAAGTATTCTCTTAGAATTCAGGGGTTCTTAACCTGTCACTCGCGAGCAACATGTTGCTCTTCAAATGGGCAAATGTTGCTCACGAACAAAGCCTGCTTTTCTAATGCAAAGCAAAAAGGATAATATTTTTCCTGAAATTTTTACTGTTGACTTCAAGATAACATTTTCATTCATGGTCGACATTTTTAGCCATTTAAACGACTTAAATCTGAGGTTGCAAGGAAAAAATAATTTTGTTGTTGCCTTATATGAGGAAATTACGGGATTTAAAAAAAAACCCAACTTTTTCAGAGCCAAGTTTCTAAGGAGAATCTTAATCATTTTCCTGAACTTAAAAAATGTTTGGCTGAAACTGCTAGCAACTGTCCATCACTCGTAGTAAAAGCACTCGAAAACATTAGTGACGAGTTCGAAGAGAGGTTCAAACACTTAAAAGAGCATCTACCAAACTTTCAATTATTGACAAACTACATAAATTTCGAGATTGATGATGATCTGACACAAATTTTCAAACAAGAGGAAATAGCAGCTGCAGAATTAGAACTTATTGATGTTTTTCAATATACCTAAAAATTTTAATTAAGCATTATGAAGTTTGCATGCGTTTAAAGAAATATTTAAATAGTTAAATATTTATCTAATTTAAACTTTAAGTTTAAGTTAAAGGCTTTTTTTTTATATATGTTGCTCACTCTGTAATTAAGTGCCAAAAATTTGCTCACTTAAGAAAAAAGATTAAGAACCCCTGTGACTTAAATCAAGTCTACAAGTCTGTTTTCTAACTTTCTTATTATGTCCACGAGTTATCCCATCAGCCTCTAGTGAGAAAAAGTTACGTACATCTAAACTGTCCAAACCTGAAAACATTTTGAACATCTGTATCATATCTCCCCTCCAACAACATCTCTCAAAACTAAACATACGTAGTTCCTTTAATCCAGCGTTTCTTAACCTTTTTCGACATCAGCACCCCCTGTAGTTAGGTCTAAGCAGTCCAGCACCCCCTTCACCTGGTTAGTAGCAAAAAGTTAGCAAAAGTTAGTAGCAAAAAGCATCACGCAAATACAAAACAAATAAGAATATGAGTACAATTTATAGTTGACCAATAATATTTTGAATAAAAAGATATCAAGTTAAAGCAAAGTGAACATACATTTAAAAGCAGCATATTTAGAGTAAAAAATAAACGAGGAAAATTTTAAAACGATATTAAGACAAGACACACAAAGAATTATATTTACAAATTCAAACCTAAATACTTTCTTGAATACAACAATATAATAAAATACTTGTTCTTGAATATAACAATAGATCAAGCGGCCAAAAGAAATGTTAAGAATAACAATCAAGGAGAATTATATACTTACCCACTAATCTTGGGGTCAAAATCATGCAAAAAAAGTAAATTTCTTGTGACACAGAGTCAACGTCTTCCTTCTTAATATTAATGGTGATAATGTAAACGTGCAATAAATCTTTCGTAATTAAATATATATTCAAATTCTCATACAATAATATCTGTTAATAAAATAGAAAAGATTAGGAGTTTGGTTAACGGACGTAACGTATCCATACTGCACATGACAGAAGCCCTTTTCCAGCACCCCCTAAAATCGATTTCAGGACCCCCTGGGGGTGCTAGCACCCTAGGTTAAGAAACGCTGCTTTAATCTATCCTTGTATTCCAATCTTCTTAGGTTAGGGATAAGTTTGGTTGCCCTTCGTTGCACACCTTCAAGCATTATATATTAGGGCGGATCGAAAATGAGGTTTTTAAACTTTTTTTCGAAATTCAAATATGGCTAGTGCGGAAAATATGTGGGTGCTATAGATAATGACTGTGCATAAATATTAGTCCTGCGAAATTATATCTTCAGGTGCCACAAAGCCGTCGAAAAAAGTGAAATATAATGATTTTCTTATATTCTGCATTAGTACAATAACTGAAACTTACTTGTTATTATTATATATTAAGTGTTCCAATTACCAAAATAGTTACTGAATTACGCAGCTCTTAGTTTATTTAGATCAATGTTCTTTTGATTAATGATCTAAATAATCCAGAACTCACCACGAGGAGGTGGCTGCGTGTCGAGCTCCACCCATGCCCTCCCAACCACCCATCCTTGCGCATGTTTTTTTCTATTAACGTTTTATTTAAACTTTATATTCAGCTTTACTTTCGAATGATGGCATTTTTTTACGTGACTGAAGTGTTGATCTTATGAAGCCATCTCGCGCGTTCAATCCAAATACTTTTGATGATGCTTCAGTCACTAATTTTACCATTCTTTCTACTACTTGTGTATGACAAGGGAATTTCTCGAATGGAGGGGTACTCTTGTTTTCTATGAATTCTTCAATCTCATTTTCTGTCAGGTGTCTTGTCACAGGTGGTTCAGTGACAATGCATTTTTGCCAATTAATTAAATCAGTATAATCAGTAGCTTCAAATTGAATAACAGGTACTGTGAAACGCCTCACAACTTTTTCCTTATTTGTTTGCCTTGCTTTCTTTATTCGCCTCCACGCTAATTCTCTTATGGCGCTGCGGTCATCATGAATCATTGATGCTAGAATATTTTCTGGATTTGCAAAAAATGCATTTCTTTGTATGACAGGGTTTACAATATCCTTTACTTCGTCATTCAGTGTTCTTGTTAGTTCAATAGTTTTGAAAACATGTTTTGAGCCATTGACAAAAGACGTACTTTGCTTAATAGAAAACCACATTGGGATGTAGACCTTCATTATAAAAGAAGCAATGTTCATGAGGTTCTCAGATGGACTTACAGTTGAAACGTATAGACGAAGCAAACGATTTGCTGTAGTCAGCCATCGTGAATGTGCCATTTTGCCTGGACTACGATGAGCAAGATCTGGAGAGCAATATCCCTTTGTTATGGCCTGATGAATATCAATTAGATATTTTTGGTCGGTGCTAAGATCTTCACAGTCTACAGTTGGTTCCTCAGCATCAATCCTTTCAAACTCGACAATAGGAAGACTCTCACAGTTCTCTAATTCCCTGCCAATAGGACCGGTGAATCCGCGGGGGCCAGATGTTTTTCCATCCAGCTTTGCAACTAAATGGCGTAATGGCAATTCATTGGCATGGAGCTGGCACACTAAATGTTGAACTGGCTTCTTCAGCTTTAATTCTATAAGCCTTATAACGCCTCCCTTTTCTCCAGTGTTGACTGCTGCACCATCGCATCCAATGGCAACAAGGTTTTCCAGGTTCATGTCATTATTTCCAATATACTCAAACATTCCTTTACATATTTCTTCAGCTGATCCAGAATTCACAGAATAATGGCCCAAATAATCTGAACCAGGTTCTCTCACTAAAGTGATATGTTCTTCGGTTACCTTCTTCTGATATACTTTGGACTCTTTTTTTCCTTGGAAGAGTGTAGAATCTTTTCGACCATCAAAATAGATTCCTCTGATTGGGACCTGATTTTGATCTTTCATAATTTCTGATCTCTTCTTTTGTCTTTCTCTTCTGATTTTACTCCTATCCACTACTTCAGATGTATTGTCAATAGAAACTTCTCCAATATCTTGCAATACTGCACTAACAATGAATGCTGCAGCTCGATCTGAAACTGCAGTCCTGTCACAAGCAGTAGCCACTGAAGGTAGATTTGTAGTTTTCCTTTTCTGAATAATTGTTCTTCAGGTTGTTCGAGCTTTCTCTTCGAGCTAACTGGCTCTGGAAATGTATCGTCTGATATTTCGCCAGATTCACTTTCACTATTTGATGTCGATGATGATAATTCAACATTTGAATCCTGCAATTTCTCCTGTGAAGATTCTTTGGTGAGCCTCACAGCTTCTTTTTGCTTTCTTAGCAACGTAGATGCTTTTTTCTTTGAGAGTGTAATATCTACTCTATCAATAAACAGTTTTCTTTCACTCCTTTGATCTAAGAGGAACGTCACTTCTTCCTTTGGAACCGTTTTTCTTTGGGACAAGAACATTGTGTTAGTACTTTGCACTTGCACGCTGCAATGTCAAAAAGTTTCGTGTGTGCTTCTTTTTTGAACATATCAATCTTTGCTTTGTAAGCTTCATAATTTTTTCTGCTTTGGTATGGCTTCATAATGACACGATACTTTTCGTGGTAGCTTCTGAACATTGTTTCAATTCGCCTGTCTGACAGAATTGGGACGGAAGCACTTTCCCAAATTGTTTTCAATTTATCAACAACTTGTTCTAATATTTGAGATATTGAAGGATCTTTATTAGTATTCTGTTTCAAATCGTTTCTTACAAACAAGTAATATTTAAAACTCCTTCGTATGTAGGAAGATTCCTGTGCCACAAATCTTCCCCCATACCAAACATGGGGCACTCAGTTGAGGCCCTGGTTGATTTTGCACAAACTCGAGACATTTTGAAAGTATACAAATCTGAAAAGAAAGAGCTAATATCAATTATACGTTAATTTCAGTTAATAGTACATGGCAAACTTAGGGCAACACAATACAGAAATGCAAAATATATAAGAAATATAGTTTAGACTATCTGAGTAACGCCAACAACAGAACACCCACCTGCTACGAGAGCGACAGCTACACTGAACCGAGGTACTCACGTGACAGCTGAGTGAGCTGACTATAGAAAACTGTTTTTAGAGAATAGAAACTTTTTTAAAGGTTGACTGAGCTATTTTTATACAAGTGTGAATAAATTCTTGTCTATTGTGCATCGTGGACTCTTCTGTAATTATTGGTTAAAATCTGCTTTTTTCAATTTTTTCAATATTGTAGGTCATTGTGGCACCTGAAGATATTAATGTTATGATTTTAAATTTATACCAGCTTATTTCCTCACTACTCCACACATTTTCCGCACTAGCCAATTTGAAAATTCGAAAAATGAGGTTTTCACTCCGCCCTATTATATATATATATATATATATATATATATATATATATATATATCAGAGCATTTTTTAACCTAGTGAGTGTAGCTACTGATGTAAAAAAACTTTTTTTTTTTTTTTTTTTTTTAAATATAGATATTGCCAATTAACTATAAGGTATACTTTTGCAATGATATATATTATAAAAATAAAAAATAAATAAATAATAAAATAGGCCATATGGTACCAGTATAGAATGTCCTTTTCAGCCTATTTACAGAAAAAACTGGCCTCTTTCTTGCACTGAAAGTCTTGTATCTTGAGATCCATTAAACTTGCGAGAACACTGGCTGGGAGCTGACTGCCCCATTGTCCAACCTTCCCAGGACTCTCCCATCCATGCCTCGGATTTTGAATCTCCCACTTAACTATCCTTTAGACCCGCGATGACATATTCCCCCCCCCCCCCCACGAGACCATCCATATATATATACTGTCATAATATACATACACATACACCCATATACATATATACCAATATATACATAAATACTTATATACACATTTATATCTATTGTATACCCCATACACATGCATACATCCAGAATTCCAGATACATACGCATGCATACTCACATATATACCTACACAAACTCATACACCTCTATTTCGCCCTTTCATTACCTCCGAGATCATTTAGCACATACAGTAATATCCATACAGCCAAAAGAAACCAATTAAGCACAGACAGAGCAGCAAAGCTACAGTAGTATTTATATCCCAAAATGCAAAATTCCAAGAAAGTGAAGTAAAACATGGTGCTACATTGGCTTCGTCAACATCCAAATCTGCAATAAATACCAGTACCTGTGATATTGAAACTATTTGCTTTAATCAATCTAGTGATAATGATTCTTCAATGGAAATAGAATCAGATAATGAAAGTTAAACAGCATTAGGTTAACACAAAGGTTAAAGAAAGAGATGAATATTTATATTTTTTTTATTTTTCTATTTGGAATATATATATATATATATATATATATAATATATATATATATATACACTGGTATTCTTGCCAATCACAATTATATCTATTGTTTTATACCAGTATTATGGATATTATACCAGTACCTGTGATATTGAAACTAGCATATATGCTCTACCCAATCTAGTGATGATTCTTCCATGGAAATGTAGGTTAACAAAAAGGTTCAAAAAAAGGTTAATATTTTCCTTTTCTATCTGGAATATATATACTGGTACTCTTGCCAATCACAATTATGTATATTGTTTGAAACGAGGAAGAATGTTTTATGTTCTAGTTAAAAAATATATACCGTATAGACATATAAAAAATGAGGGTTTGTTTTTCCTTTCTATTATATACTTTTTGCGTGATTCAATTTTTCTAAAAGATGACTATATAGTATATATACTAGGTATAACCGTATAAGCATGGTAGTAAAGTAAATTATAGGTAATACTAATATACTTATTAGATTAAAGGAAAAAAAATATGGAATAAGTTTAAAACAATAAAAAACAAAAAAAACAAAAACAGTACCTTCGTTTTAAACAAAAAAAACGACACAATAAAAAACGACTCACATCACTAAGTGAGTGGGCCACATGAATGTCACCCAGTAAATGAAATTTTAGGGTACTGAGCGACAAGGAATTTTCAAAATTTGTAAAAATAGAATTGTCTTGGAAGCTATATAAATACATATAATACATGCACATATGCCACAATTAGAACTGTTTATCCTAAATGTAAATATGAAATTTACATTGAATATTTATATATAGATAATACTACTGTTATTTCAGACCACACGGGGATGGTGGCCTGATTAGGGAACATCCGGATCCATAGTATCCTTAATCCAGGGGTGTGCTGGGACCGGTTTGGTCCGGTTCGCCCGAATCGGTTGTTAAATTTTGATTGGATTACCGAACCGTTTGTTTGTTTTTAACAAATATTTAAAAGTCAGTAGAAATTTATTTATCTAAATTTTTTTTCATTTTTTCAGGATTTTATCGAAAAATATACTCGATACAGAAACAAATTAACTAAAATAATAAAAATTGCAAAATATAACTATTATGACTATCAATTTTCCAAACATAAAGGAAACGTGAAAAAGACTTTGACAACCATAAACAGTCTTCTCGGAAAACAAATTAAGAAAAATTCAGGAGAGAAATTAAATGTTGATTAATAAAGAAATTACTGATGATACTGCTATCGCAAACTCTTTAAATGCACATTTTACGTCAATAGCGGATAAGCTTCGCTCACAATTACTGAATGATGATCACTCGCCTCTAGAATATATGCTACCTAGCCCACTAAATTCATTTTCTTTTGTTCCTGCTACCTCTACTGAGTTCCAGAATATTATTGGTAAATTAAAAAATACAAAAATAACATTCATAACATCCCTGTACCTATATTGAAACTTGTTAAAGATAAGATATCTGTAACTTTGGCTAAAATTATCAATCTAAGTATTTCCAATGGAATATTCTAATCATTGCTAAAAAATGGTTGTATAACACCCCTTTTTAAAGGGGGTGATCCTACACTAGCAACAAATTACAGGCCGGTGTGTTCATTATCTGTGTTCAGCAAAGTTTTTGAAAAAATTTTAAAAAGTAGAATGCAGCGATATTTAGAATCCTACAATCTATTATCTCCAAATCAATATAGCTTCCGTAATAATAAAACAACGGAAATGGCTATTTTAAATCTTATGGAAGTTTCAAATATAGCTAAAGAGAACGAAGAAATAATGATATCAATATTTATGGATTTGAGTAAGGCGTTTGATGTAATAGACCATAATATTCTACTTAATAAATTATATTGTTACGGCTTTAGAGAAGCAATCAATGATTGGTTTAAAAGTTACTTGTCCAATAGATATCATTTTGTATCAGTAAACAAGTTTTGCTCAACTAAAGCGCTTGTCAAACATGGTGTGCCACAGGGCTCAGTTCTGGATTCACTGTTATTTTTATTATATATGTTAAGCCCCCCCCTTTATGGCCCTGAGTCGGTTCGGAATCGACGGGGGTTCTAGTTAGGAGGCAAGCAACGGATGTTTCTTCTTTATACTTTTCTATAATTCTTTTCGGTCGCCTTAAATGGTGGGTCGCCACTCTGTTAAACCCTTGGCTACAGACTCGCCAGACTGTTATGCCAATATCTTCTATGGTGCTTGGGTTGTCTCTTTCTCTCGCTTATGGGTCGAGAATTATTACTTCTTCTCTTGCTATAATACTCTGATCCTTTCTCGTATACTAAAATTATCGACTTTTCTTTTATAACTTGTCGACTTGACTAAGTTCTGAAGAGAGCACGGCTCGAAGGAAAAGATTAAAAACTTTCTCTTACATTTAGTTTACTTCTAAAAATGTACAGTTAGTTCTCTGAATTTACAAGGGTAGAGGTTCGACCTCTTTCGACCATGGCTCAGGCCGGAATCTAAGAAAGTTAAGTTAAGGAGGCAAGGGGCCTCTGCCCCCCTCCTAATGAGGTGCTAATATGAAGAAGTGCAATGAAGAAGAGCCTTAAATGAAGTAGCCCCTAATTTTACAAGTACATGTATAATATAGCCTAAATGTTTGGGGGAGACAGTCGAAGGTTAAGTTTCCCCCCTTTTTTTTAAACACATCAGATGTTTTTGAATGATTGCAAATAAGAATTTAAAAAATAAAAATAAAAACTAATTTGTATTTTTCGCCGTATATTTATGAAGGCGATATCATTTCGTAATAGTACACAAGTACAAAATTAAGTGCACGACTGAGTACGTACTAATTTGGTTCATTACAATTTCGATTACAATTATGGATTATTTCATATTCACTTGTTGTTTAATTACACTTCTATTAAAGTACATTCTTACATTATAAATTAAATCATTACATTTAATTACAGTTTCACTGAAGTACATTACAAGTTATTATTAATTACAGTGTTTTTATATTTATATATGGTTATAAGATGGTTATACTAGATGGTTATACTAGATGGTTATTAGTACAACACAAGTACATAAGACATGACACACATGATATAACATAATATGTTATAAATTTGAAATCAGAGCGAACGGAGGTATTTTTATCTTTGAGGCGCTCGACTCTGTCGTCGTGAGCGGAATTCGATCTTACTAAGCATTTTTTTGAGTTCACCTCGGGAGGTCATATAATTAAAAATAAAAATGAAAAAAATAATACGAGAACGTTTTTTCGCGTTCTCGAACGATCGCCCAAAGTTTCGCGCGTCACAAATTGACACGAGTAAAAAATGAATATTTAATAAAATTTATATAGTTACAATGATCAAGGGAAATCAATGACGGGAGGTGAAATAATAAAAGAAAATAAAACGTAAAAAGAATACATGTACGTAATCATGATCGTCAATAGACAGGTACGACTGCACACAGTAGTGTACACATATCATTCGTCACACAATAGGTTGTGTGCGTAATATAGACACGAGTAAACATAGACTGATAAGTTGATAGGCATAAGTAGACAATAGGTAGATGAATGAATAAGTAATAAAATTAATAAAGGATAGCGGTCAAGAAAGAACATGAATGTAAGAATGAGTATGGTTGAATAATAATGTTTATACTACATAACATATAAATAATGACTTCTATAGAGTGTTTCGTCCTTAGCATGATGTTAAAGAATTTTCATACATTGGATACTAGATATATGATGAAGGGAAAATGTGACGTATGGATGAATATGGTTGAATAATAATGCTTATACTACACAACACCACAACCTTAGAACAAAGTTATTTTGTGACGTCATAGTGGATAAGCCATTATTAGAAAGATGAATTAGAAAAATACAGGAATGAATAAAGATGTACAAATCGAAATTCTATCCAAAACTCGCTTATGCGATTTTTGGTTTCTTATGTAAAAATGGACATTCGAACATAAATATTGCATGAAGACAATGAATTCATATAATGATGGTGTAGGAATTGTTCATTGTTCACTTTTTACATTGCTCTCCCCTTTTTTTTTTAAATTATATTTATACAATAATATAATAAAATGAATACAATACAATACAATTGAGAAAATAACATCGTAACTAATTCAAGTTAGGTGACGAATTTTTCTTTACATTACAAGTTTTATACAGAACAAGTGAGTTATTATATAATATAAAAGAATTCAAAAATTAATATTTTAATTTAGATAAACAATTAAGTTAGACAAACAATGATATGGTTAAAAAAAAATTTTATTTTTTTTTCTGGGGGGAAAATTACATTCATAATGAATAGGAAAAAGGGAAAAATATAAATCGTACAATCTATAAGCTAATTTTTATTGACTAGTGTAGGTAAAAATAGAATTACGTAATGGATGATGTATAGACCCGTGGTCTAGGGTGTATTTTTGTGTACTAGGTATAAAATGTGTAGCTGATAATTTCGAGAGACAGATTAGCTGAGAGGATTGTTAAATTAACTGAATAAATGCATGAGCGAGAATTTATATATAGTAAGCAAAAATGATTAAGACTAAATAGCATAATTTGCACTTACGTAATGAAATAGTTTTATTGTGATATTCAATGATTTTAGCATAAGGTTTGTATATATATATATATATAGTGCGCATACATGCGTGTGTATGTGTAGGGATTTGGGAGGTTTTTGAATTAGCAAAGTTTAAAAATAATGTATAATAATTTAAGATGGGTTTAGGGTTATAAAATCTTTTAAGTTTAAGTCAGTTATTGTTATTATTATTATCATTATTATTATTATTATAAAATCCCTTAAGCTCAAGGTCAATTATTATAAAATTCTAAATTACAGGTATCGTTTAGTTGTCGGAAAATTAACCCAAAAATGGGTCATTTAAGTAACTATAGTTACTAATATCTAATTGTAAAACACAATAAAACTTAAACTTTTAAGTTCAAAGAAATGTATAATGGTCATCAAAGAGTTAAGAATAAAAAAACACAACTTAACATAAATTGAGCCATCGTACCAAAGAGGAATTAACCATGGTTGAACCATTTCTCTGGTTGACACAGTTCAACTGGGGTTGGGGGTGTTAAAATAAAATAAAATTAAAAAGACAAAGTTTGGAGTACGACATTCGGGGGAATTGAGTGACTAAGCGGGGGGTATAAGTCTGAAATTGACAATTACATCTTTCGTGAGCACTTTGCTCTTTTTTTTTTTTTTTTTTTTTTTTTTTTTTTTTTTTTTTTGCTTGTCACACTACTTAAAACAAAAATTAAAAAGTTGAACAAACGGAGGGACGGCATGTTCCTCATATACATTACAATAATTACCAAAGTCATTACAAACAATTGTAAAAACGGTTTTGTTAACAAATAATAAATGTCATTTTACCTATATATTTATATACGCAACAATGGCATGAAAAAGAAAAGACAAATCGGTCCATTTCCTTCTTACAACAAACAAAGAAAGGTTAACTAAAGACGCAACCCGGTCAATTCAGGTTGAATTAAATTCTCTTTTACAACACAAAAAAAAGGTTGAATTAAATTCTTAAATTACATTTTTCTTAAATTAAATTCTCTTAAATTACAAAGAAAAAGTTGAATTCAATTGACTGCATTGAAAACTAACTTGGGACTTGAAATAAAAATGACTTGGGACTTGAAATAAAAATGACTTGGGACTTAAAAACTAACTTTTTTTCAAAACTAGCTTCTGTAATCTCTGGGGCGGTTGTCCCTCTTGGCGCAACCTTCTGACTTGAAAAAATGACCAAAAATGACTTCAAAAAAATGACTTCAAAATTACTTCAAGTATCTTTATAAATCTCTGGGGTTTGGTTGTCCCTTTTGGTTACAACCAACTGAAACTGTCTGAAACTGAAAATGGAACTTGAAACTGCTTCAAGTAACTCTATAACTCTATAAACACTCTCTAAACTCTCTCTCTCTCTTAATTTGCAAGTCAATTCAATTCAGTAATTGAAAAAAATTTGCAAACAAAAAATAAAAAAAATGTAAACAATATTTCACTCTGGTATTATTATGTTTGGTACATAAAATAAAATTATTCTATACTGAATATAACAGTGAAAATAACTCTTTGAAATTAACTCTGAAATTAACTCTCTTTGAAATTAACTCTCTGTGACTCTCTGTTACAATTAACTTGTGACTTTTAACTTTTGTGACTTAACTTTTGTGACTTTAACTTTTGTGACTTTTAACTTCTGTGAAAATTACTTTTTCAATAAAAACAAATGTATCACTGGTGTCTGAAGTGTTCACTGTGTTTTGTGTTAAATTCTGGTTTGATACTCATTATTAACTGTTAATAATAGTGACTTTTCAAATGTTTATAAATTACTTAAAAAAAAAAAACTACTTAACAAAATTTTCTATGGGGAAAATCCTTGAGACGTGTCCTGAAGACGTCTTGTTGGCTACTTCTTCTTGGATGAAAACTAGGCGTGGAGAACTTGGAGTCGTGACACACCGGTTCAAGGGTGGATGTTACGAACTAGAAGTCGTGACACGCCGGTCAACTGGTTTTATCCTGATGCAGGGTAATTTCTATCTTGGCCAAAGAGTGGCCTCTTGTTAAAATAATCTTAAAATAATCTTGTTATCCTGGTAAAGGGTCTGGAAGACTGGAAGAATCCTGGAGTCGTGAAGATCCTGGTTAAAGGGTCCAGTCTTGTTATCTTCCTTCTTCTATGTGTTTATCCTGGTATAGGGTCTCCAGTTTGTTAGAATCCTCTTCTTAAAATCTTCTTCTAATCCTGGGGCAGGGTCGCCAGACTGTTAACCCCTCCGTCTATGGCCCTGAGTCGGTTCGGATTCGACGGGGGGTTCTGGTTAGGAGGCTGCAACGGATGTTTCTTCTTTATACTTTTCTATAATTCTTTTCGGTCGCCTTAAATGGTGGGTCGCCACTCTGTTAAACCCTTGGCTACAGACTCGCCAGACTGTTATGCCAATATCTTCTATGGTGCTTGGGTTGTCTTTCTCTCGCTTATGGGTCGAGAATTATTACTTCTTCTCTTGCTATAATACTCTGATCCTTTCTCGTATACTAAAATTATCGACTTTTCTTTTATAACTTGTCGACTTGACTAAGTTCTGAAGAGAGCACGGCTCGAAGGAAAAGATTAAAAACTTTCTCTTACATTTAGTTTACTTCTAAAAATGTACAGTTAGTTCTCTGAATTTACAAGGGTAGAGGTTTCGACCTCTTTCGACATGGCTCAGGCCGGAATCTAAAAAAGTTAAGTTAAGGAGGCAAGGGGCCTCTGCCCCCTCCTAATGAGGTGCTAATATGAAGAAGTGCAATGAAGAAGAGCCTTAATGAAGTAGCCCCAATTTTAACAAGTACAGTATAATATAGCCTAAATGCTTGGGGGAGACAGTCGAAGGTTAAGTTTCCCCCTTTTTTTTTAAACCCAGATGTTTTTGAATGATTGCAAATAAGAATTTAAAAATAAAAATAAAACTAAATTTTTGTATTTTCGCCGTCTATATTTATGAAGGCGATATCATTTCGTAATAGTACACAAGTACAAATTACGTGCACGACTGAGTACGTACTAATTTGGTTCATTACAATTTCGATTACAATTATGGATTATTCATATTCACTTGTTGTTTAATTACACTTCTATTAAAGTACAATTCTACATTATAAATTAAATCATTACCATTTAATTAGTTTCACTCAAGTACATTACAAGTTATTTTAATTACAGTGTTTTTTATATTTATATATGTTATACTGATGGTTTACTAGATGGTTATTAGTACAACACAAGTACATAAGACATGACACACATGATATAACATAATATGTTATAAATGTTATAAATTTGAAATCAGAGCGAACGGAGGTATTTTTATCTTGAGGCGCTCGACTCTGTCGTCGTGAGCGGAATTCGATCTTACTAAGCATTTTTTTGAGTTCACCCTGGGAGGTCATATAATTAAAATAAAAATGAAAAAATAATACGAGAACGTTTTTTCGCGTTCTCGACGAACGCCCAAAGTTTCGCGCGTCCAAATTGACACGATTAAAAAATGAATATTTAATAAAATTTATATAGTTACAATGATCAAGGGAAATCAATGACGGGAGGTGAAATAATAAAAGAAAATAAAACGTAAAAAAAAATACATGTACGTAATCATGATCGTCAATAGACAGGTACGACTGCACACAGTAGTGTACACATATCATTCGTCACACAATAGGTTGTGTGCGTAATATAGACACGAGTAAACATAGACTGATAAGTGATAGGGCATAAGTAGACAATAGGTAGATGAATGAATAAGTAATAAAATTAATAAAGGATAGCGGTCAAGAAAGAACATGAATGTAAGAATGAGTATGGTTGAATAATAATGTTTTATACAAATAACATATAAATAATGACTTCTATAGTGTTTCGTCCTTAGCCTGATGTTAAAGAATTTTCATACATTGGATACACTAGATATATGATGAAGGGAAAATGTGACGTATGGATGAATATGGTTGAATAATATGCTTATACTACACAACACCACAACCTTATTAGAACAAAGTTATTTTGTGACGTCATAGTGGATAAGCCATTATTAGAAGATGAATTAGAAATACAGGAATGATAAAGATGTACAAATCGAAATTCTATCCAAACTCGCTTATGCGATTTTTTGGTTTCTTATGTAAAAATGGACATTCGAACATAAAACTATACGAACATAAATATTGCATGAAGACAATGAATTCATATAATGATGGTGTAGGAATTGTTCATTGTTCACTTTTTACATATATAAATGACCTTCCACGTTCATTTGATATACTAAACTTCATAATGTTTGCAGATGATACAACTCTCTCTTTTTCTTACAAAGCTGTTAATTTAGCTAAGAATATATTTAATTCAGAATTCATCAGTGTGATGAAATGGTTGACCACCAATAAACTCTTCCTAAATACCAGTAAAACAAATTTCAGTCCCGAAACAAGTTTTATTGACTCTATCATACTCTTGTTCTTCCTTATATAACGTACTGCACCTTTGTTTGGGGGAACTTCGCTAACAACGCATTAAATGGTATCTTTGTCATTCAAAAACGAGCAATAAGGTTATTATCTGATGCTGATTTCCTTGATCACTCTAGTGCATTATTTAAAGAGCTAAACCTACTAAAGCTCAATAAAACCAAACTGGCACATTTTATTTTTATTTACGAGTGTAAGAACAAAATCATTAATTTAATGGGTAAATAGATATTTTGTAACTCATCAAGAAATCCACTCGTATCAGATCAAAGCTTGTTATACCTCAATTTAGATTGTCTTCATCTCAAAAACTATCCATTTTCATTGGATTGAAACTACGGAATGACTTAAATGCCGATATAAAAAATATTGTAAATGTAAATTTGTTTAAAACCAAGTTGAAATCCCGATAATAGCATACTAACAAAAATCTAGGATTAATGTCCATTACTATGTTTACTATTATTAATTTCTGTGTGTAATCTAGTATTAAAAACACATTTCTTGGGATTGTTCAGTTCTTATCTCTCACGTAAATATTGGTTTCTTTGTATGGTATTGGTATAGTGCCTTCAATGGTGACCTTGTATTTGTCATGTCAGCAGTGATAATTTAAGATTAATACATGTTTTAACTATTAATAATACTTATTTTACTATTTATTATTAATTATAATTATAACAACTAGCTGGTTTATTTTAATAAGAGCTCAGTAAGCCTAAAGCTTAAGGGCCAAATAAAATAAAATAAATAGTCGAGCTTCAAAATTATTCATGTCATTGTAAATTGAAACGATTGTATTTATTTTATTATTAATAAAGGTTATTCAATTCAAAATATAGGTAGTATCACAAGCAGTGGTCCTTTCAATATTTATTTAGTTTTTGATGAAAAATTAGTTTATTTTTAGATAATTATGTCATTAGTGAGTATAAAGAATGTTAAATAATTTCTGCCAAAATGTTACAAAATGCTGTTTGGAAAAGCTAAAATGCGTTGCGAGTGACCCGTTGCCCGCGTCGGGCTAGCATCATGAAAAAGAAAACCTATAGTATTTGTCATTTACCATTACTTATTCGGACTATAGTGGATTTAATTATCTCAGAAGAGTTCCTTGTTCCATGCACGGTCTGTATATATATATATATATATATATATATATATATATATTATATATATATATATGTATATGTATATATGTATATATATATATATATATATATATATATATATGTATATATGTATATGTATATATATATGTATATATATATATATGTATATATATATGTATATATATATATATATATATATATATATATGTATATATATATATATATATATATATATATATGTATATATATACACATACACACACAGGGTGTCCCATAAGTCCGGCATCATAGGAAAAATAATAAAAAAAGGCAAAACAAAAGCTTTTATTTACAGAACGTGCTCAATATGTCCACCATTGTTTTCAATACACAAATTCAGTCGTGATACCCAGTCAGCAAGCACACGGTGAATGATGTCAGGAGTAATGGTGTTACATGCCCCAATAATGCGCTGCGGCAAATGTTCAACACCTAATTTTCTCTGCGTATACCAGCGCTTTCAAGTGGCCCCAGAGATTAAAATCTAGTGGCGTGAGATCCGGGCTTCTAGCTGGCCATTCCACAGGCCCTCGACGTCCTATCCAATGGCCAGGGAATTGTTGGTACAGGTATTCCCTTACTTGGGTGCTGTAATGTGCAGGAGCGCCGTCTTGCTGGAACCATGTTGGAAAATTTCCTTCTTCGTTCAAGACACTGGAAAATGCTTCTTCCTTGAGCATACGTAGGTAGGTGCCTCCAGTGACATGTTCATCGAAAAAGAGGGGGTCTATGATGCGATCCTTCCAAATGCCACACCATACCATCACCCGAGATGCACCTTGTTCCTTTGAAGAGGTATACCAGTGAGGGTTGTTTTGAGACCAGTAGCGGGTGTTCTGTCGATTTACCTCACCATTTCCATAAAAAACAGCCTCGTCACTGAAGAGAATGGTGGACGGGAAATTGGCATCCCGAGCATATTGTTCCGTAGCCCATTCACAAAATTCCATCCGCCGGTCGGGATCATCATCTTCGCTTAATTTCTGTAGGATCTGAAGTTTATATGGATGCTATTTGTGAGCCTGAAGAATGCGATGGATGCTACTTTTCGACACTCCTGTCTCGGCGGACAATCGCCGAAGAGACTTATTGGGACTTCTGTTAAAATGAGTCAGGATAGCAGTCGCTGTATCATCGTCAGTGGACCTCCTTGAAGGTCCACTGCGTGGTTTATCTTCTATGGATCCTGTTTCCTTAAACTTTGCAACAAGTCTGCTAACACAACTCTGTGTTATTGGCTCGCGGTCTGGATGCAGTCTGTTAAATTCAGCAGCGGGCTCTCTTTGACTCCGATTTCCTATGAGTAGAATTATCTGGATTCGTTCTTCCTTGCTCACAGACATTATGGGCTGTAGAAAGAGAAAAATATGAATTATGGTTTGTAGAAATAGAAAAATATGAATTTCTCCTATGATGCCGGACTTATGGGACACCCTGTATATATATATATATATATATATTATATATATATATATATATATATATATATATTATATATATATAGACTTGTAGTGCCCAACTGAAGATGCAGAATCTTTTGCAAACAACCTATGCAATATACCGTCAACAATTGCGATATAACTCATCAAACCAAACATGATCAAGATGACGTCAGAGCGCGGGAGACCACAAGTCGTGGACGTGGCGCGGCAGCGTTTTCGCTCGCTCTCCGAAATCCAGCCTTAGTGACACGTAGACCATGATCATGTAAACATCATTTGTGCAAGCCCCACTTGGGCTTGTTGTGTCATTGAACCTTACATGAACCTTATGTTGTTTCGTGTGTTGGTCTCTTTCACACGGAGGTCAAGCTGGTGGCGGAGCGAGTTGCTTTCTTGCGCTCTCCACCGTACATAGCCAGGCACGCCCGGCTCATCTGGTACTGTCCTGAGCCAGGCATCCAGTCTTTTCTTGAAGACTTCAACTTTGACCCCCGTTACGTTTCTGAGGTCCTTAGGAAGCTGGTTGAAAAGTCTTGGCCCCCTGACAACCAAGCTATTTTCCTTCAGGGTTGAGGAGGTCCCTTGTCGTGCTTTTAATTTGGGAACACTACACATTCTGCCTTTCCTATTTTCCAGTGTTGTTTGAATGGTAATTGGGTTTAGTTTTAGGTTTGGTACCAGTTTTTCGATCATTTTCCATATGTAGATTATGATGTACCTCTCTCTTCTTCTTTCCAGTGAGTACAGATTTAGTTTATGTAGTCTTTCCCAGTAGTTGAGTTCTTTGCAGCCATCAATCTTGGCTGTGAAATGCCTTTGCGTTTCTTCTAGTTTATTAGTTTCTTCCTTTTTATATGGGGACGTCAAAACTGAGCAGTATTCAAGTTTTGGTATAATCAGTGTTTTTAGCAGGGGAATCATTACTGTCCTGTCCCTTCTCTTGAACGTTCTTAGAACCTGTCCGGCGACTCTCTTTGCTTTATTTATCGCTATCTGATTTTGTGTTTCGAATTTCGCATCATCTGTCATTATTATCCCGAGATCAATCGCTTTCATGCTTCTCTGAATTTCCTGTCTATCTGGAGCATAATATGCAGTCTGTTTAAGTTCTTCTTTTCTACCATATCTCAAGAGCTGAAATTTCTCGGCGTTGAATGACATGTTGTTGTCTTCTGACCATTTGTATATTTTGTTCGTGTCCCTCTGCAAGGCCTCCACGTCATGTACATCGCTGATTTTTCTGCTGATCTTTGTATCGTCTGCAAAGGATGTTACTATACTATTGCTGTTTACTCCGCTGTCTATGTCTGTTAGCATGATAATGAACAGGAGTGGGGCCAGTACTGTCCCTTGTGGTACTGAGCTGCATACTTCCGATTCTGATGATGATATACCTTGAATTTTGACGACCTGCAGACGATCACTAAGGAAGTTGTAGATCCATTTTCCCACTTTGCCTGTTATTCCCGTGTCTTTAATTTTATGTGCTATTTTACCATGGTCACATTTATCGAAAGCTTTAGCAAAATCTGTGTATATAACATCGTAGTTGTCATTGCCTTCCAATGCATCTAGGATATTGTTGTAGTGCTCTATTAGTTGTGATAGGCATGATCTACCTGATCGGAATCCATGCTGATTTTCGTTGAATCTTTCCCGTGTCTCCAGGAAATCATAAATTTTCTCTCTAACTATTCTTTCAAATACTTTGGTGAGGTGGGACGTCAATGACACTGGTCTATAGTTCTTTGCTTGAGATCTGTTCCCTCCTTTATATATAGGGACAATGTTTGCTCTTTTCAAGATGCTCGGTATTTCCCCAGTGTCTAGGGATCTTCTCCATATCCAGTATAAAGGTGTAGCTATTTCATTTTTACAGTTTTTAATCAATAATGCGTTCCAATTGTCCGGACCTGCAGCTGAATGTAGTTTCATTTGTCCTATAGCTCTCGCTACATCTTCTGGTGTAAACTCAAAGTCTGTTATATACTCTCCTTGCAATTCCTCTTCAAAGAATGCATTTATGTCAGGTATCGCTTTGTCACTTTTTGGGGTACTGAAAACTGATTCATATTGAGCTCTCAATGTATCAGATATTCCTTTTGGATCGTCGGTTAGTTCATTATTTCCCGTCCTTAAGGGCCCAATAGCGGCGCGCGTTTTTGTTTTCCTTTTTGCATAGCTATAGAAGTATTTTGGATTTTCCTTTATTGCTTCTACCGCCTTTTCCTCTTCCCTCTCTGTATGGTCCTTAATCAGGGCTTGTATTTCCCTATCGATACCCTCCAGTTTTTCTTTTATTGTTTTCCTGCCATTATCTCCGCAGTTTCCTAACTTCGCCTCCACTCTCTTTCTTTTGCGGAATAGTCTTCTCTTTTGCCTTTCTAGCCAGCTCCTCTTTCCTTTTGGCTGTGATTTCGGAGCATATTTTTCTAAAATTCTCAGCGTTTTTTCCTCCAAAGTTGTTAGCATTTCTTCAGTTGTTTTATTCTCGAAAATTGTTCTCCATTCTATTTGGGCCATGTGCGATCTGATTGCTTCCCAATTTATAGTCTTCGAGTTTAAGTTAAAGGCCCCGAATTTACTTCTTTCCACAATATGTGTATTGTCTTCTAATGCTGCCATCATATTTGTTGATATCTCGATTAAGTTGTGGTCTGAGATAATGGTTGGGGTTATTTTTATATCAGCAATCAAGTTCGTGTTATTCGTGAATACCAGATCCAGGCAGTTATTTTTTCTGGTATTTTCTGTTATCTCCTGTGTCAGCATAAACTCGTTTGTGAGAGCCATCAACATTTTTGCTTGTTCCTGATCTTCTCTTGTGCCCCCCTTGTCCTGGTGAATATATATTCCTATTCACCTTTTTGTATTTTATAAATGGGAAGTTAGTCTCCGCAGATCATTATATTGGGGGATGGAGGGTTTATGGCCTTTATTAGCTTTCTAATGTCATCAATGGCCTCCGAGAATTTTTCGGTTGGGGTGCTTGGAGGTCTATAGATGACTATTACTATCAAGTTTAGTTTTTCTATTTTCACTGCTAGGAGTTCCACATAGCGGTTTGATTTACTTATTATCAATACAATGTTCGCAGTTTTCACAATTTCCTTGGCAATCTTTAAGATGAGTTTCTGTGAGGCATGCGATGTCCGCCCTTGTTTCGTCCATAAATCCTTTCAGGTACGAAACCTTATTGAGTGATTGGTTTGGTCTTATTCCTTGAATATTAGCCAGGACAATTTTTATGTTCTCTGTTTTTCGTTGCCCCTTGTGCATTTCAAGTTCGTTTTCCTTCGATATCGCTTGATTCGTTGCTCTATGATCCTCCGAAAGAGATCCGTTTCCTCCTGCTTGTATTGGTAGCTTCTTGCCCGGTAGCGATTTGGCTCGGGGGTTTCCAGCTGTGTCAACTGCATGTGGATGACATTTAGCATTCGTAAGGTGTCTGAGATGTTGAAAAAATTTTCTTGTTCGCTTATTGTGTTCCTATTGTTGTTCCTATTGTTATTTTTATTCCTATTGTCATTTAAACTTTTTCCTTTGTTCGTTGAGTCCGTCGGGAGATGTTGATAGTAGCATTTATTCCCGAATTTGCAGGTTCCGTATTTTGCGTAAGTTCTGCAAATGTCCGGGTGGTAGAATTTACATCCGTCCCAAATTTACAATGACCATTATTATAGAAGAAATTGCATATTGGGGGATGTTCATATATACATTGTCCTCTTTTAAATCTGCAATTATCTTTTATATAATACCTGCATATAATTCCTTCCCCATATTTACTCTTGGCTTTTGTTTTTTGCTCCTTATTGGGGGACAGTTTTACTTCGTTTACTTGACTGCCCTCTTGTCTTGTCCTATTTGTGCTAGTTGTGTTTGTGTCCTTCGTTGCCCTTATGCTGTGTGTTGTCTTTACACTCTTTGTCGCCTGTGTGTTTTCGGCCTCATTTTGTGACGGTATTTGAATTCTTTCTATTTCGCCTTTCTCCGTTTCTTCCGTTTTCCACTGTTCTTTGTTTCCACTTTCCTCTTTCATTCTCTCGTAAAAGAGTTTAATTCGGTCAAGCAGTTCTCGCAGAAAAATTTTATTCCATTAAACTGCTTTGCGTTCGTTATAAGGGAGATTTTTTCATCTCCCCATTCTAGGCATTTAAAATCAAAAAGTAGCTGACAAAAATCGCACCTCATCGCCTCTGTCTCAACTGTTGCAGCTTTACAGATACCACAGAGTTGCATGTATGCATTAATTTCCATGTTGGTGAAGTGACTCAAAAAGGGGGTATTATGGGAGGTATTGGGTGGGGGATGACTCAAGCTGTGTGAGGGAAAGAATTTTCCGTTACTCCAGGGTAGGGGATGTGGCACGCTGTATACTTCTCACTGATTGGTCCTCTCGACTGTGGCTGCGGGGATAATTCACCATTCACCTATCTTTATATAAAGACTATTTATTACCTCGCGCGTTATCAATTGTCAAACCATTATATGATATATTGAATGCATTATTTCAAGTGTACACATTATTTCCAATATAAACAATCCCAATATTGTTTCATTTATAATTCAATTTATTTTGTGTAATAAAGGAAGAAAACATGCTATTAATCAACCTAATTAATAACTTAATTAATAACATTACTTTGATCTGAAAGATCTGGTGACCTCGGCCAAGCATCCATTTCTAACCATTATCAACTAACGTAATTAACCATCATTCCTTAATAATTAGGGCGGGTCGTACTCAGGTGACAACATGAATCTGAAGGAAATCCTACCATCATGGGTGTCTAAATTATGTGTTTTTACATAGGGAATTCAAATATGAGCTTCTTTTTTGGATAGGATAACTCTAACCTACATCATTTTGTATTTCTAAATTGCCAATTTTACCCTTTTGAACCCCTTTATAATATATTAAAAGATATAAGGTAAATCATTTATATTGACAAGGCCAAATCAACTTTACATATATTTATTAATAGGTGAACTGCATGTATATCACTGGATATAATTACAAAGATCATTCTCCTGACATCTTGAACTTTGCAAGGTTGCACAAATCCTGCTTTGACTCAGACTTGGACATCAGCTTCCTGCTAGTCTCCTGAGCCCTGATCCCTCCATCCCTCTTTTCCTGTGAGAAGTACTTAGCAGAAGCCTCAGTCACCATTTTAACAACCCTCTCAATGCTTTGTGTGTGGCAAGGCCAGTTGCGCACCTCCATGGGGGTGTTGATGAAGTTTTTCACCTCTGAGGTGCTTAGAGAGCAGGTGAGAGGTGGCTCTGACACACCTTCTGACCAGCTGATCAAGTCACCGATGCTGGAAGCATCACAATTGATGTCAGGTGTCCTTCTGCTCCTAACAGAGGAGTCCCCCAGCTGAGTGTCCGGGTCCCCCTCTCCCCTGATGGCCAGGATTCTCTCCACCCCTTCAATCCTCTCCTTCTGATCCTCAGAGCAGAGTAGTGTTTGGAGGATGACTTCACTGTGGGCATACCAAGCAGATCTTCTCACAGTTGGCATCACAATATCCAGCACCTCCTTTCTCTGGGACTTAAGGCAGTCCAACTGAAATAGGATGTGCCTAGGCCCTTCGATCCAGGAGTGCTTGACCTTCACGTTGAACCAACATGGGTAATACACTCCAATGATGAATTCCACAATGAATTGCAGAATCTTCAGGTTCTTTCCTTTAAGTCCGTGCTTTGACACCCAGAGCCTGAGAAGTCTGTTCGCTGTGGTGAGCCAGCGGCTGTGGTTTACTGGTCCTATCTCTAACAGAGCCAGCCCTGCAGGAAGTACTCCATCCCTGACTGCACAGACAATTTTATAGCCATAGTATTGATCAGTTGAGAGATCTTGAATGACCTTGTCAGGAAGCTTGATCAGTGGAGGGCCAACAGAGATTCGGGTGAAGTTTGGATTGATATCAAAGTCTGTAGCAGAATCAAGGAGCTTTCCTATTGGCCCGGATAATTTTTTGTCTGACAGAGTAGGGCCATCAAGGTCAACAATGAGATGGCGCAGGGGAAGTTCAACAGTGTGCAGGTTGCACACCAACCAGACCAGCTTTCTCCCCAGGTGCAGCTCCACAGTTAAGTATCCACTACAGACAGGTATTAACTCTTTTCAGCGCAAAATTCTTGGTTAAAAAAAGAGCTGAAATGGGCAAGAACAAATTTATCTGCAAATGCTAAACACATTATGCTTTTTTGGTTTCAAAATGTTATAAAATGCTAATTTATCTGTTGTCTGTAATGCAAATAATTTGTTCATGTACTCTAAAAAAACTAAAGAAACACATCCTAAAAATATTCTTTAGAACATTGAAATAGGCCTCATACTGCTCAGTTGTACTAAAAATGAACCACCTAATTTTAGCTCAAATCAAAGTTGTTAATTAAATTTTGCTCAATGTATCACTATAATATGCGTAGAAATAGCTTTTTCTAAAATATAACAGAATAATACTCACATGTGAACAGTAACAAAAAAAATATCAGTAGATAATCACTAAATCTATCCCCTCACTGCAAACCGAGGTGGTAAAATAGCTTCATAAATCATGAGTCACTTCAAATATTTCACACAACGTTTTAGAATGTTCTGAAACGTTACATTCTAGCCTCTGAGAAAGGTGGCTCAGAAAATGGCCTTATGCGCGCCAGAAAACCGTCAAAATATTTCATATACAAAACTGTATGATAATTACAATTAAGTGGAATGGCACACCTTTTTATTTGAGTATTTAAATATTATTATTATTATATGAATTACATTATATGTGTTTATATGAATTAGTTAGAACAATGCTCTATGAGAGATAACGTGAGCAGCCATGATAGAAAACGTGAGAAGACATATTCTGGGGTAACTACAATAGTAAAATAATCAACAATTTAATAATAATCAACTGCAAAATGATGTAGGTTAGGGTTATCAGAATTAAATATTTTCTTCAGAATTGTGTTCTATACACCAAAATATGTCATTTGAACACCCCTCTCCATTGATTTAAAAAAATGCATAGTATGACCCGCCGTATAAATGAACCTTATAGTACCGATTTACGCATCAAACTGGCCATTACGTACAATTATAAATTGGTAACTATAAATTGGGGTGATAATGGTTAGAAATGGATGCTTGGCCGAGGTCAGCAGATCTTTCAAATCAAAGTAATGTTATTAATTAGATTGATTAATAGCGTTAGTTTTCTTCCTTTATTACACAAAATAAATTGAATTATAAATGAAACAACATGCGGATTGTTTATACTGGAAATAATGCGTACACTCGAAATAACGACGCATTCAATATAATTATAATGGTTTGACAATTGATAACGCGCGAGGTGATAAATAGTCTTTATATGAAGATAGGTGACACTAACAGCGTGACCACTCTACTACATTTTTAATGTATACAAGACTGGCTCACACACAATAGACTCAAAGTAGCGCCCACAAAATCAACCATCACCTTGCTTACAAGCAACACAAAAGAACACCAGGTAATTCCACAGCTTACACTAAACAACATCAACATTCCACACACTCACAGAACCAAAATACTTGGTGTCACATACAACACATCATTATCTTTTGCAAACCACATTCAGGACATTAAAAACAAATGTACGTCAAGACTTAACACGCTTAGGGTACTAACAGGCACAAACTTTGGACACCAGCAGGAAACAATATATTCGCTCAGTTATGGACTATGCTAGCCCATGCTGGGCACCCATTATCTCAAACACACACACAAACACCTTACAAACAATACAAAACAACGCACTTCGTATCATTACAGGATGCACTCAAACAACACCAATAGAACACCTGCACACAGAAACAAAAATACTAAAAGTTAGGGAACATTTAGACATGAGGGGAACACAATTCATGGCAGCAGCGACAACTAACCCACAACACCCTTGCCACTACATGTACAATCATGCACCAACACCTCGCACCATTAAGGTAACACCAGAGAGACATTATAACCAAATACTCCATTCCATACCACGCCCCACAGACATCACACAGTACAGAAAACACATACACACACACCTAACCCACAAAGCACTGACACGACTCGGTCCGAATGCGGTCCTAGGTGCGAAGCCGCCACCCATTAACAGGTCAGAGATCAGCCTGAGCAGATCGGATCGAGTTAACTTAGCACGATTCCGATGTGGACATCACCCCAACTTACGGACATATAAACACAGACTAGACAACTCCATAGACGACACCTGCCACCTGTGCCAGGACACACCACAAACAATTAAACACATTATGACAGACTGTACCGCTCTAGCACAACAACGAACACAGCACAACATCACTAGTGCGCTGAACCTCTGGTCCACTCCGGAGAGGGCGATCGGTTACCTGCGTGCCGCCGGCTTGCTCGATCAGGGTGGGCTGATCGGCTAAAACAACAACAACAACAACAACAACAACAACAACATACATTTTTAATTATCCCAAGAACACCCAACAAAAATACCCAGAATTCCCAAGGTTATATAAATATTCGAATTCTTTAATTTTTTATTGAATTATATTTTGCTTCAACAAATATTTGACAATCGTATCATAACTGATATAAAGTGCGTAAAAAATATAAAAATACAAAATAAAAGACAAAATAGGCTTTCTTTGTACGCCACGAAAAATATATAATTGTATTAAAAGAGAGTTTAAATAAAAAATCAATCAATCAATCATCAAGTACATGGTAAAGCACTCTATTTTTATTTCTTCATCTCAATAAAGTATTCATTCACTGTAATATTTATTATATCTGACCAGTGGCTCGCCTAGTACCATTTAGTAGGCTGCTTAGTTAGGCCAATATTTATATATAATACACACGTATCATTAAGCTAGCCTAGTACTATTTAGTATTGTAGGGTTTTCAGTTTAGTTACATCCGTAATACGCAAAACACTGTCAATGCATACGTATTTAATCTGTGTAGTAAAATGAAAAGGATCTTTTCCATTTTATGGGAACCACCATTTTTTTTAAATAAATACATGGTTTTACAGCATTTTTTATGCTGATTCCAAATATATTATTCTTTTTCAGGAGAAATAAAAAATAAGAAAGTTATAGTCAATAAATTTTTATTATTTATATGATATGCCACGATGACGTCATTTGTACGATAACGTCATCGTAAGCTCATTTAGGGCCTAATAGCCTATTTCTAATAGTTCAAATCAGTTGTTAATTTACCTTGAATGAAAATATTTGCTTCGACTTGACAATATGGAAAATTATAACTTAATTTGGCTAGCAAGAAATATTACATGTGAAGAAGATGCATTAAAGTTTTTACAACAGAATGATGTTATTCCTAAAACCAAACAATGTAATAAAAAACACGAAATGTCGATAACCAAAAGAAGCGACAGTAAATGCTCAATGGAATGGCGGTGCTCAAAACAAACGTGCCGAGAAAAGGTGTCTGTACGCAAGAATACTTGGCTAGAGGATTCAAAACTACCTCTTGAAACTATACATTAATGTATTGTTGGTCTCAAGAGTATACAACGATCAAATTTTGCGAAAAGGAATTCGGCATCTCCCATGGAACAATCGTGGATTATAACAATTACTTTAGAGAGGTAATTAAGTTTTAAACAATTAACCTAACCTAACCTAACCTAACCTAACCTAACCTAACTAACCTAACCTAACCTAACTTAAACTATGCAATATGAGAAAATAAAGAAATATCGTATAAATAATAAAATATTAATGACTATAACTTTCTTATTTTGTATTTCTCCTGCAAAAGAATAATATATTTGGAATCAGCATAAAAAAATGCTTCAGAACAATATATTTATTTAAAAAAATGGTGGTTCCCATAAAATGGAAAAGACCCAATGAGGATAAAAAGTACTTAGATACATTAATTTCACCAAAAGCCTCGTAGACCTTAAGTAGATTAGTTGGTGCCCTGAGTGACGGAACACTAACTGATACTAGGCCTATATCATTCTGACTCGAATTAGAATGTTGACACGATGTTTAATTTGAATCGTCCACATATAAATTTTTAATATGTGAAAAAACAGAGAAACGGCAATTTTTAGCTACTATTTCTAGTATTTTCCTTTACCCAGTAAATTTCCCAAGATTTATCATTCAAATTTAAAAAAAAAATCCCCAAATCCCAAGGTGCACTCCAAAATCCCAAGCAGCGGTCAGCCTGGTCACTAAGGTTGGATTTCGGAGAGCGAAAACGCTGTGGCGCCACATCCACGACTTGGTCTCCTCTCGCTGTGACGTAATCTTATGTGCACATGGTATGACGTCATCTTGATCATGTTTGGTTTGATGAGTTATATCGCAATTGTTGACGGTATATTGCATAGGTTGTTTGCAAAAGACTGCATCTTCAGTTGGGCACTATATATATATACACACCTTACCTTACAACCTTACAAAGGTTTCGCGCGATGATTTCTCATTTTGCGAAGGTAGTGAGTTGGATTCTTGCGCTCTCCACCTCACATAGCCAGGTACGCCCGGCTCATCGGGGATTGTTCTGAGACAGGTGTCTAGTCTTCTTTTGAAGATTTCCACCGCGACTCCATTCGTGTTTCTTAGGTCTTTGGGCAACTTATTAAACAGTTTTGGTCCTCTCACTACAAAACTATTTTCTTTCAGGGTTAAGGATGTTCCCTGTCTCGCCTTCAATTTGGGAATACGACACAGTCTACCGTTTCTACTTTCTACCGTTGTTTGGGGAGTTATAGGGTTCAGAGTAAGGTTAGGGACTAGTTTCTCAATTATTTTCCAAGTGTAAATAATGGTGTATCTCTCTCTTCTCCTTTCCAGTGAATATAGGTCTAGTTCTAATCTTTCCCAGTAATTTAGTTCTTTGCACCCATTGATCTTGGCTGTGAAGCTTCTCTGGATCCCTTCCAACTGTCTATTGTCTTCTTTTTTATATGGGGATGTTAGGAACGAGCAGTATTCCAATTTGGGTATTATCAGGGTTTTCAGTAGAGGAATCATTACATTCCTATTCCTTCGTTTAAAGGTTCTCAATATCTGACCCGTTATTCTCTTTGCTCTGTTTACTGCTATCTTATTTTGTGTTTCAAATTTCGCATCATCTGTCATTACAACCCCTAAATCTTTTGCTCTGGAATTTCTCTGAATTTCCTTTCCATTTGGGGTATAATATTCCATGGATTTTAGGTCTTCTCTTTTTCCGTAACGTAATAGCTGAAATTTCTCGGTGTTAAACTTCATATTGTTGTCTTCCGTCCACTTGTAGATTCTGTTTATGTCGGTTTGTAGAGATCCTATGTCTTCTGGGTTTCTTATTTTTCTACTGATCTTTGTGTCATCCGCAAAGGATGTTACTGTGCTGTCTCTGGTAACGTCCTCATCTATGTCAGTTAGCATGATTATGAAGAGTAGTGGAGCTAATACTGTTCCTTGTGGTACCGAGCTGAGGACCTCTGATTCTGATGAAGATACTCCTTGTACTGTAACGACTTGCCACCGCTCACTAAGGAAATTATATATGCATTTCCCTACTTTTCCTGTTTTTCCCATATATTTCAGTTTATGTATTATGATTCCGTGGTCACACTTGTCGAACGCTTTAGCAAAGTCTGTGTATAGTACATCATAGTTTTCATTACTTTCCAGTGCATCAATAATGTTGTTGTAGTGTTCCATTAGTTGTGATAGGCATGATCTGCCTGACCGAAACCCGTGTTGGTTATCATTGAATTTTTTCCGAGTTTCCAAAAAGTCATAGATTTTCTGTCTAACTATTCTTTCAAATATTTTAGTGAGATGGGATGTAAGCGACACTAGCCTATAGTTTTTGGCCTCGGATCGATCTCCTCCTTTATATATTGGGACTATGTTCGCGCTCTTCAGGATGCCCAGTATTTCTCTCGTGTCTAGTGATCGTCTCCATATCCAGTATAGGGGCTCAGCGATTGCATTCTTGCAGTTTTTGATCAGTGTGGCATTCCATTTATGTGGTCCTGCCGCTGAGTGTGTTTTTAGTTTCCCTATGGCTTGTGTAATATCAGCCGTCGTAAAGTCGAAATCCGTTATACTTTCCCCTTGTGGTTCTTCTTCAAAGAACGCGTTTCTATCGCATATCAATTTGTCAGTTTTTGGGATACTGAAAGATGATTCGTACTGAGCTCTTAATATTTCAGATACTTCTGTTAGATCATCAGATAAATCACTGTTCTCATTTTTTAAAGGTCCGATAGTCGCATGGTTTTTCGACTTTCTTTTTGCGAAATTATAGAAGTACTTTGAGTTAGCCTTTATCGCTTCTATAGCGTCATCTTCTTTTTCTATATGCTTCTCGATTAGTTCCTGTATGACGACATCGATACTTTGTAGTTTATCATTTAATATTTTTCTGATGTTATCTTTACAGTTACTTAATTTTGCAGTCACTCTTTTTCTTTTTCGGAACAATGCCCTCTTTTGTCTTTCGAACCTGCTTCTCTTTCCTCTTTGTTGTATCTTTGGGACATGTTTTTCCACAATTTCTAACGTCTCCTCTAACGTCATTAGCATCTCCTCCGTTGTCTTGGCCTCGAAAATGGTTTTCCAATCTATTACTTCCATGCTGGATGTCACATCTTCCCAGTTTATAGCTTTGGAGTGGAAATTAAAAATTTCACATTTGCTTCTTTCTGTTGTGCGTGTTCTTTCCTTTCCTGTTGCCTTTATATTAGTTGTTATTTCAATGATGTTGTGGTCCGATATCATAGTTGGGGATATTTCTACATTATCAATTAGATTGCTGTTGTTTGTGAATACCAAATCTAGGCAGTTATTTTTTCTTGTGTTTTCTGTTATTTCTTGCGTTAGCATAAATTCATCAGCTAGAGCTAGTAGCATTTTTACCTGCTCCTGGTCTTCTCGTGCGCCCCCCTTGTCCTGGTGTATACATATATTTTTTCCAATTCTTTTATATTTCATGAATGTGAAATTAAAATCACCACAGAGAAAAATATTTGGGGTTGGAGATTTTTATCTTTCGTTTTCGCATACAGGTGGTTCCGATTTGTTTTCCAATGGGAGTGCCGGTTTCGTTGCCTTGTGGTCCTCCGAGAATTTACCTCTTTTTATCTTTACCTCTTTTTATCTCGGATTCCTATATTTATATTTGTCAGCTGGTTTTGTAATTGCTGGATAGTATTTAACAGCTGAAATGTGTTGGCTGCGTCTAAAAAATTGGCACTCTTCTTTGATGTTCGCTTTTTCTGTTCACTCGTTGCGTTCCTTTGAGGGTGGTGGTATCGGCATTTTTTTTTTCATATTTGCAACTCCCATATCTTGCATAAGTGTTGCAGACCGTAAGATGGTGGAACATGCATTTCTTATCAAATTTGCAGTATCCACTTGTGTAATGCGTTTTGCATAATGTGGGATGTGCATATATGCATTGCCCATCCCGATATATATATATATATATATATATATATATATATTATATATGGGAATGAACTCAGAATGGTCCCCTGATGTTTTTTATGATACACACGGTTCTAGGACAGCTCATACCAGGACAACTCACACCCGGACAACTCATACCCGAACAACTCATACCTAGGACAACTCATACATGAAAAAGAAAAACTATGGTATTTGTCATTTACCATTACTTATTCGGACTATAGTGGATTTAATTATCCCAGAAGAGTTCCTTGTTCCATGCACGGTCTGTGTGTATCATAAAAAACCTCAGGGGACCATTCTGAGTTCATTCCCATCTTGAAACGGACATGTTATGTGCCTTGAAAAGTGGACGCTCAATTCTGCCAGTTGAAGTTTAAGTTTTGGTTTTTGGCTTAAAATATAATAGTTACCCCTTTTTCTTTGATGTATTCATTCTGACGTGAAGGCAGCGAGTCTTTTGCTTATATTGAGGTTCTAAATGTAGAAGGGCTAGGCTGCTTTAAACTAGATCCATGTCCCAAAGCTGGATCCTGTCTGCTTTGCAGATAGCTGGTGAGGGAAGTTATATTTATGGGATCTCTTTGCGAGTGACCCATTGCCCACGTCGGGCTAGCATCATGAAAAAGAAAAACTACGGCTTTTGTCATTTACCATTACTTATTCGGACTATAATGGATTTAATTATCCCAGAAGAGTTCCTTGTTCCATGCACGGTATGTGTGTATCATATATACAGTATATATATATATATATATATATACTCTGCCTGAAACACAGATATCAACCCAAATTGATTTTACCCTTATTGTCTAATTTAATACTTTCATTCTGAACTGAAGTTAAATCATTCTTAATGTACTAGACCAAACCACCCCGTGCCTATCCATTCGCTGATAAATATGCATTGTATAACTATTTAACTTGTACACTGCTCTAGTGTCATTGAATGCTGCCTCACTAATAAAGACTATATCTAGATTTTCACTAATCATATAACTAAATAATTCATTTTTCTTATTCCTAAGACTCCGTGCATTTGTATAAAAACATTTCAACCCCTCAGTTTTAACTAGTTCCCTACCTTTGGCTAGATAGCTGATAATAAATTAATAACGGTGATATGCCTATTCCTGACACAATGCTTACAGATGTCGTTCTGGAAGAGGCCTTAGGCCTGTGTCTCCAGCTCTTGATCTGTATTTAAGACTAACAGTATTTACTTTACCTATACCCTGATGCTTTATGCCTTCTGTTGATCTAAAGTTGTCTTTCAAAACTCCAAAGAGCTCATATTTTCCTCTAGAAGCCTCCCATATAAAGCAGTTCCTCTTCTACTGAGATGTAATACATCCTTACTGTAAAGCTCCCTCCTTTCATAAAAATTATCCCACAAATTTATGAACTCAACCCCTTCACTACAGAGCATCCTAACTTTATCATTTAAGGCTAAAATTCTACTTGTAAACTCCATGTTTACCCCAACCCTTGGTAAAATGCCCACTATAATAACACTTGCTCCGCCTATTTTTTAAAGTTTCTATCAATTCCCTGTACCTGTTTAACTGCTTCTGAATTTCCATTTAACTTAAATCTACCATCTTTATCTTCGCTTGTTAAATCATTTATATCTACATGAATTATAATATTACCTCGGTTTACAGGCAACTTCTTCATTATCTCATTGATTTTAGAAATATTACCACTTAGGATCGGTCCTATTCAAAGGAGTGACATAACGAAGGAGTGACATAACGAAGGAGTGACATAACGAAGGAGTGACATAACGAAGGAGTGACATAACGAAGGAGTGACATAACGAAGGAGTGACATAACGAAGGAGTGACATAACGAAGGAGTGACATAACGAAGGAGTGACATAACGAAGGAGTGACATAACGAAGGAGTGACATAACGAAGGAGTGACATAACGAAGGAGTGACATAACGAAGGAGTGACATAACGAAGGAGTGACATAACGAAGGAGTGACATAACGAAGGAGTGACATAACGAAGGAGTGACATAACGAAGGAGTGACATAACGAAGGAGTGACATAACGAAGGAGTGACATAACGAAGGAGTGACATAACGAAGGAGTGACATAACGAAGGAGTGACATAACGAAGGAGTGACATAACGAAGGAGTGACATAACGAAGGAGTGACATAACGAAGGAGTGACATAACGAAGGAGTGACATAACGAAGGAGTGACATAACGAAGGAGTGACATAACGAAGGAGTGACACGAAAATACCAACAAAGAAGAAGAAAGAACAAATCCAGAGGGAAGAGAGGCTTGCAACTGTTAGGTTAGGTTAGGTTTCTAGTTTTTGAAATAAAATCTTAATTTTAACAATTCTAACAAATTTGGTTTTTTTAAATAAAATTTTAATAATTATACTCCTTTGAATTTTATCTCCGATTTGTCACTCCTTTGTTATATCACTCCTTCGTTACGGTATTTATGTCACTCCTTTGTTATGTCACTCCTTTGAAATGTCACTCCTTTGAAATGTCACTCCTTCGATACAGACCCCTTAGGATACATATTCTTCTACAGGTTTTCCTTCCCTTATTGCAATTAAAGGTGAATAAATAATAACAGATTTATTGAATGGATATATTTAGAATCGTGTTGCTTCCTCCTTTCCATTATGTAAAGGCGACACGCGTCCTGGCATTCCATTGATATTTTAACCAAATTATTGGTGTTAATATGAAGTGCCGCAGGGCTTAAAGTCCATTGGCACGCTTATTAACGCAGTGGTGATTCAGCTAAATGACCCCACTGAGCAGGAACGCTGCGTTTCTGTTCAAATTTCAAGTAGAAATTTAAAAAAAAAAAAAAAAATCAAGCCTAAAAATCTTTAATTCTTGTCTGATGTATAACTGAATTGTTACAAAGACAATTTAGGCTTGTGAAGATGGGAAACTACGTTCCCGCTCTGTAAGGACGCATTCCATGTGCTCGGAGTTGTCTTACCATGACTGAGTTATGCGCAATGTATTAATGAATTATTATAGTGTGTAAACAGTGGATGAAAAGCACGCATTTTCAGTTTAATTAGTGAACAAAATGAATGAAAAGTAAATATGGTATAATTGCAATTTTCTATCGATCATTTCATTCATTCACCATCCACATTTCATTATTAGGACAGTTATGCTTTTGAGATTTTTCCTTGCTTGCTCGTAGTGGTTCAGATTTTTGTACACTTTAAGCCCTGTATGAAGGTATGCATAATGTTTATCTTTTTGTATATGTTAATATAATTTAATGTTCTATTTTTACGATGCAGCGCAACCTCTGTTTGATTGCGGTTATTGCGCGTGCGTTTGCTCGTTCAGGATGGCCCTGTTATGCGCTCGGATGCCTTTTTAATTTATACGCACAATTTTCTCGGCTTGCTTGACGCCCAATTTTAATTTTTGAACTTTTAACGTTATTTAATTTTTGAACTTTTAACGTTATCTTACCCTCCACTAACGAGAGATTTATTGCAATGTAGTATAGAAACAACACAATCTTATAATTTTATTTCACACAATTATTATAACATTTGACATGCAGTTGTCCGTTATTTTGGATTCTTTTCACAATGATAAAATTTTTATTTTTAATAAATTTTTACTTCAAACTATTTCTTAAAGTACCCTAATTAAATTCAATTCTCAAAAGGGTTATACAAAGGGATTTTTTTTTCAGGTGACTCAAAAAACAGCACTTAATTCAAATTCCTTAAAAATAAAAAAGTTTACTTACAGAAAGTACAAATATTTTATCTCAAAAGTTTCGCGTGAGTTCCGCATATTTTTCGGATTTTTTATTTCTTTGTAAACTTTTCAAACGTTTTGCGCGAACTCCGCAGATTTCCTCGGGAAACAAATTCGCGAAAATATTTGTTCAACACAAAATTTGTAAGGTTATTCCTGGAGAAAGAAGTACAATAAACTCGACAAGCTTTTATAATTCAGAATTTGAACATGTGAACAAAATAAAATTAAAAATGTCCCGACACTTTCGGGTATGATTTTCACAAATTTCTTTTCCTGCTGACTACCAACTCATTTACGGAAAGAGGTCTGAACCATAACTAATACGGACAAAGCTACAGTATACCCTCTAAGTTACACCTCAGAATTAAAGAAAACGCCTTTTAATACCTGAATGGCCTATCAAGAACGATTTCGTTACTCGACGTCATTCGTACAAAATTACTAATTTCTTACTGGTCTAATCTCCTTTCGTTATAATTAAAGCCCGAATTTTGTAAGAAAAACTAAACTAAAAATCCCCCGAGCTAAGGGTTTGGTTTCCCCTCAGGCGATGGATTTTCTTAGCTAATCGGAATTTTGACATATAACACGCTACGCAAGTTTCGGATGTTTACATTGAACTTACCTCCTTTCGTACCAAAAAGAAAAAAGTCCTTAAAATTAAATGCTCTTTCTTATCGACATATCAACTGCGCATTCACTTCGAGCATAAATCATGTCCTATTTTTTATTTTTTTATTTTTTTTATTTTTTTTTTTTTATGCAGGAATGAGGGAACAAGGGCGAACGCCCGCAAAAACACCCCTCTCATAAAAGGGGAAGAGAGCGAAAATTAAGTGCAGGGTTTTCGAGATGCCTCCGCGTTTGAAAGATTGAAGGTCATAGACGGAGAGAAAAATGGAGTGAGGAAGGTTGTTCCAGAGTTGACCGGTTCAGTAGATGAAAGATTGAAAATACCGATTAACCCTCGCGTTAGAGAGAGTTGGACGGAAAAGGAATGAGAATGTGTAGAAAGTCTGTACTGCGTGCTCTCCTTAAAGGAGAAGTCATAGAGTTAGAGAGTTCAGAAGAGCAGTGTTCGTTATAATGGCGATAGTAAAGAGAGGCAACATTGCAGTGAAGAGAGAGAGGGATTGAAGACAGGCAAGGAGAGGCGGGGAACTGATGAAACGAAATGCCTTTGATCGCACCCGGTCAAGTATAGCTGTGTGGGTTGAGCCACCGCACGCGCGAGAAGCGTACTCCAAACGGGGGCGGACAAGACCCCTGTACAGAAACGGCGAGTGAGTTGGATGAAGAAACTGCGGAGCCTGTACGATACACCTATACCCTCTTAGAAGCTGTTTTGGAAAGAGAATATACACGTGAACTTTCGAGGAAAGATCACGAGAAAAGGAAATGCTAAGAATGTTAAGAGAAGAGGAAGAAGAAGAATTGAGTTGCGTATTACTGAAGGTAAAAGGGGATAGTCGTGTGGAAGAAGAGTGTGGCGAGTAGACAGATGGAGAAATTGAGTTTTTGAAGCATTGAAAGCCAAAAGGTTTTCTCTGCCCTAATCAGAGATAGCAGAAAGTTCAGAAGTCGGGTATTAAACAACGCAACCTTTTCTTCTTCTCGCGAGCATCAGGTTTTACCTCTCTTATTCCTTTATTTCCGTGTCCTCATGTTAAAATAGTTAACTTTTCATACAAAGCTAAATTAAATTGATTTTAAAATCCTTTCATTCTTTCTTTATTTCATATTTGGATCTTATTATCATTTTTTCTCGCATTTTCATACATAATTTAATTGAGAGATATTTGTCGTTACGACAACGAGTATTCCTACGTTATTACCTTATTACCTTCAAGAATATTGTACTATGTTATGGGATTTATATCGTGCCAATAAAGCTTAACGTTATCATTAGCACCCTAACGAAACAATATTATTATTATTATTATTATTTCCTATTATAAACGGCGTGGCCGGTGAATGGGACACCCTTTTCCTAAAACGTTTATTAATTTCTGCTTTTAAATTACGGGTGGAACTTTTGATTAATTGTTAATTTAAGTCGGAAAGATTTGAGAGTAATAAAAAATGGACTCGCATAATTTATATTACGTTATCCAAAACCTTTACACTTTTTCATAATTTTTTACAATTGACATTCTCATACCTATAACGCCACAATGGAATCTGAAATCTCATATACAAAACTGCCGCGCCAAGGGGCACTTAAGGCGCATTGTTACGCGTTCTGCTGTTGGTTATAAGAAAAGGCCGTACTGTAAAAGCCTTTTCATGATTAGTTATCTTTTAAAATGCCCACTTCCTCTCTGAAGTCGCTTTTTAAACCTAAACAGAGGGTTTTCTTTTTTTTCATAAATAACCGTCATACAAAATGATAATTTTATAACATTTTCATTAACGATCAAATTAATTAACAAATCATATTAAAAATAATCCTATTAAACTCTGTTTATTACACGCATGAAATATTGCACCGTTCAAAGAGGTTTTCATTTTATGGACTTTAATAAGTTTGATTTAATAAATGCAAAATCTATCCAATTTATTCCAAAGGATTACGCATAACTGCGTTCTTTATTGAAGTGAGTGAGTGAGTTTGTTTGGTACGGTTTCATACGTAAGTATGATGACTTCAGTCACGCTATATTTTTTGTTTATACGTATTATTATATTATGTTCAATAGGACTGAATCTCTTATATGATAATTGGTGAAAATAGCAGAGATTCGCGCACTGGTGTCAAATATTCACTAGCAAACAATTATTTTATGTTTCTATAATAAAATGTTAGTACAAAATGAAGTTATTTGCCCCTTTCCCACCGCTATGATGGCAGTGGGGCTATTAGCTAGTAAATTTCCATTGACTAAACTTCATCATAAGAACGTAAGAGGCATAAGGATAACTAAAAGCCACTAGCGACTTTCTTTCTAGGTTATCCTGTCCAAAATTAGAACCAAATCACGCTAATAAATACACGCTGTGTGATCTTTCAACGGATTGTATATGTTTATCTTAGATATGACACTCGAGTTTGGTGGGGTTTTGGCTTTTTCCGTACGAACGCCGAGCATCAGCTACATCTCGAAGAGCCAAGAGGTGAATATCGGTTCGTCGGCGGAATTGGAGTGTTCCGTTCAATTCGCGCACGACTTCCCCGTTCTGTGGGTAAAGAAGGGCACCGGAAAGAACCAGGATCTGCCCATTTCAACCAATTCGGGCCTTATCATCAGGGACTCCAGATATTCTCTCCGACACGATAAGGGATCTTCCACTTACATTCTTCAGGTATCGCATTCCGTTTTAGTTGAGAAAAATTGAATTGGAAATACTGTAGAATGTAGATGGTGGTAAATTTAGCTTTAAAGATAGTTTAGTCATTAATTTATTTAAGGGGAGGGACAGCATCGCATTAACAATACGAATATCATTTATAAAAAAACCTAACGGAATTTTCCACTACGTACTTTAACTTATTTTAACTCTTTCGGTATCGCACTCGCGGACGGAACGTACTACTGTACTACTACTACGTCGGCGTTTCTTTTACGCCCATTCAAATGCGGGCGTCAAAATTAAGATTGTACGATGTACGTAAGTTAGTCCGTGGTGGTTATTCATACGTCGGACGTAGTTACGTCTTAAAGGATAAAAGATTTTAAATTATGCTCCAAGATTCGCATATTATGGCACGTAATTCTTATGTTTTCTTTTTCAGGTGATTTTACTTTAAAAAAAATTCGTCTTTCGATTCAGGTCCATTTTATTTACACGCTATTATAGCCTTAAATAAGCCTACACTGTATAACATTTGAAACTTTCTATAAGTTTACTATTAATTTTCTGCCAATTAGTAATGTATATTATTATTATTATTATTATTAAGAATTCTCTGGAACGCAGAAATCTTATTGTAATTATTGTTAGTATTATTATTATATTATTATTATCATCATTATTATTATATAGTGTTGTTACAATAATAATAGTAATAATAATAATTTGTACGTTATAGAATATATAAGGATAATAGTGTTGTATAATTTCTTTTTAAAAAGTATATTATAGGAATTATAAACGTATCCCGTGTATATAAAAATATATAGAACCCTGATTAGCGATTAATTACTTTACATGAAAATACTAAACACATTTTACTATTTGCATTCACGTATTTTTTTGTCTGGTTTTAGATAAAAGATCTTCAAGAGTACGACGGAGGGGTGTATATGTGTCAAGTGATCATCGACATTACCAATCGCATTTCCAGCTCAGTCACTCTCGGAGTCCGTCAACCGCCTGTCATATTCGATAATTCCACGAGGTAATATACGAGCAGCATGCACCACCAACTATCTTAAATATATACTTATATATGCACTTTTTATGGAATTTATCTCCTACTAATTACCATTATCATACAGGAGAGTAGGGGCAACAAGCCTCACCACCGGAAGCAATCATCACACGAAAATATATATATATATATATATATATATATATATATATATGAGAGAGAGAGAGAGCTGATTTCCAAAAGGCGCTAAGTCCATAAAACCAGTTTCTAAGACACTGGCACATTTTATATTTTTTTACTATAGTCTGTCCTTAAAGTAGTTTTCTTTGCATTAATGTTGGGAGTGAATGGTATTAAGCAAAAAAAGATGTCTGAATAAAATCTAGTACTCATGGTTAATATGTAAATACTGTACGTTTTTTGTTTTTAATTGGTGGTGGACTTTTGGAACACACTCAAAGACATGTTGTCCAAAAGACTTCTAGATTACACCGAAACAAACGCAAAAAAACAGCCGTATAAAACCAGTATTATTTATTTCAATATCTCTACCAGCTCAATCAATCATATCAAATTATATCGAGCCAAAATGTCATCCTGATGATAAGCCATGCCATGCCATGCATGTGTTGGACTCAGCATGCATAGTGTTCACCACACATCCTCATTTAGCTCTCACTGTAGATGTAGGTACATACAATTATACTAACACTGTAGTTTATAGAGGGCGCTGTTGGTAGATTTGTGGATTTAGACCCTTTTGGAAACAAAGTGAATTGAACTTTGCACCTTTTGGTGCGTGTTCTTTGCAGATGAATGTATATAATGTTACGGCATGCGGGAGGTGCCCCCTTGGGGCATTGGTTTCTGCGAGTATGTAGAAGAATTACGGCATTTGGAAGGGTGAGGTCCATGGTGTAATGGTATCGCGTCTGACCAGCAATCGGAAGATCCCGGGTTCGATTCCCAGGTGGTTACCTCATTTTTTCATTTGTTCCGTTTTCTCTCTCTCGTCTTGCGCGGAATATCTCCTATACAAGCGTCGTTCTTTACGTTATTTATACTGCGTGTTCTTTGCAGTTGAATGTATGTATGTATGTATATATATATATATATATATATATATATATATATAGAAACGACGTGAGTATAGAGGAGCGTTCTGCACACGAGGAAGAGAAATAACGAACAAATGAAAAATGAGGTAACCGCCCGGGAATCGAACCCAGGATCTTCCGATTGCCGGTCAGATATGCTATCCACTACACCACGGGCCTCGATCAGTCAGAAGTCGTAATTCTCCTACATAGGGCAGAAACCAATGCCCTGAGAGGGCACCTCATTTTTCATTTGTTCGTTATTTCTCTTCCTCGTGTGCAGAACGCTCCTCTATACTTACGTCGTTTCTATACATTAATATACTGCGTGGTCATTGCAGTTAAATGTACATATTCACGATTTGCGAGGGTGCCCTCTCAGGGCATTGGTTTCTGCCCTATGTAGGAGAATTACGACTTCTGACTGATCGAGGCCCGTGGTGTAGTGGATAGCATATCTGACCGGCAATCGGAAGATCCTGGGTTCGATTCCCGGGCGGTTACCTCATTTTTCATTTGTTCGTTATTTCTCTTCCTCGTGTGCAGAACGCTCCTCTATACTTACGTCGTTTCTATACATTAATATACTGCGTCGTCATTGCAGTTAAATGTACATATTCACGATTTGCGAGGGTGCCCTCTCAGGGCATTGGTTTCTGCCCTATGTAGGAGAATTACGACTTCTGACTGATCGAGGCCTGTGGTGTAGTGGATAGCATATCTGACCGGCAATCGGAAGATCCTGGTTCGATTCCCTTGCGGTTACCTCATTTTTCATTTGTTCGTTATTTCTCTTCCTCGTGTGCAGAACGCTCCTCTATACTTACGTCGTTTCTATACATATACTGCGTGGTCATTGCAGTTATATATATATATATATATATATATATATATATATATATATATATATATATACACACAGTATATCCCGGTTAATCGGGGCAGCCGTTTATTTGGGACAAATCTTGAAGAACAAAAACAAATCGAGAATATAACCAGAATTTGCTTCGCTTATGTGGGACGCCATGCCGTTTAATTGGGCCAGTAATTGCTACATTGGGCCGTGGAATTACAACAGAAGTCGAGAAAAATTCTGCTGCTTCTTGACAACTGTGCAGCACACCCTCATTTAGATTTTTTGAAAAATATCCAACTGGAATTTCTGCCTCCCAACACCACATCCTTGGTGCAGCCAATGGACATGAGAATCATAAAAAATTTGAAGACCTTGTATCGCGGAAAGTTAGTAAACTACATCCTTGAAGCAATTGAAGAAAATCTAATGACATCATCTTCAACAGCTAAGGAAGTCAATGCAAGGGTTAATCTTTTACATGCAGTACAGTTTATTGCCGATAGTTGGCGAGGAATAAGCACCAAGACCATTCAGAACTGCTTTGCTCACTGTGGTTTTAAACACTCAGGCTTGGAGATGCCAGATACGGTCGATAGTGAAAATGACGCCATTTTGGAAGTGCAACACGTCAGAAACTACGAAGAGTTTGCATGTATCGACAATAGTCTTCAATGTTATAATGAAAATGAAGATTGTGAGGACGCAATTGTTGAACAAATTGCAGCAAGACATCAGAGACATCAGAAGACCAGGAAAGCGATGAGGATGACACCTGAGCTTGAACGAGTGACTAACCTTGATGCCAGGAAATTTATTGCTGGATTACGACGCTATTTCATGCAGGAAGGCAATGAAGGCAGTCCTATATCTGCACTAGATACCTACGCTGATTTTGTTCAGTTGCAGTCAATCGAGAGAACACGGCAGGGTACACTCGATAAATTCCTCCAACGTCATTAACTGTTAAGAACTACATGCGTGCGTGTTTAATACGTACATGAATCAAACTTGTTTTTTGGGTAAATATTTTTCTCTGATTTGCACCATTTGTTTCAGTTCATATACAGTAAGTATTTTTGTTATTCAATAAACGGAAAGTTTGTCTTTTGTCTTATGTATACCTTTTTAACTCTTTACGTGCAACTTCGTATAATTGGGGCAGCCGCTTAATTGGGCCAAAGTATTCTAGTCCCGATATGTCCCAATTAACCGGAATCCACTGTGTATATATATATATATATATTAGGGTGCGTCACTGCATAAGGGAGAAAACCTGAAGGTGGTCCACTGGTCCATTTCTTTCGCTCACTTTCTCAATTAAGCCACTGAAGGAGAAAACACCAGACAAATTTTCATTTGAGTAGCCGTATATTTAGGGGTCGCGCATCCACTACAAAGTTTGTACACTACATACTACATATATTTTGGGATTGGTTTCCCCATACTGATAATTATTTTCAGTGGAAGTAACTATGAAAACTGTCTTGTTTAACACTTAATATTTAAAACATTACAGCATATGAAGACATAATTCGTGTTTTATATTTATAAAAATACATTCCAGACCTCAGAATTAATGGTAATTCCACAACACATGTTAATCATTTCAATTTCCTAGGCATTTACTTTGACAAGAACTTAAACTGGAATGAACACTGTAAAATAATTGGAAACAAAACAGCTAAACTTATATATTATATTCTGGGATTGGTTTCCCCGTACTACGTGAACACCAACAAAACGAAAGAAATTGACAAACAATACTCGGAAATGGCATGAAAAGAACTAAAAGCCTTCAGAAAGAAAGTATTTTTCAGCGAAGAAGGTCCTTCTTGTTTGCTGTCTTCGGGTACGGTCGCCGATGATCCTCTGCCACCTGGATCATGTATTGGAGCTGATCCTCGTGCTTGGTACGCCCCTTTGCCGTGAACTCGTGGATGAGGGCCACTCCTCTTTCAGCAGTGTCGTTAGTCACGAGGAGCTTCCCGACCCGTTCCTTCCCCAGATTGTAACCGTCTGATGTTCTCTAGGCCGCAGGGGGCATTGACAAGAACGCAGTATCGATTTCAAGATGGTGGAAGATCATCTTAGTTGTGGAGGTGAAGAAGTCCGGAAGATCTTTTGCAACGACGTCTCTTGCGACGGCCAACACACGAGGGCTGGGCTGGAGGGATCCTTCCACAGAGTTCATGTTAGAGACCATCTTGAGTTTGTCAGCATCTGCAACATCGTCGTCAAAGAGCGAGACCGACTGTAACTTCAGACAAGTACCATAGATGCCGACTCATCGCCTTCGTGCCGGCTTCCTCGATGATGGGATCCTCATGTTCCGCGAGTTCCTTGAGCAGCGTGAGGTCCATTCGTACTGCTGCTGAAGCTGTCTTGTCTGTGAACCAGACGCGTAGGTAATGTTTTACGACGAAAATGCAGAAATCTCCGAGCTTTTCCCAGAGAAGTCCCATGCGGTTCGGGCCATGAGAGGAAGGAGGACGTTGCGGCCGCAAGAGTCTAACAAACTCCTCCTTGAACATCCAAATCTTCAGGGTTTCCCCAACAACCAGATTTCATCAGCTAGCTTCTTCACTTCCTTAGCACCTTTCGTCGCCATTTTCATTAAGCAAACCACCTGTGGAAGAAACCAACAATTAATAGAGAGCCTCATATAGAAAATCTTAACCCCATGTATTCTAGGGTATTTTAACGAAAAGAACAGCCGAGGTGGGGCCATATGACATATATACTGATAAACCAGATCATATGGCCCCACCCCGGTATAAATAGGGTTATTAATTCACTGTGCGCGACCCTTAAACATTGATATATTGAACTGATTTTTATACTGCCAGGTTTTCTCATTAAGTGGATCAAAATTGCAAGCGAGCGAACGCGTGTGACAACTTCATGTTTTTTGACCCACCCTAATATATATATATATATATATATATATATATATATATATATATATATATATATTATATATATATATATATATAAAGGGTGTCCCAGAAGTCTTGGAGGGGTTTTATTTGTCTATAACTTTTTTGTTTGGGGATCAAATAAAAAAGGTTTGTAACACTTGAAAATATATTTATTTGCGATTTTAATTACAAATTTAATATCTGGTGAAAATCTTCATTTTCATTGCGTAAATCTAAAATCGCATTGGCGTACGTTATCCGACTCTGATGATCTTGTGGTTTAATTACTTGAGCAATTTGAATTTTGTACGGGTAAAGATTGATATCCTCTTAAAATTCGATGTAAGGAACTTCTTGAAATGTTTAATTCCTGGCTGCGTCGTCGGACTGATGTGGATTTTCCTCAACGCTTTCACGAACCATCTCAACCCGAGTTGGACTTCGGCTTGTCCGAGGACGCCCAGTCCGTGGTTCGTCTCCCTGACCCTTTCCCATACGAAATTTAGCGATGTACCGTCGAATAGCTCGATCAGAAGGAGCAGAACGTGTGTTGAATTTTAATCGAAAAGATCTTTGAACGGCAACGATGGAAGAGTTGTTTGTCAAATAAAGTTTCACAATAGCCACTCTGTTGCACTGTCCAGGATTCCATTTTCATTAATCGCAGCAAGGATACTTTAATTGAAAAATAAAAATAAATAAATTAATCAAAAAAGAAAAAGTTATAGCCAAAAAAACCCATCCAAGACTTCTGGGACACCCTGTATATACCTTTCAACCTTTCAAATGTTCCATGCAATGATTCCTCATTTCACGAAGGACAAGCTTGTCGCCCCTCCTCTCGAGTTGGCCTGGTGAAGTAGTGAGTTGGTTTCTTGTACTCTCCACCTCACATAGCCAGGTACGTCCGGCTCATCGAGGATTGTTCTGAGCCAGGCGTCTAATCTTTTGAAGATGTCCACTGCAACACTATTTGTGTTCCTTAGGTCTTTGGGCAGCTGATTAAACAATTTTGGTCCTCTCACAACAAAACTATTTTCTTTCAGGGTTAAGGATGTCCCCTGTCTAGCCTTTAATTTGGGAACACGACACAGTCTTCCTTTTCTACTTTCTACCGTTGTTTAGGGAGTTACAGGATTCAGAGTAAGATTAGGGACTAGTTTCTCCATTATTTTCCAAGTGTAAATAATTGTGTGTGTGTGTGTGTTCTCTCCTTTCCAGTGAGTATAGGTTTAGTTCGCGTAACCTTTCCCAGTGATTTAATTCTTTGCACCCCTTGATCTTGGCTGTGAGGCTTCTCTGAATCCCTTCTAGCTGTCTAATGTCTTTTTTTTATATGGGGATGTTAGGACCGAGCAGTATTCCAATTTGGGTATGATCAGTGTTTTCAGTAGAGGAATCATTATATTCCTATCCCTTCGTTTAAAGGTTCTCAGTATCTGCCCAGTTACTCTCTTTCCTCTGTTTACTGCCATCTTATTTTGTGTTTCAAATTCCGCATCATCAGTCATTACAACCCCTAAATCTTTTGCTCTAGAATTTCTCTGAATTTCCTGTCCATTTGAGGTATAATATTCGGTACTAGGGCAATTGCGTCCCGGACAAGTGCGTCCCGGACAAGTGCGTCCCGGACAAGTGCGTCCCGGACAAGTGCGTCCCGGACAAGTGCGTCCCGGACAAGTGCGTCCCGGACAAGTGCGTCCCGGACAAGTGCGTCCCGGACAAGTGCGTCCCGGACAAGTGCGTCCCGGACAAGTGCGTCCCTGGACAATTGCGCACTTCTCCAACTACTATATGAAGTTTATTTATTAGAGAAGTGAATAGAAAGTTAGTATCGGAATTTCAAATATACTTTTCATTTTAACCTATTAAACTTGTTATATGTTCATAAGTTCTGTTCGAAACTGTTCTCTAAAACTTTATCCATCATCAGCAACATCATTGTCAAATTTTATGGGTTACGTCCACTTAAGATAAAGTTAGTTTCGTTAGTTTTAACGAAAATATCACAACTTAACCTAACCAATCGTCAAGGGCATACAGTTGACCTAACTGGCCATTCAATTAATTTAACCGGGCATTATATCCCATACAAAATTACAATAACAAACATACTCGTCCCTCGTCATTGGCGTCCCTGGACAATTGCGTAGGTGAAGTCACAATGAACTTTCTATTCACTTCTCTAATAAATAAACTTCATATAGTAGTTGGGGAAGTGCGCAATTGTCCGGGACGAAATAAAACCGGACGCAATTGTCCAGGGACGCCAATGACCGGGACGCATTTGTCCGGGACGCACTTGACCAGGACGCAATTGTCCTGTCACCATAATATTCCATGGATTTTAGGTGCTCTCTTTTTCCGCACCGTAACAGCTGAAATTTCTCAGTGTTAAACTTCATATTGTTGTCTTCCGTCCACTTGTAGATTCTGTTCATGTCTGTTTGTAGAGATCCTATATCTTCTGGGTTTCTTATTTTTCTACTGATCTTTGTGTCATCGGGAAAGTACGTTACTGTGCTGTCTCTGGTAACGTCCTCATCTATGTCAGTTAGCATGATTATGAAGAGTAGTGGAGCTAATACTGTTCCTTGTGGTACCGAGCTGAGGACCTCTGATTCTGATGAAGATACTCCTTGTACTGTAACGACTTTCCACCGCTCACTAAGGAAATTATATATGCATTTCCCTACTTTTCCTGTTATTCCCATATATTTCAGTTTATGTATTATGATTCCATGGTCACCCTTGTCGAACGCTTTGGCAAAGTCTGTGTATATTACATCATAGTTTTCATTACTTTCCAGTGCATCAATAATGTTGTAGTGTTCCATTAGTTGTGATAGGCATGATCTGCCTGACCGAAACCCATGTTGGTTATCATTGAATTTTTTCCGAGTTTCCAAAAAGCCTTTGATTTTCTGTCTAACTATTCTTTCAAATATTTTCGTGAGATGAGATGTAAGCGACACTGGCCTATAGTTTTTGGCCTCGGATCGATCTCCTCCTTTATATATTGAGACTATGTTCGCGCTCTTCAGGATGTCCGGTATTTCTCCCGTGTGTAGTGATCGTCTCCATATCCAATATAGGGGTTCAGCGATTGCATTCTTGCAGTTTTTGATCAGTGTGTTATTCTATTTGTCCGGTCCTGCCGCTGAGCGTGCTTTTCGTTTCCCTATAGCTTGTTTAATATCATCTGTCGTAACGTCGAAGTCCGTTATACTTTCCCCTTGTACTTCTTCTTCAAAGAACGCGTTTCTATCCCATATCAGTTTGTCAGTGTTTGGGATACTGAAAGATGATTCGTACTGAGTTCTTAATATTTCAGATACTTCTGTTAGATCATCATATAAAGCACTGTCTTCGTTTTTCAAAGGTCCAATAGTCGCATGGTTTTTTGACTTCCTTTTTGCAAAATTATAGAAGTACTTTGAGTTAACCTTTATCGCTTCTATAGCGTCGTCTTCTTCTTTTTCTGTATGCTTCTCAATTAGTTCCTGTATGACACAATCGATACTCTGCAATTTATCATTTAATATTTTTCTGATGTTATCTTTACAGTTACTTAATTTTGCAGTCACTCCTTTTCTCTTTCGGAACAATGACCGCTTTTGTCTCTCGAACCTACTTCTCTTTCCCCTTTGTTGTATACATTGTATATATACATAATGATACACATACACCGTGCATGGAACAAGGAACTCTTCTGGGAAAATTAAATCCAATATAGTCCGAATAAGTAATGGTAAGTGACAAACACTATTTTTTTCTTTTTCATGATGTTAGCCCGACGTGGGCAACGGGTCACTCGCAAAGAGGCCCCAAAATATAGCTTCTCTCACCAGCTATCTGCAAAGCAGATAGATTCTGTCCCAAAGCTGGATCCTATCTGCTTTGCAGATAGCTGGTGAGGGAAGCTATATTTTTGGGGCCTCTTTGCGAAAAAAAAACTAGTGTTTGTCATTTACCATTACTTGTTCGGACTATAGTAGATTTAATTTTCCTAGAAGAGTTCCTTGTTGCATGCACGGTCTGTGTGTATCATGGAAAAACCTCAGGGAACCATTCTGAGTTCAATCCCATATACATATACAGGGGTGACGCAAAAGTCAGGAGCCATAGGCACATTTTAATAATTTGTTTTAATATGTGTTTTGTTCTTTTCAGATTTGTTGAACGTATGGCACAGAAATTGACAATAGATGAACGGGTGGAGATAGTTTTAATGTGTGCAAGGCGTGGTAACACACACCGATCAGTTGATACTGCTTTTAATGACGAACACCCTGAGAGGCCGCCAGTTGTTCAGGCATCAGTTGAAAAACTGTTCACTCGCTTCAAAGAAACGGGAAGTGTTCATGATCGGCCGCGTAGTGGCCGGCCAAAAAAGTTCAACCGATGCAGTAACATCACTAACGGTACTCAATCACCTCGAAAACAGCCCACGTAAGTCCTTAAGAAAGTTATCCCAGGAAACGGGTGTCCCCAGAAGATCCATTTAACGAATTCTTACAACAAATCGTTTCCACCCGTACAAAGTCCAACTCGTCCAGGAACTGCACGGTGACGACACAGACCGTCGTGTAGAGTTCTGCCAGTGGTTTCTACAACATCGACAGCTTCATCGAACGATCATCTTCAGCGACGAAGCGATATTTCACCTCAGCGGTCGTGTCAATAGGCATAATGCACGCTATTGGGCCAATGAGAACCAGTGTTGGTACCCAAAAACCCAAACCCAAAAACCCACCCAAAAACCCAAGACCAAAAACCCAGCACAATATTTTGCTGTCTTTTTTGTGCTTCCAGCATCTACTGCTGAAATCAGATATGGCTTTTTTTCATTATGAATACTGTGCGCAATAATAGGATCATTACCTACTGAACTCCAGCCATCTTGTATAAGGGTAATGGTACAATCATCAAAATTAAGGTCATTCTTCATTTCATGGATTACTTCATCATTAACTTTTATTAACAGATCAGATGCCAACCTTTTCCCGTTTGGTGGTTCATATCCTGATGTTAGACCTTCGATTAATTTTATAAATTCTTTATTTTCTAAAACGTTGAAGGGTATATTGGCTGAAAAAAAGAACCTCGCAACTCGTAAATCTAATTCTTCCTTTTGGTCCACAGTCGTTCTTACCACAAATGGTGTAATTGATCTTTGCCTTTTATGCTTTATTGGTGCTGAATGACAGAATGTGGATGGTGAAGAACCCGCACTGGTGTCCCTCATTTCAGGCACATTTTCACTTATAATCTTTGGATCATCTTTGCCAGGAGCCAAAGTTGGAGGAAGTGAATCGGTTTCAACTGATGCTCCAAATTCGAGTCTCGGCATACCTCTTGCCTCATTTTCAAAACATTCCACTTTACTGTACTTTTACTGCATTTCTCTAGATGATGTTTCACTCTCAATTTTTCGAGTGATACTTTCTTCGCAATAATTGCATAGTACTCTAGTAGGCTGATCACTTAATAAAGTCACCTCGTCCCATTCGCTAGCTTTAGATCTTCCACCTCTATAACTCTATGAGTTTGGCATCTTAAAAATTTAAATTTGAGTTAGGTCTAAATAAAGCTGAAATCTGCTGTTAAGAAATAAAGGAAAGATCTAAAATTAAAATGGAGAAAAGTCTAATATGTCATTATTATCTCTCATATCTGAACTTTCTGTGAAATAAAGATGTCTTTTTAATATATATTGTAGATTAGATAAATAAATTAATAAAATAATAGATATATTAGGCACTACATAATTATCGAACCTTTCTAAAAAAAATTTCAATTTCAACCCATCAAAAAACCAAAAACCCAGTTGGGTTGGTTTTTTTGTGAAAAACCTGGGTTTTTGCCAACCCTGATGAGAACCCCCACTGGATGGAGGAAGTACATGTGCAATTCGATCCACGAATTATGGTGTGGGCTGCGCTCTGGGGGGATCGGTTAATTGGTCCGTACTTTTTCGAAGGCAATTTAACAGGTGAAACATATCTGCATATGCTGCAAACATTTCTAATGCGCATACTGGACGACATTCCATTGGCAGAACGGGCGGAGATGTGGTTTCAGCAGGATGGTGCACCACCACATTTCGCAACCACCGTCTGGAGCTCTTTAAATGAAACATTCCTGTTTCTTGTGGGGCCATCTCAAGTCGGTAGTCTATACTGATCGACCCAGAACCATACGTTCTCTAAAGGATAAAATCACATCTGCGTGTTCCAAAATCAGTACCAATGTGTTAAGGAATATTCAAACATCATACATTCGACGCGTCAGAAAGTGTCTCCAAGTGGAAGGCCACCAATTCAAATATTTATTATAATTTAATAAAATGTGCCTATGGTTCCTGACTTTTGCGCCACCCTGTATATATACACCTCGTTTAGGTTCCGTGTGTTGGTCTCTCTCTTCACACGAAGGTCAAGCTGGTGGCCCGCCTCTAGGCCTGGCTTGGTGGAGGAGAGAGTTTCTTTCTTGCGCTTTCCACCGCACATAGCCAGGTACACCCGGCTCATCTCGTACCGTCCTGAGCCAGGCATCTAATCTAGTCTTTTCTTGAAGACTTCAACGTTGATCCCTGTAACGTTTCTGAGGTCCTTTGGAAACTGGCTATATATATATATATATATATATATATATATATATATATATATATACGGGGTGTCAGGAAATGATTGCCCCCCCCTGTAGAGCAAAAACTAGAAGAGATAGATAAAAACCGGCGAGACCACTTGAAAGAGCGTTAAAATCTGAATAAAAACCATTATATTCTATTCCTGTGATTTTAATTCTTACCATTTTTTTCCCCACAGAAACCATGGCATCATCTATTTTGAACGATTCAGAGAAAAAGCGAGTTCTTGACCGCATTCGAGCTGTCACATTTCGTGAAGCAAAGGAAGCTGGTGCCACTTTCATAACTCGACACTGGGTGGCTGAGAGATTAAAAAGATCAGAAGACTTTGTCAAGAGGAATTGGAATAAGAATCCTGAAGATTGTGAAACAGAATTTCGAGGAGGAAGACCGGAGAAATTATCTCAAGAATCGAAAGACATTGTGCTTGCTGCATCACGGCGCCGAAAGAAGAGCTGCTCTGAGGTAGCGAAAGAGATACTTATCCGTCGTGGTAAGATAGTCAATCGGCAACTTGTGCATCAATTTCGAGTTCGCCAAGGCTTGAGTGCTTGGCATGAAATAGCTAAGCCACGGAAGAGTGATCTTAATATTGAAGATCAGCTATGGTTTTGTGATTATCTTGAGGAATGGACGGAAGACGATTTCCTTCACTTGGTTGTCAGTGATGAATTCTTCGTTTATGTCTCCAGAAAACCAAATTTTCAGAATGATCGGGTTTGTGCAACAACTCCTGATGAAGTCCCAGACGACCAGAAGTATCGAGAAATAGTAAAAAATCCAGCATGTGTGGGTGTTTTCATTATATTCTCTATTCGGAAGCTCATCTGGGTTATCAAACCAAGAGGAACCAGTTGGGATGGGCCTTATTTTCGAAATGTAATTTTAGCCCAACATGTAATTCCGTTTTTGAAAGACCCCGAGTGTGTTTTGGATGTTGAACAGGCAACCTTTCTTCACGACAAAGCCCCCTGTATGAAAGCACTTGCGACTCAACAACTGCTTAATGACAATAACATTTATTTTTTCGGAAATAATGAATGGCCTGGCAATTCTCCCGATCTTAATGTCTGTGAACATGTCGGATCCATCATGAAGGATCGGGTGGAGTCCTTAATGCTGGAACAACCCATTCAGAATCGGTATTCAACAGAAATTATGACTGCAAAGATCAACGAAGTCCTTGAAGAAATGAGTCATGATACCGATCTCTTTGAGACACTTCTGGGATCATACCCCCGTCGATTAATGGCCGTCAGAGCTGCAAATGGGGGCAACACCCGATATTAAAACGAGTGTTTTTTATTCAAAATTAAACGCTTTTTCGCGTGGTTTTGTCTGTTTTTTTCTATTCCTTTCAGTTTCTTCTGTACAGGGGGGGCAATCATTTCCTGACACCCTTTATATATATGGGCTACGTACTGGCCGATGTCGTAACCGCTTCTCGGAGATTAGCGAAGTTAAGCGACATTGGGTCTGGGTAGTAGTTGGATGGGAGACCGTCCTCTGCGCCCAGATTATGTAGCGACCCGTGGTTCGGATCCCACGTAAAGCTGTAGGTCCCCTCCGTCATATGACCTTAGATGTTGCGAAGGAGGTTAAACAACCCCAATTAAAAAAAAAATATATATATAAGATTTATGAAATACTGTAGAAACAAACTGGAATGAGAGAAGAGGCAGATTTTGTACGGTCCCAGCTGCGGTGGGACAAGGGGCCATGAAAACGAGGATGGAAAATACCCTCAGAATACGGAGCCCAAAGCTTTTCAATGTCCTTCCAAAAGAAGTGAGGAATCTCCAGCACACCGACCTGAATAACTTCAAGAACCAGCTAGACAGATTCTTGTGCAAAGTCCCCGACCAGCCATGCGTGGCTGGCTACGAGGGCAGGAGGAGATCAGAGAGCAATTCCCTCCTTCACCAAGTCCCGCAAATGAGGCGGGATGCTGCAGAGGGGTCGACCGCAGGTCGATCCTGAACCGTCGTTCAAACTCAACAAAAGTAAGTATATATATATATATATATATATATATATGTATATATATATATTATCTCTTATCTTAACATTCTTGGCGTTTCCTTTTTTCGTGATCTTTCCTGGAAAGTTCACATATACTCTCTTTCCAAAACAGCTTCCAAGCGGTGTGTTGTACCGGCTTCGCGATTCCTTCACCCCCACTCAGTTGCTGTCTGCATAAGGGTCTTCTCTGCCACTGTATGGAGTACGTTTCTCATGTGTGGGGTGGCTCAACCCACACAGATCTGCTTGACCGGGTGCAATCAAAGGCTTTTCGCCCCCATCAATTCCCCGCCTCTTACTGATTTTCTTCAATCCCTCTCTCTTCGCCGTAATGTTGCCTCACTTTCTCTTTACTATCGCCATTATAACGGACACTGCTCTTCTGAACTCTCTAACTGCATGACTCTTCCTTTAAGGAGAGCACACACTACCGGACTTTCTACACATTCTCATTCCTTTTCTGGTCCATCTCTCTAACGCGAGGGTTAATCGGTATTTTCAATCTTTCATCTACTGAACTGGTCAACTCTGGAACAATCTTCCTCAATCCATCTTTCCCTTTGTCTGTGGCTTTCAATCTTTCAAACGCAGGGTGTCCAGGTATCTCGAAAACCCCGAACCTTGATTTTGGCTCTTTTCTTCCTTTATGCGAGGTCGGGGGCGGGGGCGTTTTTGCGGGCATTCGCCCTTGTCCCCTTCTTCCTGCATAAGAAAAAATGTGGATATACAGTATATTTACAGATTTGCGAAGTTACAGAGTTACGGGCTAATAAAGACCCTAAGATCCACTCTAGGCCAGCTCAAGAAAGAAGCGGAAAAAATAGAGAAAATAGAATAAGCGGATGAAAATAAAGAATACTGAAAATTTATGCCGTGCGTACACTTATAAACGTGCAAAACTTTAACGCAGGAATAGTAAAATATAGAACAGAGAAGGCTCACTCTCTCTCTTCCACCAGCCACTGCTGATAGAAAATAGTTGTGCCAGAAGATTTAGAAGAAAATGGGAAAAAAGTATAATGAAAAAAATAGCTTCAGAGTTCATTCACACCATGCGTACACTTATTTCGCGTTCCGAATTACCCATTAAAGGACAGTGGAAATTAGAGGATATCAAGAAACACTAAATTACTTAATCTAATTTACACCATGTATTTTTTAAGGATTTTTTTTATTTATTTATGTACAACAGGCCATAATTTCATCGTTGCATCATTTCTCCGATGAGTGCCGAAACCATCGTGCCGAGAGACTCGCTTTTAAAAATTTACTACTTACTCTCTTTTGCACTGGAGTTACTCAGACAATGTAGCATACCCCAATTTAAGAATTTTCTAGACAGTATGCCCAATACACGCGCGTAATTGTTTTTCCTTTTTCACTAATTGTTGTTGCACACTATTTAAAACTAATGTGCTACTCTAGCTAAGTAGCTGCTCTAGCGTTCAATATGTTTATTCGGAGGTTTTGATTCCTGCGAGTTCTCATCAAGCTTCCCATCATCTGAGAATCCCTAATGCTCTGAAACCAGACCAGATCATCGCCTCTGTAGCTGGTTCCTTCTTGGTGCTACTTGTAGTTGCCGGGAAGAATGAAGGATACGAGAGGCAAGCTATCGCTTTGTTGGGTATCTCTTTTAGGGGCCTCTCGTGTCCTCTTCTCTCCCTGTCGTTTGGGGGGGTTGGCGTCTTGAAGGAAAAGCCGGTCGTTTTCAGAGTTTATTGAGTTCTTGGTTGGCTGAGGTTATTTTACAGAAGATTTTGTTATTTTATATACAGCTGAATTAATTAAATATATATATAAATTTATGTACAATACTTATTTATAAAGATTATATATGATTCTTAAAATTACACATGATAAAATATATACAATTTGGTACGCGCAAAATTGGTTTGTCGGTAACTAATATAAAAATAATATAAATGCGGAAAATTAACTGCGCGGCCCCACACTACTGCCCACCCCGAGAAGCGGAGCACGTATATCAAAAGTAGAAATATTCGGGTCTTGATTTGAATCGGATCCTTCGTCCAGCTCGCGTTGATCCTCGGTCGGCCTCGTTTCCGGTTGTTGCGTTGTCCTGCGCGCCCGTCCTGAGGTCTGTATTTGCTACCTCCGAGGTGCGTCCTCCATCGTCCTTTTTCCTTGCGTGCTTTTTCTCCGATCCGATGTCGTCCGATTGTGCGCCCGGTACCTGTGTGGGACCTGAAACTATATACGCCGGTTTTAAACGATTAATTGAAATGGCTTCTGATGATCCGTTAGTTTTTTCTATTACGAAGTACTTATCGTGGCGTTCGAGAACACGGAAAGGTCCTTGATATGGTGCCTCGAATGGTTTTCGAACGCGGTCGATGCGTACCCATACGTGGCTTGATTTGTGGAGTTCCGATGGAATGAATGATTTGGGGGCTGAGTGAATGTTTCCTTGAGAGAGTTGGGCGAAATCGATTTGCGTCATTTTCTTGGCTAATTCGGAGATGAATTTTGAATTGGATTTTGACGACGAATTGGCGATCATTGGCCTCGGGCATAATAGGGTGGTTCCGGTGACGGTGGTGAACGGTGAATAACCCGATTCGTTGGGGAGACTGCGTAAACCAAGGAGAACTATGGGTAAAGCGGGGAGCCAATCTTGTTTTCGAGCGATGATTGCTGTCTTGATGGTGCGATGAGATCTTTCAATTATTCCGTTGGTCTGAGGGCGATACGACAAAGTTCTTAGTCGGTGAAATCCGATGAGAGCTGAGAGTTCCCTAAAGAGTTCGGATTCGAATTGGGATCCGCGGTCCGTTATGACTTGCAGTGGTACACCAAATCTTGAAATCCATACATCGAGAAATGCGTGTGCTATTGATGTGGCTGTAGTATCAATCAGAGGATATGCTTCTATCCATCTTGTGGCACGATCGATGCAGGTTAGGAGATATCTATATGGGGAAGGATATGTTTGACCGGGCAAAGTGGTTGGCGGTAAGGGACCGACGATGTCGATATGTACCGTTTCAAATCTTGAACTTGGTAAATCGAAGGGGGTTATTTCTGATTTTGTATGGCGAGAAATTTTTGAGGATTGACATGATTCACAATTTCGGGACCAAGTTCGAATATCCTTATTCATTGAGGGCCAAAAGTATCTTGATTTAATGATACGAAGTGATTGCTTGATGCCTGGATGAGAAATATTATGAAATTGATTGAAGATGGAAGATCGATGCTGCTTGGGAACAAAAGGACGGGGATATGGCGTGGATGTATCGCAATATAAAGTTGTATTTTCTGGAAACGGGAACGGCTTGAGACGTGGGAGAAATTCTTGCGTTTCTTGATCTTTTTGTTGAGATTCCGCGATTGCTGATAAATCGAAAGCGTCGATATGTACTGCGTTTACGTTGCGTGAAAGGCAGTCCGCTACGACGTTTTCGGATCCACAGATATGTATTACATCGCATACGTATTCCGTGATGGCAGACCAATGACGTTGTTGTCGGTCTGTCTTGGCTCGTAAGGGACTCTTGTAGGCAGAAACCATCGGTTTGTGATCCGTGAAGAGTATTACTTGACGACCTTCTAAAAATTGACGGAAATGCAGGACGGCTAGGTATGCTGCGAGTAATTCTCTATCGTATGCGGCGTACGCTTGCTGAGTTGTAGTTAATTTCTTGGAAAAGAAGGCGATGGGAACTGGTGTGCTGTCGATTATTTGATGAAGAACTGCTCCAGCTGCTATTTGTGAGCAGTCCGTAACTAAATGAAGGATTGAGCTTGATGGAAGAGGATGACAAAGCGTAACGGCGTTCCGTAGTGCATCCTTGACATCTTGAAAGGCTTGAATTGCTTCGTCGTTCCACTGTAGACTTTTGCTTTTGACTTGAGTTCTGACGATTTCACTTAAAGGTGAGACTAAATCGGCGTAACGGGGTATCATATGGCGATAGAATCCCGTCATTCCTAGGAATCTTCTGAGGCTTTGGTAATCTTGCGGTTGGGGAATATCTTGAATTTCGGAGACTTTGTTTACAGGAGGACGAATGCCTGCTGGGGAAACTTCATGACCCAGAAATTCAATTTTGGATTGCTGAAATATGCATTTTTCTAAGGAAATTCTTAAATTGTGTTCTTGAAGGATCTTGAATACGCGTTCTAAGTCTTTCAAATGGTCAACTGCGTTATTTGAATGGACTAAAATATCGTCGAGATACACAAATACGCAGTCAACTCCTCTGAAAATTGTATCCATGAAGCGTTGAAATGTTGCAGGGGCGTTTCTTAAACCAAATGGCATGTATAAATACTGAAATAAACCAAATGGAGTTGTTATAGCCGTTTTCTCGATATCTTCTGGGTGGACTGGAATTTGGTGATATGCTCTGACTAGATCGATTTTGCTAAAGCATGATTTTCCGTGCAGAGATGTTGACAGACTTCTTATATGAGGAAGTGGATATCTGTCCGGTTTCGTGACAGCGTTTAGGCTTCTATAATCACCACACGCCCGCCATTCGCCTGGTATCTTCTTCGGAACGAGGTGTAACGGTGAGGCCCATGGTGATTTTGAGGGTTCTATAATTCCATCTTGAAGTAAGTTGTTGAAAGTAGCCTTAGCTGAGGATAATTTATCGGGTGGAAGACGTCGAGGGCTTGCAAACACTGGTGGTGCGCTGCCAGTGTCGATGGTATGCTTGACAGTGTTGGTGGAAACTTTCTGCGGTTGAGCTGGTTTCAGTAGTGAGGAGTACTTGTCAAGCAGGTTCCTGATTTCTTGAGGTAATTTGTCGGTAGGGTTAATATTGATGAGGTGAAGGTCTTTGGATTGCACAGGTTTAGTAGTGGCTTGAAGAGTTGTTGCTCTATCCTTCAAAATGCCATGCTTGCAGTCCACAAGGATGTCATAATGGGATAGAAAATCGGCGCCGAGAAGTGGACTGGAGACTTGGGCGACGACGAATGGCCACCTGAATATTCTTCGTAATTTAGGAATTGATATGTCCAGTGTTACTTCTCCGAATATTTCGAGCGGCTGACCGTTTGCGGTGGAAATCTTTACTGCGGTTGGGTGGAGTTGACAATCATTGACACAAGTTGGTGGTAAAATTGAGATGCTCGCTCCTGTGTCAATGATAAAATTGACCTTCAGACTGGCGATGCGAGCTGCGACTGAGATCAGCGGCAGGCCGGACGTCGCGTTAATCACAGCCTGCTTATCTAGTTTTCCGACGTTTCTCTTGATGGTGAGGAAGATCTTGAATTTGGGCGTGACGAGGGGAGCAGCTTGGCGTCATCTTTATTTGGCCACTTGCACCATGGCCTGCAGGTCCTTGCTTGGGGGCCATAATAAAGGTGCGCGCGGCACACCACCGGCCGCTGATTCTCGCTGAAGGGTTTTAGGCCGATGGGGATATTCGTTCTTGGGCTTGTATTGGCTCGAGTTGACGTTGGCGCCGCGTAGCAGCTTTGTTGAGCGAACGGTATTAACTCATCGGCTAGTTTGCCGAGTTGAGTTAGCGTCAGCTCCTTTTGTGCTGCTACGACGGGCGCTATTGAGGATGGGAGCGCCTGGATGAATTTATGCTTCACCAAATCATCGCTGACGCCCACCTTCAGTGCCGTTTGGTGGATATCTTGAAGGAATTGGGAGGGCTTTCCAGTGAGAGGAGTGTTGGAGATGAGTCGTTCGAAGAGTTCTGGCTTCGTCTTTTCGTAATGACTCACGATTTCTTCTTTTAAATCGGTGTACGACTTGTTGGAGAGAGTTGCTGCTGAAATTCGTGAGACGACTTCGGGGGGTAACGAGGCTAGAACATGGAAAAATTTGGTCTCTTCGGATGTTATTCTGGAAATGTGGAATTGTGCCTCCATGATGGAGAACCATCCTGCGGCCGACGCTTCAGAGAACGTGGGTGGCTTGATGGTGACATGGTGCACTCCTGATTCAACAGATTCCATCTTGCGGGAATGTAATTCGGGTCTGCTGCTGCTTTGGTTCCGACCGGCTACTACGGGTGGGCGGCGAAGAGGCGTGGCTTCGGTTTGTTCCGCCCGGCGACTGAAGGATGCTGCTTCGGGTCACTCCGGGGTCACCAATTGTAGCTGGTTCCTTCTTGGTGCTACTTGTAGTTGCCGGGAAGAATGAAGGATACGAGAGGCAAGCTATCGCTTTGTTGGGTATCTCTTTTAGGGGCCTCTCGTGTCCTCTTCTCTCCCTGTCGTTTGGGGGGTTGGCGTCTTGAAGGAAAAGCCGGTCGTTTTCAGAGTTTATTGAGTTCTTGGTTGGCTGAGGTTATTTTACAGAAGATTTTGTTATTTTATATACAGCTGAATTAATTAAATGTGTATATATATAAATTTATGTACAATACTTATTTATAAAGATTATATATGATTCTTAAAATTACACAGTGATAAAATATATACAATTTGGTACGCGCAAAATTGGTTTGTCGGTAACTAATATAAAAATAATATAAATGCGGAAAATTAACTGCGCGGCCCCACACCTCCTACTATATTTATTGGTAAAGGGAATATTACTACTTCTCTATAAAACTAAAAATTCCTCTTTCTAAATACACCGCAGTTTTCTTGAAAAGTACTAACATTCCTACTAGGGTTTCTCCTTATATGCAGCTTTCTTCATCCGGGAAAATCCCGGGAATTCCCGGAAAAATGAAGCCAATTCCCGGGACGTCGGGAAATCCAGGAAATGGTTGTATATTTAAGAGAACGGTAATTTTTTTTTATTGTTCAGTGATAAAATACCCTTTTAGAATTGGGATAACCAATTACTTATGCCTAGATGACCACTTTTGCATTGTAATACTTGAATTGAGTTTACCAATCAGTGGTAGCTATTTATTATTTATTAAACATAATAATTATCATGATATTCATCTGCAGGGGACAAATAAAAGGCTAAAATATTATATTCCTTTAATTATAATTAAGTGCACTTGCAAATAAAAAAAAGAAAAAGTAAAAGAAACTTCATTCAAAAAAAATAATTTATACCTTTTATCTCAACATATTTTATCTTAAAATATTTAGCCAATACAAAAAAATAAAAATAAAATAAACTTCATTAGAAAAAATAATTTCATCCTTTTATCTTATTATTTCGAGTCCATCAACATTTTTAAAATAGCTTCTTAAAAAACATAAACAATCGATACTTCTATCACTAAGATGAGTTCTCAACTTGGTGATAAATAGACCTGCTGCAGAAAAGGCTCTTTCTGATTCAACAGAGGTTGGCGGAATGGTTTTCAGTGCATCAAATAAATTCATGATGTTTGAAGTTCTGTTCCCTATTGTCTCGAATAACTGCAGTTCTTGCTTCAAATGTTCGCTTAAACTCTGAGCAAGATGAGTTGCCCGCGATCGCTAGATAATATACTGAGACTCGGTTCCTTGTATTATACGCAGCGCTAGCGACATTCCCTCGGCCAGTTTTCGGCATACGGGCCCACTTTTAGATTGCTCTAAGTTGCTAATGCTAGTAGGTGTTCATTTAAGAAAGCAGAAAAGTAGAATAAAATATGGTAAATATTATGCAGTTTTCTTTAATTCTACCCAAGAGCCTTCTAATAACAAAAGAAAAAACAAATAAATCAATAAAAAATAAATTAAGTCATTTTAAAATTCCTGGATTTCCCGGGATATTTGTCCAATTCCCGGGATTTTCAAGTCCAATAAAAACAGCCGGGATCCCGGGAAAGAAACCCTAATTCCTACACTGTGTACCCAAATATGTACGTCTATTCGGAGGTGACTCCCGAGAGATCCCATTAAGCTTCCCATCTCTACCAATGGGGATATCATCTGAGAACTCCCAGTTCTCTGAAACCAGACCAGACCAGCACCTCCTACTACATTTATTGGCAAAGGGAGCTTTACTACTACTGCTACTATATCCCTATTAGCCCTCCCTCAAGCCGCTCCCTTTTAGCAATAACAAAAAAAGGAAGGACCAAAGAAAGAAAGAAGTGGGGAGAGGAATGGCTTCTCAAAATAATTTAATATATAGGGTGTCCCAAAAAAAAACTATATACTCTTTATAGCATCATATATTTTATAATTTAAAAAAAAACCAAACAATATATTGTTATAGCAATTGCCAATGAAAGGTAAATTAGTAATCTAAGTGATCAAAATGTTATGGCAAGTTGTTTGCGTATAAAATTTAATTAACTACGCCAAGTGCTCAAAATGTTCTCCGGCGGCATGAATGCACTTTCAGTACAACAAAATCATGTGGTCTGATGAAGCTACCTTCAAGCTGAATGGCACAGTAAATCGACACAACTGCAGGTACTGGTCACTTGATAATCCACACGTTTATGTGGATAAACATGTTAATTTACCAGGATTAACAGCATGGTGTGGTTTATCATCCAGGGGTTTGGTTGGACCATTTTTCTTTAATGGGACAGTTACGGGTGCCGCATATCTCGACATGCTGCGGACAGAAATTATACCTGCAATTCGGAAGTTGTTTGGAAACGACTTTTACTTTCAACAAGATGTAGCCCCCCCCCTCATTATCATTGTGATGTCAGAAGGTACAGTGCTTACAATAAGTCTCGCGCCTCTGTCTCGTCCCAAGCTAGTCTGTTAGGTATAAAATGGGCGGTCCTTATGGCAGCGGAGGTGTGTTCGGATTGGTGCACATAATTGCTCTAACCCCATCAATGACGTCCATTATTACGTCACTTCTGCTACATTTTAGTGTTTAAAATACAAATGATTAAGAAGCAGAATGACCAAGTTTCGGGATGTTGGGATGGTTATGGAGCAATCCTAGTCATCATAATATTAGCTGGGCATTACATTATACCGTCTCAATATATACTGTAGACTATAGAGAACGACTAATTCGGAAAATATCCCAAATCATGGCATGATACCTAAGTTATTTTGACGCAGGTCTAAATTATTTGCTCAAATGCAATGATTGATATTAAGTAATTGTTGGGAATTGTTGTCAAAATTGTTGTTTGTGATACATATCCTACGTGAAGAATCTAATGATCAAATTCCTCAGTGAACCTCTCACGCGCTCGCATTTCGAGGAAGTCACGGTCGTCTCACTAATAGATAGTTTATCCATTGTTTTAAATGGTAACCTATTCCATCTTATGAAAGTCATTAGTCAAAAGCAAGACTGGTGGGCCGTGAATCAGAGAAATTTGCATTTGATTTGTTCATCGTAATTATTACGTAATACAGTATACTGTATATAGTAGTATATAAGAGTTTATTGATAGCATATCATATGACAATTCCCATAAACATGTGATGGCCTCGATGTTGCCAGTTTTTATTTTTTCCTGAAACTATTACCTTCTCATAGTTTGTTTCAACAATGCATATATTATCATCTCCACGAGCGTAGACATTGCAAGAAAAGATTCTAACTAAGGATAAGTAAAGTTCTTTCATGGTCACAATATATACTTTTATAGATGTCAAACATAAAAATATAATAAAATTCTATATTAACATAAATATATATTCGATACACATTTACGTCATGGCTTTAACATCAGTATTTCGTATAGCTTCCTCCGGCATCAATAATTTCTTGCAATCGTTGCGGCATAGAAGAGGCCAGATTGTAGGAAATGTTTGGTGTTCGACGTAAGCTCTCCCAACTATTCCTCGTGTGAGCTAAAAGTGCTTCAAATGTTCTTTCATTGCGTTGCTCCCATTCGTTAATCATTATTGCCCAAAGGTTTTCAATCGGATTCATATCAGGAGAACGTGATGGCAGAATTAGATTAATAATCTCTGGCTCCCTTTCCTCCTCCCTTCGTAATTCCCCACCCAACCTCGTTTCCTTCGACATAGCAACGCTTACCTCCATCCTCATTCCACTTCCTTCATTAAACCTATTATCGCTTTTACTGTCCCTTCCTTCCATCCTTCAATGCCAGCGTTCTTAAACCTAGCACATAAATTATATAATATGGAATCTAACACCTTAGATCTCTACGCATTCATGTTCCTTGAAGACGCCTGTGTCTTAGGGGAATCTAAGTGTTGAGAGTGGGCTTGAGGGGTACTCTATACAGGGTGTCCCGTAAGTCTGGACCCATAGGGATTTATAATATATTTTTTTATGTTATTATTATTATTTTATTATTATTTTTTTATTATTTTTTATTATGATTTTTATTTGTGGGGCCACTTGAAAGCCAAAGTGTACGAGGTCAAACTTCAGAACATTTTCCACCTTAAAGCACGCATTGTGGAGGCGTGTCAAGAAATTTCTGCGACTGTGATTCAGAAAGTGCTGTCGCAGTGGAGATTGCGTCTTCAACTATGTGTGCGACACAACGGCGGACACTTTGAACAGATTATGTAATAAATTTTTGGACTATTTTGTAATTTTATTATTTTTCCCTATGGGTCCAGACTTACGGGACACCCTGTAGATTACTACAGATGACCTTCAACTCTCCAACTATTTAAAAATGATTATTTATTACGCACATCATATGGCATAATACACACATGAATTTAAGTATCTTACACTATAGGAATGGAATTGAATCCTACCAGAGTTAAAAAGTCGCAAAATATGATAGATTAGTTTGTATTAAGAGGTTACTAAGAGAAAAGGATTTGGGATAGAGCGGAAGGCAGAGAGTATATTTTCTCGAGTTTTATTAATGTTATATGAATACATTGCCATGCGGTGTGATGAGAGAGAGAGAGAGAGTTACAAGGAAAAGAAGTACCTCAAAAGGCCTTGCGGCCCGTACCGAGGAGGTACCAATGGCAACGGGTGCCAGGGAAAATATTTTACACCCTCAAATAGTGTGCAAGGTTTGGTCTAACCTTTTCTTGAACTGATCCACAGAGGAACTGTTCACAACTTCTGAAGGTAACCTGTTCCACGTGTCACAGATCTTATACGGAAAGTAATTCCCACACACTAGTCCTAAACCGCTTGAAATCTAACTTCCAACCATTGTTGCGAGTTGGGTTATCATTTAAACTAAATATGCTTCTAAAATCGACATCGTTGAACCCGCGTAAGAACTTGAAAACCTCGATCAGTTGACCGCGCAGCCTCCGAGTTTCCAGCGAAAACAAGTTCAGGGCGCGTAACCGTCGATTGTAGCCCATATACCTAACGGAAGGGATTAACTTTGTGGCCCTCGCCTGCACTCGCTCCAGCCTCTCAATATCTTTCCTGAGGGTGGGCGACCAAAACTGCACAGCATATTCCAGGTGCGGCCGAACCAGGGAATTGTACAGAGAGAGCACAATCTCCTTGTTCCGAAACTGAAATTGCCTCCTGATATAAACTAACAGCTTCTGGGCTTTCTTTTCAACCTCTACGCACTGTTTGGTAAATTTAAGGTCGCTGCTAATTAACACACCCAAGTCCTTTTCCAAATCAGTCGCCTCGATATTACTCCCCAACATACTTTGCATTTACCCAAGTTAAACGGCATTTGCCATTTTTCGGACCACTCCTATCGTACCTAGGTCCGCACGCAGTTCCTTGATCGCTTCGGGCATCCCAACACTGGCCCCAAGCTTGGTGTCATCAGCGAATTTGGCGATCCGACTGACGATGCCACCGTCGATATCATTTATGTAAATGATAAACAACAGTGGCCCCAAAACGGAACCCTGAGGAACCCCACTAGTGACCGAGGCCCAACCCGAACTAACCCCTTTAATTACAATCCTCTGCCGCCTATTCTTCAGCCAGTTTTCAATCCACCTACCTACTTCCCCACCGATACCCAGCGCGCGCACTTTCGCCATTAGCCGGCGGTGAGATACCTTATCAAAGGCTTTCTGAGAGAGAGAGAGAGAGAGAGGATGGAGAGAGAGAGAGCGTTATCTCCTGCATACTCTATATATATGCAGTATGTCTCTATATATAAATAGATAGAGTGATCGACACAATCATGATGTGGACGTCATTGATGGGGTTAGAGCAATTATGTGCACCAATCCGAACACACCTCCGCTGCCATAAGGACAGCCCATTTTATACCTAACAGACTAGCTTGGGACGAGACAAGAGGCGCGAGACTTATTGTAAGCACTGTACCTCGATGAAACGTTGCCTAACCGTTGGATAGGACGAAGAGGAAGCGTTGAGTATCCTCCACGTTCACCGGACTTGACTCCACTTGATTTTTACTTGTGGGGCTACCTGAAGGATGCAGTTTATGGTACAAAACCTGCAACACTCGAACACCTTAAGGATGCAATTAGGGAAAAGTGCGGGACCATCACAGCATCCACATTAGTCCATGTCTGCGAATCAGTTAGTCGACGCATTCAAAAGTGCATTCATGCCGCCGGAGAACATTTTGAGCACTTGGCGTAGTTAATTAAATTTTATATGCAAACTCGCTATAACATTTTGATCACTTAGATTACTAATTTACCTTTCATTGGCAATTGCTATAACAATAAATTGTTTTTTTAAATTATAAAATATATGATATAAAGAGTATATAGTTTTTTTGGGGACACCCTGTAGATATTTGGAGGTTTTGACGAGAGAGAATTTCCATCTATTTATTCTATTAGAAACACTTAAATAAAGTAAAAAAGGATATCATAAGAACTTCCAAGTGCTTTGACCTGACCAACACCTTCTACTACATTTACGATAAAAAGGGAACGTCACTATCCCAACTCAACACCAACCAACTCTCCTTGGAGTAAAAACCTTGGAATAAGCCTACAAAGGAAGGTAAGCTTATTCCAAGGTTTTCACTACCGACCTTTCTCACAATGACAACACCCACTAAAATCGTCTTAGAAGTAGCCCTGGTTTGAGTTTACAAATACAATTTTTGTTCCGTATTGAGTCATATATATATATATATATATATATATATATATATATATGAAAAAATTATTTCACGAAAGTGACACGTGAAAAGTATTTATGATGAATAAAACCACGAAGGAAAAAAGAAACACAAAGGGGTGCTCAAGCGCTTTCGTCTAATGACATCCTCAGGAACACTGGAGTGAAAGGACAGATCAAGGCAATATATATATTGCCTTGATCTGTCCTTTCACTCCAGTGTTCCTGAGGATGTCATTAGACGAAAGCGCTTGAGCACCCCTTTGTGTTTCTTTTTTCCTTCGTGGTTTTATTCATCATATATATATATATATATATAATATATATATATATATATATATATATATATTATATATATAATTTAAGCAGAAAGCCACAGACAAGAAGGAAAGAAACATCCATCAAGTTGGAAAGGGACTATATTTTGTATATTGCAACGTTTCAAGCACAAACTATGCTCATCCTCAGGCAAAAATTCTAAAAAGTTAACATAATATTAAAAGCCGCCAGAAGCGGCCTTCACCAATATATATATATATAATATATATATATATATATATAATTTTTTTATAAAGTGTTTTGAACGTATAAATAATTAGAGGCAAAACTACCTACTACCTACAAGAAAAAGACTTATACAACCCAAATCAACATGGCTTCAGGGCTGGAAGATCATGCCTATCACAGCTACCAGACCATTAGGAGAAAATATTAGAAACATTGTGTCGAGGGCAAAACATAGATGTAATATATACCGACTTTGCTAAAGCCTTCGATAAATGTGACTATGGAATCATAGCACACAAACTTAAGAATACAGGAATTACTGGGAAGGTGGATATTTAATTTCTTGACGCAAAGAACACAGAGTGGTTGTAAACGGAGTTAAATCGGAAGTCGTGAGCTCTGTCCCACAAGGGACAGTATTAGCTCCCTTGCTGTTTATAATAATGATTGCAGATATTAAGGACAGTATTGTATCATGCTTCGCAGATGACAAAGATATGTAAGGAAATATTGAACGAAGGTGACTATAATAAAATTACAAAACGACATTGAAACATTATTCCAGTGGGCAGAAGACAACAATATGAAGTTCATCGAAGAAAAATTCCAACTTCTAAGATATGGTAATAAGAAAGAGCTACAGAAAAAAGGGTACAAAACTCCGCAAGCCAAACAGATAACACCAAATCCACAAGTCAGGGATCTTGGAGTAATAATGTCGTCGGATGCAAAATTCAGAGAGCACCAGGAGCGTATACAGCATTTCTTAAAGGGCGGGGGGAGGCGCGCGCACACTATATATATATATATATATATATATATAGTGTGTGCGTGTGTGTGAGCTCAAAATTAATGATGATTGATTTGGAACCAAAATGAATTGCGTCTTGGAAAGCTTCATTTGTATTTTATTTCCAATTTATGGGCAAAGAATTAAATTTGCACAAATTAATCGTACGTATAAAGACAAATTGTATAAACGTTCCTAAGCCAGCCAAAATTGATTTTGAGTTTTGAGTTAATAACATGTCCTGGTAACCATAAAATAACTGAAATTCCGTATGACATAAAGATTTGTTTGTGGTGAATGTTGCAAAGTTTTCATATATCTTTAATGAGAGTAGTAATAATTTTTACAATGGGGGGGCATATGCCCCCCCTTATATACGCCACTGGAGAGCACTATAACATCAAAATTACAACGGCGAAAAAAATAATGGAAATCATCTGGAGGAGCTTCCGTAGCAGAAAAGCAAACATCATGCTGAAATTATGGAAGAGTTTAGTCTTACCAATAATTGAGTATTGCTCAGTACTCACAAGCCCACACAGAAAACGAGACATTGCGAACATTGAAGCTATACAAAGGACTTTTACGTTTAAGATAGAGGAAACGGAAGGTGAAGACTACTGGTGTCGACTACAATCCCTGGAACTCAACTCTCTCGAAAGAAGGCGCGAGCGGTACACAATAATATACATATGGAAAATACTTGAGGGCTCTGTCCCTAACCTTAGAAATGAAATAGAAACAAACTGGAATGAGAGAAGAGGCAGATTTTGTACGGTCCCAGCTGCGGTGGGATAAGAGGCCATGAAAACGAGGATGGGAAATACCCTCAGAATACGAGGCCCAAAGCTTTTCAATGTCCTACCAAAAGAATTGAGGAATCTCCAGCACACCGACCTGAATGCAGTCCCTGACCAGCCATGTGTCGCCGGCTACAAGCATGGCCGTAACTACCTATGAGGTCACCGAGGTCCGGACCTCGGTAATTATTTCCTAAAAAAAAAAAAAGAAACAACCGTGAAATATTGCTGCAGCTTTAATAAAAGTATTTTTGCTAACAGGTCCCTTTGTACAGTATTTAATTATAGACAAGGGTTTTGTGTTTAGTGTATAGCTTGGGTTGTGTTTGTAGATGTCATTTTGGTCTGAATTTTGCTCGTCCCGCCGCGCTCGAAAAAAATCTGGACCTCACTAATTTCTAAACCCTAGTTACGGCCCTGGCTACAAGGGCAGGAGGAGATCAGACAGCAATTTCCTCCTTCACCGAATCCCGCAAATGAGGCGGGATGCTGCAGAGGGTTCGACTACAGGTCGATCCTGAACCGTCGTTCAAACTCACCTAAAGTAACCTAAAATAAGTATATATATATATATATCGGCAGGGGCTTAGCAACCGGAAGGGTCACCCATGCCGGACAGGCTACAGGGGAGACCGGGCTAAGTGCCACTAAAGTCTTTGGCTCTCAGTACGGTTTTCCAGTGCTGTCCTCCGGAGGTGACGCCCTTAGGGCGTCACTGTGTTGGATGGTTGGGTGTCCGGACCGGTGGGATTTGGGGGCTGGGGTCTTTGCGCCGTTTGGGGGCAAACTTTCGCATCACGGGGCCCCGTTTTTAAACCTACGGTGTCTCCTGGGGACGAGGTACCCCGCCCCCGGCGGTTTGCGTTCGGCCTCCCTTTCTCAACGGTAGGCAGTTTCTCGCGGCTCCTGGGTCCGTTTTTTTTTCAATCTAATAATGTATGGATACGTCTACTTCTTGCCCTAGAACTAGGGTGGTGGGCGACCAGGCCCCCGAGTCCTCTAGCACTGGAAGACCACGTCGTGAGGGGGTCGTTCCTCCTCTGGCTACGGAACACTCGCATTCCCCTCCCTCGTCACCGACCGCAACCTGTACGTCGACCATGCCTTTAGACACACCTTCTCTAGAGCAGAGGTCCCACCCCAGATCCCCTCGGCCAGCTACGGGCAAGACACCAGGGTCCACGAAAGCCTCGCCCCGGAAACCAGGTCTCTCTCGCTCTCCGTATGCTCCTCTCACCCGTCAACGACCCGCCTCTCCAGGAGAGAGCTCCGTGACGGACGGGGAAGTCGGCGCCCACGTCCGTCCTACCGACCACTAGATGTCCCAGTCCACTTCGAACCAACAGCTTCCCTATTCCTACCCAGTATTCACAAATTTTTAGTTATTCGCCCTACTTCTGGATCCCTACCGTCCAACTCTGAAAAGACATTTCAGGCGATCCACCCACACAGCAACTCCAGCCGTTATGACGTCCGACCACAGAAGGACGGTTCTCTCCTTATAAAATCGCGAACAGTGGCAGAAACGAATGCCCTCCTCTCCCTCACAGAAATCCTCGGATGCTCGGTGTCCGTTTCCCCTCACCCTCGCCTGAACCAGAGTCAGGGCACTATCTTTGCTACCCGTTTATTGTTGATACCCGAGAACGAGTTATTAGAAGACCTCACACCCCAGGATATCATTAAGGTTCATAGATTCACATCTCTTCAAGGAGGTACCCCCTCCCCCACCCCGCGCCTCCTCCTCACGTTCAACACCCTAGTCCCTCCCTGTCGTATTGTGTGGGGCATGGGAGACCGCGCGTCATGCGAGTTCTCGGTCCGCCCATACATTCCAGACCCGACCCGTTGCTTTAAGTGCAATAAGTTTGGGACGTCAGTTCAGTATGCCGACAGCCACAACAACTGTGCGTACGTTGCGGGGATATCTCCCACCGAGAACGATGTCCCAACTCGCCTAAATGTTCAAACTGCGCCAGCACACATCCTTCGTCGTCTCGCGAATGTATCTTTTTTAAGTTTGAGGAGGAGGTCCGGGCCCTGCGGGTGGCGGACTTCATCAGCCTTCGAGAGGCGCAAGACAGGGTGCGGAGTCGGGTGGTGAGGCCGGGGGTCTCTTATCCTGCAGCCCTCGGCTCGCCGTCCGGATCCGCCACTCAAACCCCCATCGACTACTAATCCCCATTCCCGATCAGGCCCCACACCGGATCCGGCAGCCACCTGTCCCCCTACCATGCCCCCCCCTCACCATGAATCTCCGAAGTTACAAACTTCCCAGAACTCTGGAATCGGGAATTTCGGTTCCCGTCTCCCAGGAACCCCACTCTCACCGCACTCTGAGGATACACCCAAACCTAGCGACCGGGCTAAATCAACGAGGCGGAGACCCCGGAGTGAGTCTCCGGACTCACCGACCATCCAACAAGCCTCTCTCTTCTAAATCCAAAAAAAGAACTCGAGCACCTACACCAGTGGTGCACAAACTTTTTTGATGTGAGGGCCAAGCGAAGAAAATAACTAAATGTATTAGCCTACTTACTTTCCATCTAAGTCATAAATTGGGTCACTTTTATATTCTAACTTTTTCAGTGAATTGAAAAGACCCGTGGGGGACACATTTGGCCCGCGGGCCAGTGTTTGTGCATCACTGACCTACACTTAACCTCGCCTAAGATGACCCTCACCCTCGCACTCACCCCTGAAGAAGTTGATAGTCGTCGCTGACGTGCACGAGCCGCCGCCTAGGGCGAGACACGAGGCAGATAACCCTACATCCGAGGATCCAGTGGACGCGGCATTGGCACGCCTACATGGTGTGACCAGAGTACCTTCGGTCGCACCCCCGAGCCTCATGGATCTACCCTTAACCCTACAAACAATATATTCGCTCGGTTATGGACTATGCTAGCCCATGCTGGGCACCCATTATCTCAAACACACACACAAACACCTTACAGACAATACAAAACAACGGACTTCGTATCATTACAGGATGTACTCAAACAACACCAGTAGAACACCTGCACACACAAACAAAAATACTGAAAGTTAGGGAACATTTAGACATGAGGGGAACACAATTCATGGGAGCAGCGACAACTAAACCACAACACCCTTGCCACTACATGTACAATCATGCACCAACACCTCGCACCATTAAGGTAACACCAGAGAGACATTATAACCAAATACTCCATTCCATGCCACGTCCCACAGACATCACACAGTACAGAAAACACATACACACACACCTAACCCACAAAGCACTGACACGACTCTGTCCGACTGCGGTCCTAGGTGCGAAGCCGCCACCCATTGACAGGTCAGAGACCAGCCTGAGCAGATCAGATCGAGTTAACTTAGCACGATTCCGATGTGGACATCACCCCAACTTACAGACATACTGTATAAACACAGACTAGACAAGTCCACAGATGACACCTGCCACCTGTGCCAGGACACACCACAAACAATTGAACACATTATGACAGACTGTACCGCTCTAGCACAACATAGAACACACCACAACACTAGTGCGCTGAACCTCTGGTCCACTCCGGAGAGGGCGATCGATTACCTGCGTGCCGCCGGCTTGCTCGATCAGGGTGGGCTGATCGGCTAACCAACAACAACCCTTAACCACTGGTGCCATCTTCTCCACCCCACCACGAGAAAACCCTGGCTCATCCCCCTGTACCCCCATTGAACCGGCCCCTCTCATACCTCCGGCTCTTCCTTCATCAGCCACCCAGACTTTGTCCTCTCCCCCACCCGCCCGGTTTTACTGGTACCCCTATCGTCACCCCAGGTGTTCCGGGAAACCGCAGACAAACAAGGAGGTGCCGATATGGACAACGGAACTCTCCCCCGTTGCATGTTCATTGAACCCTGCGTAGAGACTCCTTACACTCTGAGCCGGCGACGGTCCCCGGGCTGCCGCGATCCACGCCTCCGGTCCCGTTCGGTCGACTCGGCCCCACAGTCCCTGAAGGGGTTGACAGGTCAGTCGATTCCCTCCTTGGTGAACGACAGGTGACCTGACCTTACCCCCCCGCCATCATGAACCTAGATCTTCACCCACAGTCTAACTCTCCAGCACCTTCACCCTCTCCACTTCTCCCTTGTCAAACAATAGACCCTCCAAAGGCGACGATCCTACAATGGAACTGATTCCCTGATTGCCTCTGCTCGTCCGGTATGTGTCTGTCTCCAAGAGCTAATTCTGGGGACCAGATCAATGCCCTGCCCCACCGGATATTCTATCACTACCTCTCCGTCTCCTACCTGCACACGAAGGGGGACTGCCATCCTCGTCCACCGTACGGTCCCCTTTCACAACCTCCCTATCAGATCTCCGTTACAGGTGGTTGCTGCCAGGATTTTCTTGGACAAGCAATACAGTCTGCTCGATCTACCTCCCCCCCCTCACTCCCAAGTTTCCCGCGATGACCTGGTTGAGGTTGTTCAACAACTCCCCAGGCCCTTCCTACTCTTGGGCGATTTCAATAGTCGCCACCCCCTGTGGGGTGATACGACCTCCACTTTTGTGGCTCCGACCCTGATTGCCCTTATGGCTGAACTCTCCTTCGAGTACCTCAACGACGGCTCTCCCACACACTACCACGCTACCAAATGCACCCCGTCCCCTATCGATCTTTCATTCATCTTGACGGACGGCCTCCTGGACTTCACCTGGCAATTGCTTCGGGATGACCACGGCAGTGACCACTTCCCTGTTTGCCTCACACTAAATCGACACGACCAGACCGTTCGGGTACCGGAGAAGTGGATAACGGCTAGAGCTAACTGGCCACTTTTCCGGAACAACACCTCCACACGTACGACGGCCCACTTTCCATCCTCCGAGGAATGCATTGCGTACTTTGAAGCGACTGTTGTCGCAGCAGCAAGCACCAGCATTCTACGATCCTCTGCCTACCCCCGAGCACGACGGGTGTTCTGGTGGAACCTAGAGTGCGCGGAGGCCACCCGAGTCAAGAAGAGGGCTACCCTACGATTTTATCGTACGCGAACCCCTACCCATCGCATGGAGATGCAGCGGGCCAGAGCGCGTTGCTCGCCGTGCACTGAAGAAAGCGCGCCGAGCTTCCTGGCGTACGTTTGTATCAGGTATCACCTCCACACCATCGGCTACCATCTGGAAGAAGGTACAGAGTGTCGAGAGACGACATGCCTCCTCCCGACCCCCGGTCCTCCGAACTAATGACGGGCTTCTCTGTAAACCTAGGTCGGTGGCGAATCTTCTGGCATCTACCTTTGCTGCCGTCTCCGCCACAGACAGCCCCCACTCGCTGGCCCCTAACAAGAACTGCTCACCATCCCTCGACAACACCTACAGTGGGCTGTTCACCATGCGAGAGCTACAGGCGGCACTCGCCTCTAGACGGTCTCCTTCCCCTGGCCCAGACGGCATCCCCTACTGTATGATCCAACACATCCATCCTACTATGCAACTGTTCCTACTAGATCTCTACAACCGTATATGGATTAAGGGCACCTTCCCCTCGTTGGAGAGAGGCCCACGTCATACCAATCCCCAAACCCGGCAAGTACCCCTTTGACCCCACTAACTATAGACCAATCGCATTAACATGCTGTGCCTGTAAAATCTTTGAGAAAATGATCGCTGCGCGACTCTCCTTTCTCCTTGAAAACAATGACGCCCTCTCGGCTACCCAGTCTGGCTTTCGACAGTTTTGCTCCTTTACAGACCCCCTCCTACTCCTCAGCCGGGATATACAGAACGCCTTCAATAGGGAACAGTTTGTCCTGTCCACTTTCTTCGACATCCAGAAGGCCTACGACACCACCCATCGACGTATCATCCTCGGTGAGCTCCAAAATTTGTGCTTCGTTGGAGCACTGCCGACCTTCATCAGGGGCTTCCTCTCCTCCCGGACCTTTCAAGTACGGGTGGGCTCAGTCCTCTCTGACACCTTTGAGCAAGAGGATGGGGTTCCACAGGGAAGCATCCTCAGTGTCATATGCTTTTCATTAGTAATGAACACAGTAGCAAAATCCCTTCCACCCACCGTCCGTTCTTCCATCTACGCAGACGACCTTGCGATATGGTTCGCGGGGCGGGAACTGCCCGTCGTCCAACGACAAATTCAGCTCGCCATCCATCGGGTGGAGAGGTGGGCGACATCAGTTGGTTTCCACCTATCCACCTCTAAAACAAAAAGCATGGTCTTCAGCAGAAGAAGATCCACAGCCATACCTGCCCCCTCGGTCACGCTATACGGCGAGCCCCTCGAGGTGGTGCCCACAGCGCGGTTTCTGGGCATGACCTTCGACCGACGGCTCAACTGGGTTCCCCACCTCAGGCACCTGAAACACACTCCAACGTCCCCTCGCTCTCCTAGACCACCTTTCCCACACCACGTGGGGCGCTGACCGACGCTCGCTCCTCCGTCTTTACACTTCCGTGGTCCAGTCAAAGCTGGACTATGAGAGTGTTGTATACGGATCTGGCTTCAGCACCTCCCTCCGAATCTTGGACCCGGTACTTAACAGGGGCCTCCGCCTCTCCACCGTTGCCTTCCGATCCTCCCCAGCTTCCAACCTCCAAGCAGAATGTAACTACCTCCCTCTCACCCACCGACGGGGTCTGCTCCTCATGAAGACCTACCTTCGCGCGCAGAGGCTGCCCTCGTCACTTCTGTGCGCGGCAATTTTAGAACCTCCACCCCAGGGTCAGAGCTGGCACTTCATGAAAGCGGTCCGCTCTTTCCTGGATCTTTCCAACATGCCCCCTCTCTGTCACCCCCATCTCGTATCATATCCATCCTCCCTGGCTCCTCACCCCTATCAAGTTTTGCAGGAACTTATGTGCCCTGCCGAAAGCTACCACGTCCGCTACAGTATACAAGTCGCTCTTCCAAGAACACGTAACCCGATACCTGAACGCTGTCCCCATCTATACGGATGGTTCCCGATCAGAGGTTGGTGCGGCGGCCTCAGCGGTGATGGTGACCCAACCACTCTCTAGAGCCGTTCCCCTTCCCCGTGAGGCCTCTGTCTTTTCAGTGAACTCTTCGCTATTCTGGAAGCCCTCGACACATTATAAGCACCCACTCCGCCAACTCCTATGTCATATACTCAAATTCACAAAGCGCACTGCTCTCCCTTGAAAAATTTAACCCCCCTCATCCATTGGTCTGCACCATCCAACAAACCTTCCACTCCTTAACGACATCCCAACACAAGACAGTCACCTTCTGCTTGGTCCCGGCACATGTTGGTATCCCGGGTAATGAGGAGGCGGACCGTAAGGCGAAGTTCGCTTGCTCGCTGCCAGTTTCCACCCGGCCCCTCCTTTTCACGGATTTTTTCCCGACTCTCCGCTCCCACTTCCGTTCCATCTGGCAACTGGGAATGGGACCAGGCTCTAAACAACAAACTCCAGCGGATAAAACCTCAGCTTGGATATTGGGCTTCCTCGTTCCCTAGGTCCCGTCATAAGGAAGTGATTCTAACCCGTCTCCGCCTCGGGCACACAGGTAGCACACACGGTCACCTCATGGCTAAATTGCCGGCCCCGCTCTGCCCTACCTGCCATACCCCGATCACCGTCGTCCACCTCCCGGTCGAATGCCCGAATCTGTCTGACCTCCGCCACGGCTGTTTCCCCTACCTGTCTCGTATCCCCTCATCCGAACGCCTCCAGTCCATACTCGCCGAAGGCCCCCACTTCTCAGCGGAAGCAATTTTCTCATACCTCACTCGCTCTCAACTACTTCACCGCATCTAAATTCATACCCCCACTCCCATACATCCAATAACTGAGCCTTTTCATTCCCTCAGTCCAATACTCCCATCCCAGCGACACTACCCACCCTCTGTCTTGCCGAGATATGTACCACTCTAAGTGTGAATCGGCGGTTAAGCAATTAAAAAAAAAATATATATATATATATATAAATAGTATTGTTAAGTTTAAGGTTTTGAGGAACGACTAAAAGACATGTTGGCTCATGCAACTTTTAAGCCTAACTTTCCAATTCATACTTAATTTGTTAAAATTTTAAGAAGCGTATAATTAGTTGTAGAAATAAAGTGTATTGAAGGAGTAGTACTGTTTGCAAACTGTAGAAAGTGTGATAAGAATTGGAATAAGAACTTTAAATAGAATTTGTTAACTATTTGAGACGTACAAACAATTATGAAACTGCGTCCCTTTAATTTTACTTTCTATATTAATGTTTTGCCGCTTCTCGATAATTTTGTAACGTGAACTTATTGAGTCGGAAATTTAGTAACTTTAATAAAATAATATTTAAATCACGAACGTGTGTACCGACCACATTTTATAAAATGATTTCTTAACTTTGGAAAATTTCACGTTTGGAGAATGGAAATGGTTTCTCTCAGAGAAATCTCTCGAATTTTATATGTCCGTTGTCCACGTACGTGGCCACTTCGTAACAGTACTTAAAAATAAAAAAATACCTGACGAAAATTGTTGCCAAGAATTTGAATCAGTTAATTATAGTAATTATTTGCCCATTGAAAATAAGGAATGTACTTCAGGCACTAAACGATTAAATTGTAATATTGAGAAACATCCATTGATTTTATTCTTTTATTACATTTCCTTTGTGTGTGTGTGTGTGTGTGAGGTGACTAAGTATTGCAGACATAATAATAATTAAATATTTACTATCCCTCTAACCATTACTTTATTTTCGAATTCAGAACGGTTGTCGTGACTCGAGGAACTCCCGTGAAGCTGGAATGTTACGCAGTAGGAGTACCAACCCCTAAGGTTTCATGGCGAAGGGAAAACAACGCGCTTCTTCCCACTGGAGGATCCGTCTTCAGGTACAGATTTTTCACGTACTGTAAGTCTTTTGCTTTAGGGAAAACGAAGTATTAAACAGTTTTAAAGTTCAAATATTCGTCATTTTTGTACTCGTAACGGATTAACAAGATACGAAAATCGCGTGTTTAAAAAAAAGAAGGATTGTAATATTGTTACTTACTTCTCCAGTTCTATATTTGAGGCCCTCCCAGGAAGAAGTGGCTAAGCGACAAAAGTAAAAAAAACGCCAGAAAACGCGGTTAAAAGTTGTACTAATTTGAAAGTAGAATAATTTTGAACTTTTGAAGATATTTCGTAGAAATACAACTTTTAACGTTTCTGGCGTTTTTTACTTTTGTCGCTTAGCCACTTCTTCCTAGGAGGGCTTCATTTATGAGACGTCGTGTAAAGTGAAATCAATTGTTTGTTTGAATGGTGGACATTTTATCAGCAACGAAGTTTCCTTGGGTTAATTTAGGTCAGGTTATGGTAAGTTAAATTAGGTTAGTAGAGATATCGATATAATGGGTATACTGTAGGCTTGGTCTATTTGATATATATATATATATAATAAACAGGAACACCAGAGAAAATACAAACATCCTTCAAGGTTTAATAGTACCGACGTTTCGGAATGCACTAATTCCATCTTCAGGGCTAAAACAATAAAATTCCAAATCACATACAAAATACAAATTGCTTAATAACAATTTAAAATAAACTTAAAAAATTATGAAAAGTAGCTAAGAAAATGTAAAACATTAAAACTAAAAGGTAAATAAATGTGAAGTTAAAATTATAAAAAAGTAAAAGCATTAAAACTGAAACGTAAATAAAATAAACTAGTACCTTAACCAAAACATAGCAGATCTATCGATGATTCGTTAGAATTTAGGTCTGGTTTTAGTTTATAAATAAACAAAGACTCCATAATTTTAAGCTTAAGGTCAGAGCTTCCGGCAGCAAGTACGGCGAAATTAGACTGTGAAATTGTGTGGTTATTGTTGTGCGAGTGATTACGTATGAGAGAATTAGGTGGTTTGCCAAGGGGTAAATTTGTACGGACCGATTTACCGAGATGTTCGTAAATACGAGATTTTAAATGTCTTTTAGTTTTACCTATATATGACCCCATACAGTGGTCACACTTGTATTGATAAACTATGGATGACTTAAGAAGTGTAGGAATAACATCCTTGTATTTAAATAAATGGTAAATCGATTTAGACGGGGTGAATATAATTTTTATACATAGTTGTGGGTAGAATTCCTTGAGCAATTTTAAAAGTTTGTTTCTAATGTTAAAACTTGAGGTTCCCATATAGGGCAAAGTGAAATACAGGATATCTTTGGGGACTGTAATTAAGTCTCTAGTTGTAGGGCTTATTAGTCTATTTAAGGTTCTGCCTATTGTAGTCTCCACCAATCTAGAAGGGAAATTATTCTTGGCAAGGAGTTTTCGGATGAAATCTAGTTCATCGTGTAGTTTAAAGTAATCTGAACAGATATTGAAAGCTCTTCCTTTATCCCTTTAGGTTTCAAACGAAATTTAATTTCGACTCTGACCAATAGAGCTTTCAATATCTGTTCAGATTACTTTAAACTACACGATGAACTAGATTTCATCCGAAAACTCCTTGCCAAGAATAATTTCCCTTCTAGATTGGTGGAGACTACAATAGGCAGAACCTTAAATAGACTAATAAGCCCTACAACTAGAGACTTAATTACAGTCCCCAAAGATATCCTGTATTTCACTTTGTCCTATATGGGAACCTCAAGTTTTAACATTAGAAACAAACTTTTAAAATTGCTCAAGGAATTCTACCCACAACTATGTATAAAAATTATATTCACCCCGTCTAAATCGATTTACCATTTATTTAAATACAAGGATGTTATTCCTACACTTCTTAAGTCATCCATAGTTTATCAATACAAGTGTGACCACTGTATGGGGTCATATATAGGTAAAACTAAAAGACATTTAAAATCTCGTATTTACGAACATCTCGGTAAATCGGTCCGTACAAATTTACCCCTTGGCAAACCACCTAATTCTCTCATACGTAATCACTCGCACAACAATAACCACACAATTTCACAGTCTAATTTCGCCGTACTTGCTGCCGGAAGCTCTGACCTTAAGCTTAAAATTATGGAGTCTTTGTTTATTTATAAACTAAAACCAGACCTAAATTCTGACGAATCATCGATAGATCTGCTATGTTTTGGTTAAGGTACTAGTTTATTTTATTTACGTTTCAGTTTTAATGCTTTTACTTTTTTATAATTTTAACTTTTTAACTTCACATTTATTTACCTTTTAGTTTTAATGTTTTACATTTTCTTAGCTACTTTTTATAATTTTTTAAGTTTATTTTAAATTGTTATTAAGCAATTTGTATTTTGTATGTGATTTGGAATTTTATTGTTTTAGCCCTGAAGATGGAATTAGTGCATTCCGAAACGTCGGTACTATTAAACCTTGAAGGATGTTTGTATTTTCTCTGGTGTTCCTGTTTATTATTAAACTGCGTTTTCCGCGCCACCAATCAATAGCCGATATATATATGCAAAGGATTTCTGTAAGGACAATATATTATTCGATATGAAGCAGTGTTTCAGGAGCTGTTGCGGAATATATTTCGCCGAAGAAACAAATTCCTTGGGGAAAAATACTGAAAATTTCAACATTCGGAAAGAATTCATAATTGGTGGGAAAAAAATTGATCACTGGTGTAAAATTATTTTCTCAACCAGCGCACCTTACTTTTAGATGCCTTTCAGGTTTCGAGTGACGGTTCAGGATCGACCCGCCGCGTCGACCCCTCCGCAGCATCCCGCCTCGTTTGCGGGATTTTACGGAGGAGGAAATTGGTTTCCACTCTCCCTCTGTCCTCGTAGCCAGTGATCAGGGACCAATTATGAATTTATGCTGCTTTTTTTTTAAATTTCGGTATTTTTCCATATTTCGTGGACTACCTTCTCATAATGATGATGTCAATGTTGCAGCTGAGATTTTCCTTAACGAGTAAGCTTTTTCAAGCTGAAATAAACGAGGAAAATTGATAATCCAGTTACGCGAACGTTTGTTTTGGATTTCAGTGGAAATCAGTTACTGATTCCGAGCATCCGGAAGGAGGATCGAGGAACCTATTACTGCATCGCGGAGAACGGCGTCGGGAAGGGAGCGAGGAGGAACATCAATGTGCAGGTCGAATTTGAACCGATTGTCATCGCCTTAAAACCCGTCGTTAGACAGGTAAAAATTAATAATGAAACGTTCTTTGGTAAAGAGTAAATCCGATGCTTTTATTACACGTATCACCATATTCTTTTTAACAATTATTATTATTATTATTAATATATCATTATTGTCCATAATAAATAATCCGCTAGGATTGTCCAGTGGTAAAGGGCGGGGGTTGTTAATATGAAGGTTCTGGGTTCGAGCCTCGTCTCAGGCTTCAAAAAAAGTGTTTCTTTGAGTGTTCGGATCCCGCGTAAAGTTTTATACTATAAACATTTAGAATTTTATTTTTATAAGTTAATAATAACATTGTGATCGAGATAAAGACGTGAATAAGTAATTTTTTATCTGAAGTTTTCGCTCGTTTGAAGCGAAAATCTTTTTTAATTTCTTTAAATAATTGAAAAAAATTTCCTTAGAATGATCATAAATTGAGAATGTCGCGTGTGACGATGTAAAATAAAGTAACATTTTTACTCTTCTTTCTTCCTTTTAAATACAATTCATTCATTTCCACAAATCGAAATGTATTCTAAACCGAAATATTGTTTCAATAATGTCTTCATTTACTGCTCATTTTATTGCAAAATGCTCTCCTATACTCGAAATCCTTATTTATACTGGATCAAATCGCGTCAGTTAAAAGCATTTATTGTATCAAGGCAAACATTAGTGAATTAAATAAAAATACTCTACTTCAAATTCATATTTCACTAGTAATAAATCCTTTGATATTGTTTTTTTTTTTTAACTATTTGTAGTCTCAGTATTTAATATGATACTTCGCGAACGTTAATTGAACCGTCATTATTACTGAAAAAAAAATTCTCCAAATTATAATTGAGATGAGACCATCAAGAAAACGACTAATATATCGCCCGTGGCTCAATGGGTAACATCGTTTTCCTATAACTGAAGCGTAAACGCTTTGGTCGGAGGTTCGAGTCCTAATGGGGATAATGTTGCTGTTTTGGGGTTGTCTAACTTCCTTCGTAACGGCAAAGGTCATGCGACAGAGAAAACTTATAGTATTTTGATGCAAAGCGCCGTAATTTCATTTACTTTTGCGAGAGAATTCTGTTAATTATTTATTAATGGGATGTGCGCGATTACGGGAGGGGGGGGGGGGGTGTAGTTTTAATCATATACGATGATTTTATCAAGTTTAGTAAAAGCTTGTTTGCGCACATCCATTTATAGACATGTTCTAATTGCCTGTTCATTTCATTTATTAGGGAATTGATATCGTGGTGTCTAGCAATATTGTATCATCTCCATATTGAATACAGTTTAATGTTGTTCACCGATAAAAATCATTTACATGAATTAGGAAAAGCCGAGGTCCGAGGATTCATCCTTGTAGAACTCCACTTTCCAATGATGAAACGGTCTTTCACTTTAACACACACTACTGATGAAGATTAGAGAGAGATATGACTTAAACCACCTTAACATATTTAAAGATTAAAGCCAAGCTGTAATTTTTTTTCTTTTCAGGCGCAGACTTTCAATGCGTTGCTCGAATGTCGAGTTGAGTCTTACCCTCCCGCGGATATCAGTTGGATCTTCCGATCTGAGTCTCTCGTCAGCAACACCAAGTACAGGTAAGATTTATTTTCTTTTACTTAGTTTGCCTTTATACAGGTATGAAGGTTTGTACGTTTTAATTTAGCTCTTCTTTTCACATACTCTCTTCAAAATTGCAAGGATGAACTGCAGTGGTAAAAAAGTGTTTAATTGAACACGAACAGCGGACCTCAGGAGAAACATTCTTTCGACCAGAACCAATTACACATACAGAACTTCTAAACATAGATAAAACCTTACTCACTAGAAATCGATAAAATACCTCTGTTTTACATAAAGGATTCTTTAAGGGTAACTTCTGCATATCTATTAGCGATTGTCGCTACTTAGATAGTTACCGGTGTATTTCCTAAACAATGGAAACATGCATTTGTCCCACGAACACATAAAAATGGAAAAGATGATGATCCTACAAACTTCAGACCGGTTTCTCTCCTACTGATTCTCTCTAAAATTTTAGAAAAAGCTGTAGCAGATCAGTTAATAGATCGTCTTGAATCAAATGACCTATTCTCACAATCTCAACACAGATACAGAAAACTTCAATCTACTGAAACAGCACTGTAACAATAACGGAAGAAATCAATGCAGCAATGGCGAACAATGAATTAACACTGCTCTCTCTATTAGACATCTGCAAAGCTTTTGACACAGTAAATCACAATAAATTACTTAAAAAACTGAATGCACTTAATTGTCGATAAATTGTGGTTCGAAGACTTACAGTATCTTACAGAAAGATACCAATCCGTCAAAATAAAAAAAAAACCTGCTGTAAACTAGTCAAGTATGGCGCTTCAAAAAGTTTGTCTTGGGTCCTTCCCTTTTCGTTGTTCTTGTTAATAATATTGCCAAGTTTACGAGTGGATGTACAATCGATCATCATGTATGCCGACGATGTTCAGCTTCTTCACCGAGGCAAACTGAATGAAATAAGAACAGAAACAGACTTATCTAACCTGAAACAGTAGACTTGAAAACAAATGCGAATAAAACTCAGTGCATATGCGTGGCGTCAAAACGATACGATACATGAATAAGATAAATGAAGAAACTCGAATAAAATTTTATACTTGTAACATATAATTTCCAAGTCAATCAGAAATATTGGTATCATCTTTGATAAATACATTATCTTTTGAAAGGCATATAAATACAATGTGTAGAAAAGCGAAGAGCACCTTAATTTATATGCCAAAAACTGAAACACAACTTCAGTGTAGCGACAAGAAAATTAATTGTAAATAGTCTGGTATTGAGTTACATATCGTAGTGTCCCCTCATTTGGAATAGATGTTCCTCAACTTTCAAGGTTCAAAAGGTGCAAAATTTTGCACCCAAAGTGGCATGGGAAAAAGATTATTTTGCAACTCCTTTTAGAGAAAAGTTAAGCTGGCTAAATATAAACTTGGAACTGCAATTTGTCATCTGCACATTTGTATGCAAAGTTATACACAACTAACCTCCTCACGGAGTGCTACAATTGCCTTCGAACTATCAGCGATATCCTGACATTAGTCTCAGAAATAATGATGCCATGCAAACGAGCATGAGACGATTTCATGCTGGTAGAATGGCAGTGGCACAAGTCACTCCTTCATTAACCCTTAATCCCTACCCATAAAAAAAGTTACGCCAGCAATACCCGGGGTACTGGGGTACACCAGTACCCCGGATAGGGTTTAAGGGTTAAAGGATATTAGATTAGAGGGTAGGGTAGAGTAGATTAGAGCCATTTTGAACTTTTTCTTGGGTGAGGAGTCTGCGTGATGCCACTCCATCGATTGGCGTTTTGTTTCAGGTTTAAAGTGGTGTACCCAAGTCTCATCCCCAGTCACAGTTCGTGAAAGGAAGTCATCCCCTTCTGTCTCGTAGCGAACCAACGACTCGGAAGCAGTTTCTTTTCTTTGAGCTTTGTTTTCTTCAGTTCGTGAGGAACAAACCGTGAACACACTTTTGAGTATCCGAGTTGCTGAATTATTGTATTCACACTTCCTTCACTAATTTCTAGCTCCATTAATAGCTCCTTGTATGTGACACGCCAATTTGATCGAATGATGCTGTCAGCACGTTGCACAGTGTGAGATGTCACAGCCGATGCCGGCCGACCGCTGCGTGTCTCACCATCGAGGCTGGCTTTCCCTCTCTCTGATGATCTCACACGTTTAGACCAGCGTTCAACTGTGCTTCGATCAACAACAGCATCTCCGTAAACGTTTTGTAGACGTTTGTGAATATTTCCAACTGTTTCCTTCTTTGCGGTTAAGAACTCGATAACAGCTCTCTGTTTATGACGCACATGACTGTCAGCCGCCATTTTCGAAACTACGTTAAACATCGGTTTTATACAAGGGCTTTTAAAAGCGGTTTTATACAAGGAGGGGAGGTTCAAACTGGAAAAATCCGGTTATGTGAAGCGCAAAAAGTTCAAACTTACGGCCCAAAAGACATTTCATCCCCATTTAGCTAAGAAAAAAGGGAGCTATTGAAGAATAGGGACCCCAGCCTTCTTTAGTTAGCTTTATAAAGCTAACTAACGAAAATATCATGACCTAACCTAACCAATCGTCAAGGGCGTACAGTTAACCTAACGATTGGTTAGGTTAGGTCGTGATATTTTCGTTAGTTAGCCTTATAAGCCTAACTAAAGAACTGGGGTCCCTATTCTTCAATAGCTCCGAAAAAAGGGTGGGTCAAAATATATTGAGTGCCCCTAGTAAAAATGGTCAGAAGACAACAACATAACATTTAATACCGAGAAATTTCAGCTCTTGAGATATGGTAGAAAAGAGGAACTTAAACAGACTGCATATTATGCTCCAGATAGACAGGAAATTCAGAGAAGCACGAAAGCGATCGATCTGGGGCTAATAATGACCGATGATGCGAAATTCGAAACAAAATCAGATAGCGATAAACAAAGCAAAGAGTCGCGGGACAGGTACTAAGAACGTTCAAAAGAAGGGACAAGACACTAATGATTCCCCTGCTAAAAACACTGATTATACCAAAACTTGAATACTGCTCAGTCTTGACGTCCCCATATAAAAAGGAAGAAACTAATAGACTGGAAGAAACTCAGAGGCATTTCTCAGCAAAGATTGATAGCTGCAAAGAGCTCAACTACTAGGAAAGTCTATGAAACTAAATTTGTACTCCCTGGAAAGAAGAGAGAAGTAGGCTACACCATAATCTACTTATGGAAAATTATCGAAAAACTGGTACCAAACCTCAAACTAAACCCAATTACCATCCAGACAACGCTGGAAAATAGGAAAGGCAGAATATGTCATGTTCCCAAATTAAAGGCCCGACAAGGGACCTCTTCAACACTGAAGGAAAATAGCTTGGTTGTCAGAGCGCCAAGACTTTTTAACCAGCTTCCAAAGGACCTCAGAGACGTTACAGTCCTAAGTCAAAGTTGGTCTTCAAGAGAAGACTAGATGCCTGGCTCAGGACGGTACGAGATGAGCCGGGTGTACCTGGCTATGTGCGGTGGAGAGCGCAAGAGAGCAACTCGCTCCTCCACCAAGCCACACCTAGAGGCGGGGCCACCAGTTTGACTTTCGTGTGAAGAGACCAACACAGTCAACACACAGAACCTGAACGAGGTTAACGAGGTATATATATATATATATATATATAGGATGGTAGAAAAGTCTCTAAGGATTTTATACATAAAAAAATTTGTTAATAATAAATAAATTCAATGATTTCACTGCAGTGTATGCGATACTTTTCAAAGCAACTATACAATGCCAGGAATGACCCTAGGCTAGAACAGGAAGTCCCTACTAGTAGTCAAGTGGCTTAGTGCTATAAAATGATGATATCGTTACAAGAGTGACAAAAGCACCAAATTTTTACAGTGAGTTTGTATGGGTATATGCAGTGTTGGGCACTAAAGCGTTAATCCGATAACAGTTAATTAACGAAGTTAACTTTTTTTAACGGACTATTAACGGAAATTAATTTCCATTTATCGTTATCGGACCAGTTAACTTCCGATAACTCGATATTTAGTCTGTTAAAGTCCGTTAACACGTTAACTGCGAGGAGTCATTCACGGAAGATCACCGCTCCGCGAATGAATTCAAACCGCCATAACTTCAGTCTGCCAATTCCGTCCTCTGCTGCAGTGGAACGGCTCCTCTCTCTCGGCAAGGACATCCTGAGGCCCAAGAGGTCAAGACTGGCAGTTGGGCCTAACTTTGAGAAGTTGGTCTTTCTGAAGGGCAACCAGCACATTGTGTCAGTCTTTAATAAATGTGCCTAAAATTTAATTTTACCTTTCACTTCCCGCCATAATAATTCTCTGGTAAATTAAAATTAAGTTAATGGTTAGTGGTTACAAGGGTTTCAAAACATGTAATCAGTACATTTTTTATTATAAATAAAAAAAAAAGTTAAGCAAAAAAGTTGCAAAACTTGATAAAAATAGTTAAATACCTATTTATTGTTGGATTTTGCATAAATAAACATTTTCTATGGGTTTTAAAGCTTTTTTCCTTGATTTTTTTAAATGTTAGTAAAGAAATAGTTATCGTTAACGGATTATCGTTAACTTCCGTTAACTTTGTAGTAAAATTATCGGATTATCGTTATCGAAGTTAACTTTTTGGTTAACGGTGCCCACCACTGGGTATATGGATGAAAAAAATCCCATGCTCCAAAAAATCTGTCCATATTAAGGGTGTAAAATCCAAGATGGCCACCGTGGACCCGTCAAAATCTGTAAATCGTCTTATTTTAACCTCAGTGTTTTCTGTGCTTATGCTTGCAGTGTTTACAGCTTCCTTGTACTTATTTAAATAAATAAATGAATGAATAAATAAATGAATAAATGGAAATCGTCACTCTTGAACATATAAATCACATTTACATGTACTTATTAAAAGATATTATATGTCATGACAAGCAGGGCCGTTTCTAGCCATTAGGGGGCCCTAAGCAGTTTACCCATTTGAAGCCCCACCCCTCCATCCACCAACTCACGCCTTACTACATCACCTTAGCACACACACAAAAAATGGCTGTGTTAATAAAAACAATTATGAAACAAATTTAATGAAACATTTATGTCCAAAACAACAAATATGTACTTTCAGAAGACAAACAGAAAAAAATACTCTTCATGAAATTCCTGAAAATTAGCTTATACATTATTTAGCATAAATGACACAGAACTATATATAAAAAAATAATGCAATTATCAACTACCAAACAATTACTAACTCTACGATACAATCGTGTAATAGCCAACAGTTATACAGAACAGTTTGTATTTTCAAAATTTTTGCCTCCTAGATTTTTTCTGGGCGAAATCATCAATAACTCATATGAAATCTCCTTGCCAATGTCCTGGTTGATGCTTATGATGCCAAGGCCACTGAGGCGAGCCTGCCCCATTGATGATCTGAGGTAGTTCTTGATCAGCTTCATCTTAGAGAAGCTCCTCTCGGCTGATGCTACTGTCACAGGTAGAGTGCAGGCAATTCTTAGTGCAACCCAGAGATTAGGGTATAGTTCCTCCAGTTGCTTCTGATAAATGAAGGAGAGAAGCTCCAATGCAGTCATGTTATGTGAAGGTAAAGTCGGCAAGTTCTTAATTTCGAGGGCCAGTTCTCTTCCATCAATGTCAGAGCCAGCTCCAGAGCTCAGTATCTTAGAGAGCTTTTCACACTTGCAGGACAAGTCTTCCTTGTTCATTGTGGTGAAGTTTAGGAGAACCCCAAATATGTCCCTCACATCATCTAATGTTTTGAATCTCTCATTTATTGACCCGATGGCACAATCCACCACCACATTGAAAATTTGACTTCCAGCCTCTTTAAGGCTTCTGTAAATGGTTCGTCAGGAGCTTCGTAAGCAAAGTGCTTTTTTGTGGATCTGAGCCTCTTCTCCTTCAGCACAGCCTCCACATTCATTTCCTCACATATGTCCCTAGCTACGACTTGTGCTGCAACAAAACCTGTGTTTCTGTAGCTGGTGAGTGAGTCTTTTGTTTTTGTGAGGAGGTTGACTGCCACATCAAACTGCATTGTAGGAGACTGCAGAAGTTTGCTCACATGGTTAACTGCATGAAGAATGTCATACCATACTACTGTGCAAATCTGAAAGCAATAAGACCCTACCTCCTCTGCAAGTGCTTGTGCTTCAGTCCTGGCTATGGCATCTGTGGCATTGTTTCTGACTTCCAACAGGGCCTCTCTGATGTTGTGGCTCTGGTATCGCACAGCCTCAATGCTCTTAAGCCGGCTCTCCCACCTGGTTTCACTCCAAGACTTGAGTGTTATGTTCACATGCTTCTTTAGGATTGTCCATCTCTGTGTAGCTGCTGCAAAAAAGTTGTACAATTTTTGTACGCTGCCAAAGAAGCTGATGGCATCTGTGGAAGCTTTAGCTGCATCAGCCACTACAAGATTCAGAGTGTGAGCCCCACATGGAACATAGAGTGCACGACAGTTCTTCTCTAATAACCTTGCCTGAACAGCTTTGTTCTTGCCCTTCATGTTCGCTCCGTTGTCATATGACTGTCCTCTGCAGTCATCAAAGTGAATATTCAGTTCATCTAGTTTCTTCAGAATCAGAACTGATAAACCCAGGCCTGTACTTTCTGAAGCCTCAAGAAAGCCCAAGAAGTATTCTTTTATTTCTGGTACTTCACCCATTTTAACAGTTCTGATAATAATCGACATCTGTTCTTCGCTTATGTCTGGAGTGCAGTCTAAAATGAGTGAGTAATATTTAGCTTGTTTTATTTCTGCAACAATGGTATCAAAGATCTTCCCACTAATGGACCCAATGAGCTCATTTTGAATGATGTTTCCTAGGTAACTTGAATGACTATATTGGCCACTTTCGACTCTGCTGATGTGTTGTTTCATCACTGGATCAAATTTGGCAAGCAGCTCAACCTCCTTCAAGAAGTTGCCATTGTCTCAATTGTACAATGTAGAGGAAGACCCCCTAAAAGCAAGGTTTCTCTCTGCCAGTGATTGGATTATACTTACAAGACGTGTGAGAATATCTCGCCAGCGTCTTCGCTCTACCTCCATTAATGACATTTCAGTTTGGTCAATGGTCCTCCCAGTTTTTAGCCGCAGTTCCAGATAATTCCATGTTGCCATGTTATCTGCATGTTCTGAACTATTTTCATGGCCTTTCAGAAGCGAACCAACGTTTATCCAGTCTGAAAGTCTATCCGTAATTAGTTTGTACGACTTCCTTGAAAACAACTTGCAGCAGAAGCAATAAAGAGCATCATTCCTTCTAGAGTACATCAGCCAGCTTCGCTTTATTTTTTCCCAATTAATTAATGTTCTGTACATGTAATGGTGATGAACGCTTCTACTGTCCTCTCGTTTAGGGAATGTGAAATCTGGACTGATTTGAAATGGTCCTCGAGACACCAGATCTATCTTCAAGGCATCTGACAGGACAACTGGCCAGTCATACGGATCAAGCGGTGGAGCAGATCTTGATTCTTGTTGCTCAGTAGAAATGCCTGTATGTGGTGTTTGAAGCTGAACAGAAGATGGGCCACTTGTTAGTTCGTTAGGCTCTACTTCTACTGGTGTTTGAGGTTGCATAGAGGATGGTCCTGCTGTTGGCTCATGATGCTCATCAGGCTTTGCTGAGGATGGCTTTTCCAAATATTTCAATAGTGCTCCTGAGAAGAACATAACATAACATTACATATTCTGTTAATTTTTGCTAAAATACTCTTTCTTATCTCGTTTGATAATTATCAAACGAGATAAGAAAGAGTATTTTAGCAAAAATTAACAGAATATGTAATGTTATGTTATGTTCTTCTCAGGAGCACTATTGAAATATTTGGAAAAGCCATCCTCAGCAAAGCCTGATGAGCATCATGAGCCAACAGCAGGACCATCCTCTATGCAACCTCAAACACCAGTAGAAGTAGAGCCTAACGAACTAACAAGTGGCCCATCTTCTGTTCAGCTTCAAACACCACATACAGGCATTTCTACTGAGCAACAAGAATCAAGATCTGCTCCACCGCTTGATCCGTATGACTGGCCAGTTGTCATAATTGATCTGTGTGAACAGAATTTGAGGTGATGTGATCCATTAAATTTCACATTTCGAAATATTATAAATATTACAGAGACTAGCTTACTCTACACGATTCCTGAGCACTTGCCTCGCTTGATGGTCTACCTAACCTAGTTGCCTGAACTGTAATCAGAAGAATATACAAGTGGCACATCTCACCCGTGCTACTGGAAAGCTTCTCCTCTATTTTCTTCTGATGGATGGATAATGTCGTTTCATTTTCCAAGATGCACGAAGTCACATCTAGTTAACCACAACTAATCTGCTAAATAATAATAATCATGATGATGATGATGGTGATGATAATAATAATTGTTGTAATTGTAACGTTAATCAAATACATTCAAATAATCAGACCATTTAGGTTTTAACCAACAAAATTCACATTATCTGAAAAAGATGAGAAAAGAATTAATAAACTTGAAAACATAACGAAAATAATCCTAGGTTTTAAAGTGTTACAAAATCTCTTAATAATTAATAAATTAATGAAATAATGTTTTACAATACTAGAGAAATTAAGCATTTAGGAAAGTATAAGCATATAGTAAGAATAAAGTTAAATAATATAGAAATAAGATCTCTCAATAGTTATTTACACATAACGACCAAAACGTTTCGTTTGTCTCCGTTTTATCACATTTGTCTCATACAAAAACTTTAATTAATACGACAATAATGATAATAATAATAACAACAATAATCTATATTATAATAAGAGAGCTGTCCGTCTGTCCGTCACACTTTCAGAAATTGTGAGAAAAAAATTCAGAAATTGTAAAAAAAATTCAGAAATTGTATTACGGGCGGCAATGTGAAGCTCAAGATTTTCATGACTTGTGTTCTTTTCTGTAGTTTAGCAATGGGGGAAGGGTGGGGGTAATGGGGAGGGGTGGGGGTAATGCGGGAGGGGGTTAGCCCCCAAGTTGCATGAATGGGGGTGAGGAGGTTTTGGGAAATACCAGATTCAGAAATGTTGACACAATGTGAAGCTCAAAATTTTCACAGCTGGGTTCTTTTTTTGTAGTTTAGCCTGTCTAACCGTCAGCGAAGCGGCGGGAACTGTACTAGTATTAATAATAACTTCATCTATATTCCTATTCTTGCCCACTGAGCTATGACCTGGGAGCCTGTCTAGGGGCCTCCTAGTAGCAGCGGGGCCCTAAGCGGCCGCTTAGTCTGCTTATGCCAGGAAACGGCCCTGATGACAAGGCTTATATGCCTAAACTATTATGTAAGAAATGTATCGAAAATACAACTATATTAAGCTGTATTAAATCAGTTACAGCCTCAATCTTTTTTTCTTAAAAATTTATTTACAAAATAATGATTTTATTGGATTCCTTGTACCAGAAAAACTATAAAGAGACCTTTCATCCATGCTTTTATCTGGTCTAGTGGTTAAAATAAGACGCCATGTCAGTCAGAATGGAATACGGCAATGAAGAAAAAGTGTATCTTGTATCGTGGCCTATTTCTTATAATTGTGAAGAAAGTTTGCAATTACTCTTCGATACTGGAAGCCCAAACTTTTGGAAACAGAACATGTAAAAAGATCGTACAAGCAGTGGAAGGCCACTAACGGCGACAGGAGACAACAACAAAGAAAATGTCCTCACCAGTTTTCGAGTCCATTCAACAAACTTCAACGAGAAAAATCGCGCAGGAATTGGGTATTTCCAAATTTCCACTAGCAAAAATATTGAAATCACAGGGGCACCTCGGTTACAAACCCATTTACTCTCAGCAAATATGCAACGATGATTCTGATAGATGGCTGCAGTTTGCTGAAACAATGAGACAAAAGTTCAACAGTGATCCAGATTTCGTTCGAAAGATCAAATTTTCAAATAAATGTGGCTTTGGTTTAACGAGTAAAGGAAATAAACACAACGTTCACTGCTGGACGAAAAAAAATCCCAAAGTACGATTGGGTAAACCGTTAAAACGGCTACACTAACAGTCTGGCCGTGCATTGGTTATTCAGGACTCGTTTTCTTTGACATATCGAGAGATACGATAGATGGAAAACGCTATTGCCAAGTATTGAGAAACAAAGTATTGCCGCAGTTTACTAATGGCGTTGGCAGGAATTGGCTTTATCAACATGATGGAGCGCCGCCACATCACTTTGCAGCTGTCCGTGAGATTCTGGATACGAACCTTGAAGAAAGATGGCTTGGGTGGCGAGGTCCCATCTAGTGGCCAACCAGATCACCTAATTTAACCCCATAGCACTTATACAAGAAACAAAACTAAAACGCACACACAAAACGCCTACCATCCCTGACTTCACGGCGATCCGTCAAGATTGTATTGGGGGTGACGGGGGTGGACTCATCACTTACATACATAAAAGCATTAGCTACACTGATGCCACCCAAAACATTACAAACACAATCCAAGCAGATAACACGATAGAAATACAGGCAGCTAACATTAAAACACGCGCAAAACACAACACCACACTAATCAACATTTACATCCCACCAGATAGTTCACCTTAGGTGCCAGCCAATTATAATCCACAGTTACACAATCTAGCCTCTCTCGCTAATGTCATCTTAGGAGGAGACGTCAACGCTAAAGGCACTAGTTGGTATCTGCACAACCAAAGCAACACCAGAGGCGCCAACATAGCCACACAACTAAATAGCCTCTTCATTCTTAACAATACAGAAGAACATACACACACACCACATCAAGCAGGATACTCAAACTCCTCCCCAGACATAACGTTCTGTTCCCCCTCACTAGCAACACATACACACTGGAGAGCAGAAAAACAACTGTCATCAGACCACCTGCCCATCATCATTACAACACGTTCTACACTCTGCCCCAACAGCCTTAGGCACACTTACAGAAATTACAAGAAAGCTGATTGGGAACAGTTCAAAATACAGACTGAGGAACAATTCACCACATTAAACAGCACACCCATCATAAACACTAATACAACACTCAAGACATTTAATCAGATCATCAATAATGCAAACAAATACATACCCAAGGCAACATTAGGAAATACAACCCAAATTACACTAGAGAAATAGCCCACCTCATAAGGCAACGTAACCTCAAAATAACACAAACACCACACACAGAAGCCATAAAACAGCTCAACACAGAAATAAACAACAAACTTAAAGAAAAACAAACAAGAAACATTTAGGGAATTCATAACAACGCTAAACTACTCCACAGATACATCCAGGCTATACAAGACTATAAACAGCATTACCCACTCTAACAGCAGCATTCACACCTCACACGCGGCTATCTGTTGCAGCCAGAATAATATCCCAACATATACACAACAAGCTAACATTCTAGTTAATCACTACGCAAAGATAAGTCACTTAAACAGAAACAACAACCACAAACACGCAGACAGACAAACAGCCAGACACAAAAAAACCTACAGACTCGACACGACCATTACACCCTTCAATGCAGACAAGACCACCAAGATCATCAAAAACATTAAGAATTTGAAGGCTACTGGACCAGACAACATATCTAACATACACCTTAAACACTTGGGCCCACAGGGAAATACTAGCTCTCACAAATATCAGCACATATTCATACCAACACTGTATTATTTCTGACATATGGAAACAAGATAAAATTATTACACTACTCAAACCAAACAAAAATCCAACAGAACCAGTTTCCTATAGACCCATTACTTTACTATGCACACCTTCCAAAGTAACAAAGACTAATCTTACAAATCAACAACCCACACATACTACTATCGCCTACTCAACATGGATTCAGACCTCACCACTCAACCACGACATTACTCACTAACCTCACGCAGCACATCATGGATGGCATCAACTCCAGACGACCAGCTCAACGTACACTATTGGCAACAATAGACATTAGTAAAGCATTTGATGCTATCCCACGCTTCCCTCTCATAAACATAATACTCAACACAAACGTGCACAATAACAACACCAAAAGGTGGCTGAGCAACTATCTTTCAGGGAGATACTCACATGTCACATTTAATGGCAAGTCATCCAGAAACAAGCTTTTTCCGAACGAGGTCCCTCAAGGCTCTGTTCTCTCACCAACACACTTCAACTTATACATGCATGACATTCTAACACCCATAGATAACAAGCTTACCTTATCATCATATGCAGATGACATCACTCTAACATCCACCCACAACAACATCGACACCGCTAGAAATAACCTACAAACATACATAAACAGTATACAAGACTGGCTCACACACAATAGACTCAAAGTAGCGCCCACAAAATCAACCATCACCTTGCTTACAAGCAACACAAAAGAACACAGATAACTCCACAGCTTACACTAAACGACACCAACATTCCACACACTCACAGGACCAAAATACTTGGGGTCACATAGAACACATCATTATCTTTTGCAAACCACATTCAGGACATTCAAAACAAATGTACGTCAAGACTTAACACGCTTAGGGTACTAACAGGCACAAACTTTGGACACCAGCAGGAAACAACATCACTCACATACAGACAATATATTCGCTCAGTTATGGACTATGCTAGCCCATGCTGGCACCCATTATCTCAAACACACACATAAACACCTTACAGACAATACAAAACAACGCACTTCGTATCATTACAGGACGCACTCAAACAACACCAATAGAACACCTGCACACAGAAACAAAAATACTGAAAGTGAGGGAACATTTAGACATGAGGGGAACACAATTCATGGCAGCAGCGACAACTAACCCACAACATCCTTGCCACTACATGTACAATCAAGCACCGACACTTCGCACCATTAAGGTAACACCAGAGAGACATTATAACTAAATACTCCATTCCATACCACGCCCCACAGACATCACACAGTACAGAAAACATATACACACACACCTAACCCACAAACACTGACATGACTCGTCCGAATGCGGTCCTAGGTGCGAAGCCGCCACCCATTAACAGGTCAGAGATCAACCTGATCAGATCGGATCGAGTTAACTTAGCACGATTCCGATGTGGACATCACCCCAACTTACAGACATATAAACACAGACTAGACAACTCCACAGACGACACCTGCCAACTGTGCCAGGACACACCACAAACAATTGAACACATTATGACAGACTGTACCACTCTAGCACAACAGAGAACACAACACAACACAACACAACATCACTAGTGCGATGAACCTCTGGTCCACTCCGGAGAGGGCGATCGGTTACCCGCGTGCCGCCGGCTTGCTCGATAAGGGTGAGCTGATCGGCTAAACAACAACAACAACCCCATGTGATTTCAGGCTTCGGGCTTATTTGCGTGACAAACTCTACAGTCCTGGTTTCAGCTATCTAAATGTGAATGCCCTTGGTCGAATGAATAAATGAAAACGATCCCACTCGATATGTTCAGAAAAACAATGAAGAGTTTCACAGGAAGAATCCACAAATGTATCACAGCGGATGGAGAACTCTTTGAAAATTAAATTACAATTTTAGCAAAATATTTGAATGAATAAAATTCTTATAGGTTTTTTGTTTGATTTATTTCATCATTTGAACATTTATTTGCATAATGTTGTTAATTAAATAGTTGTATGTATAAATTCCTTAAAAAAAAATTCCCACCATATATATATATATATAATATAATATATTATATATATATATATGATGAATAAAACCACGAAGGAAAGGAAACACAAAAAGGTGCTCAAGCGCTTTCGTCTAATGACATCCTCAGGAACACTGAAGTACAAAAAAGGTTACGGCCTATATATAGGTTACAGAAAGAAAAAAAAAAATAATAAATACATACATGCACACAAACATATATATATATATATATATATATATATATATATATACATACATACATATCTACACACACACACATATTATATATATATATTAGTGATGTAGGTCACATCCGCATCCGCAGCCGCGGAACATCCGCACATTTTCTCGCGTCCGCGTCCGCACTTTGGACTGCGGATGTCGTGCGGATGTGGACCGTTGAGATAAAACGTCATTAATAAGCGGAAATTATCAAATTCTACTATATTAATAGAACTAGTTCATTGTGCGCAAAAGTGATGCAAGCGACAAGACGAGAGGCTGTTCTTGTATGAAGTTACTCTCTTGCAACCTACTTAGATCCACGTTACAAAGCTAAGTTATTTTCACCTAGTACATTAGAACGAGTTAAATCATCACTTGGCAAAGCAGTTGAAGAGCTTCAATCTCTTGAATCTGTCGCTTCGCCACCCACCAAAAGAATAAAAGTTTCAGTGACAGAACCAACACCTTCAACAAGCAAATCTATCACAGAATCTGTCTCTCAGTTTCTTGAGTCAAGCAGCAATGACGAGACCTACGCGATGTCAAAAGATGTAGTAAAAATGATCGAGAGCTATCACCAAGAAAAACGCCTGGCTGCATGTGACAATCCTATTAGTTGGTGGAAAAATACGCAGAATATCTATCCATACTTGAGTAAACTTGCAAGGAAACATTTAGCCTGTCCTCCAACAAACGTACCAAGCGAGAGATTATTTAGCAGTGCTGGATTAATATATGATGAAAAGAGAAACAGACTGGCAGCAAAAAGGCAGAAAAATTAATGTTCCTTAAGCATAACCTTCCTATAATTAAGTTTGAATATTAAACGATGAACATCTTAGTTTACTTTATTTTAATTACTCATTTATAAATATGCCTAATAAAACTTTAAACTTAATATAAATAGTTATCAAGCTAATTAAAGATCTCTTTCTATAAGGGTGGAGGTTGGGGAAAGAGGTCGGGTAACACAATTATGGTTTCTAATTGTGGCTGAAACTCAACAAAATATAACGAATTTATTTGCAGACGAATTCACTAATTGATTTCTATATTAGTTAGATGCTTGCTATTATTTTATATGTTCAGAGAAAAGTACAGCAATTATTGTACAATTAATCAATTATACTACATTATAGCTACAGCTCTCTCTATATAATAACTTATTATATACGTTAAACACAAGAAATCTTGAATATATCCTAAAAAATAACGAAAATGTAGACATCCGCATCCGCGGATGTTGAAATCAAACATCATCATCCGCATCCGCGGATGTGAAAAAAATGACATCCGCTACATCACTAATATATATATATATATATATATATATATATATATATATGCAATAAACAGAGAAGTAAAAATAAAAATTAAAAATTAAAGGATTAACAAAGAGGCATACAGATTTGTAAGGAAAAATATCGATTTTTAGCACAAGATCAAATGAATTATAAAAATACAAATTTATACTGGAAATCTGCCCGGGTTTTAACACTTTGCCACTAAGAAGGCCATTTTTTCATCAATGTTTCTCCGCGCCCTTAGGATCGCCAGTCCGGAATACATCGATGCCGAATTGGAAAAAATCAACGGTATTGGAAGTGATCTGTGTTATCCATCTGCGTTTATGGAATCTTGTCTCAACAAGGCAAAACGAACTTTCTATCGTGTCAATAATAACACTCGTACTTTGTCAAAAAATATTTTAGTACTTCCATTTTTCCCGGGCTTTTTAGGCATTGCTAATGTACTTAAACTTTTGGATATTAATGTAGTATTTTCATATAACAATATTGTGAAAAATATCATAGTAAAAAATAACTCTACCAATAATTCAGGCATTATCTATAAAATTGGGTGTAAACAATATGATTCCTTTTACATAGGTCAGACGGGAAAGGATTTGCACACACGTATAAAACAGCATCAATATTCCGTTAGAACAGGACAGTTGTCCAGTGCTCTTTTTGTCCATTTGTCAGAGTTATCCCACTGTATTGATTGGAATAATGCTTTAGTTTTATTTCACTCTAGCAACATTGTTAATAGAAATATTCTTGAGTCTGCCATTATCCAACTTTCAAATAACTTCAATATAAGCAAAGGTCTTTTTCAACTCGATCCTGTTGTTTTGAATTCCTTCAAAACAGATTTAGATAAAAAGGGTAGGACGCTAAATCTTTGGTAAACTTGTATGCTACTTTATTAACTTTTAATCTTCATTTTATTTTTATATATATCGAAACTTGACTATAAAAGGCAGTGTTAAAACCCGGGCAGATTTCCAGTATAAATTTGTATTTTATAATTCATTTGATCTTGTGCTAAAAATCGATATTTTTCCTTACAAATCTGTATGCCTCTTTGTTAATCCTTTAATTTTTAATTTTATTTTTATTTCTGTTTATTGCATAAATTATATATATATATATATATATATATATATATATATACCGTATATATGTGTGTGTGTGTGTGTGTGTGGATATGTATGTGTATATATATATATATATATATATATATATATGTGTGTGTGTGTAGATATGTATGTGTATATATATATATATATGTTTGTGTGTATATGTTTATTTATTTTTTTTTTCTTTCTGTAACCTATATATAGGCCGTAACCTTTTTTGTACTTCAGTGTTCCTGAGGATGTCATTAGACGAAAGCGCTTGAGCACCTTTTTGTGTTTCCTTTCCTTCGTGGTTTTATTCATCATAAATATTTTTCACGTGTTACTTTCGTGAAATAATTTTCATATATATATATATATATATATATATATATATATATATATATATTTCTGAAATATGTGTGTGTGTGCAAGATTTTCAGATTGTTACCTATTGTTTCCCACAAATTCTAATGCATTTTTTATACAATGTTTATACTGATTAACTGATATTTATGCTTTATTCTTTTATGAATTTTTTTATCTACTTATTCTTTCATAGACTCGTATAAATTTATCAATTTATCATCCTTCATTTGATATATAAAATATGAGTATTTCCTGTATAACTTCATTTTCTAATATCTATTTATTGTAGAATATTTTTTCTTGTTGTTGTTGTTTGATGATGAAGGCAAGGTTAATTATGTATGCAATTTTTATGCGATAAATTGTAGTGTCGCAACCAAAGTAACAATTATCCGAAACCATCACGAAAAATGACGATTTAAACTATCGGCTATTATACAGCTAAGGGTCGTCACGGCTTTATAAACATACACTACCCTTTTCGACTTTTATTTTGTGGTGAAGGTTAAGGAAATTATGTTAGAAAAAATTTGAATTTGCCGCTATCGCCGCCATGATCAACATGGCGGACGTCAACCAATCACCAAGCGACACGCGCTCTCGTGACGTCATCCAGCCAATCAAATTTAAACCTGGCTTTATCCCAGTCTAAATTCCAACATGGTGTGTGAAACTTAGTCCTAATTATATCGAAGTTCATCGTTATTTTTTTAAAATTATTGTTGTAGTGAGAGCATGTGATAATGCAGTGCTGTGATCTATCTACTTGTGAATTGCCCCCCCGGTCAATTGAATGCCCAGTTAGGTCAACTGTATGCCCAGTTAGGTCAACTGTACGCCCTTGACGATTGGTTAGGTTGTCATGATATTTTCGTTAGTTTTAACGAAAATATCGCGACTTAACCTAACCAATCGTCAAGGGCGTACAGTTGACCTAACCGGGCATTCAATTAACCTTAGTTATTTAATTGGTAATAATTATTGTTTTTTTCTGCATTATTTGGTGATAATTCTTGGGTTTTTCTGCTACTTTTTCGTGCTTTGTGCAGTGATACTTGTCTATCCAAAACACCCTAAAACGGGCGCGTCTTTTTTCTGAACAGGACGTCCTATCCGCGGATAGGACAAGTTAACGGATAGGACGCAAAAAGTATATTTGCTGTGGTTATATGGCTAAATTATTGGCAGAAATAGATTCAGCATACACGATTTAACTTAAAATTCATATTTTAGTAAAGGATATCTATTGCAAATAAATTAGCATTCGTCCTGTTCGTATGTTGATGTCATTTGGCAGCTAGCGATGCTCCTATACGGCCTAGGCCTACGTCAATGGATTGTTTGAAGACTTGGTTGAGCGATTCACAGTTGTTGTTTGTCCATCGTGTGAGTGGTGTATCTAGATTCATTGTGTGTGATGACTTCATGTGAGTATGCAAGTTTTTCTCAAGCAAGGGAATGATTGATTCGAGTGTTGAAATAATGCATGAAGTCGCTACTGATGGATGCAATGAGGCGTATAATTATTGGTAATTGTATACAACATCCCCCTCACCTCAATTTTATGAAATTGACTTCACAATCAATGTAAAACCTTTATTTATAGCATGTAATTACTTTATTTAACGTACCCCATTAGGGTATATCGTAGGGTTAGGTTGGTTAGGTTAGGTTAGGTTGGTTTCCGAAAATAAATAATTACTTGCTATAAATAAAGGTTTTACATCGATTGTGAAGTAAATTTCGTAAAATTGAGGTGAGGGGGATGTATACAATTACCCTTTATTTATTTTCGGAAACTAACCTAATCTAATCTAACCTAACCTAGAAAAATGTATTTTTTACTAAAAAAGTGCATAACTTTACATGTTATTACATTATCATTTGTATAATTTAGGTCTCGGGGGTACTGGGCTCCGCCCCCGTAAAGATCACGCATCACAAAGTGAACCCTATACCGATCAATTTGTGATGCGTGACCTTTACGGGGGCTCCGCCCCCGTACCCCCGAGACCTAAATTATACAAATGATAATGTAATAACATGTAAAGTTATGCACTTTTTTAGTCTTCATCTAGGGCACATGACGAATCAAGTTCTCAAAGTCGAAACCACACGAACAGCACGTCATAATTCTATCACAAACACGACCAAACTGAGGTATTACCCAAACTGAATCCAATTAGAAAAAAAAAAATAGCCAGAACAGAAACCAACCAACTAATTAAGTCGCAGAGTAGCGAAAAAATAGCCCAATCAGAAAAACGTCATGTCAAATGGATATCGTTAATTAAATAATATCCCCATAAATATGATCGACCGAAAAAAATTTTACTTAAAGGAAAGGTTTTATTTATTATTTTCTACGCATTGCAATAATTTTTATTAGAAACTGAGGTGAGGGGGATATTGTATACAATTACCTAATTATTTACCACGCATCGGTAAGGCTATCAACTTGTGATGCGTGATCTTTACGGGGGCTCGGCCCCCGTACCCCCGAGACCTAAATTATACAAATGATAATGTAATAACGGTTACTATATCTTCGTAATAATGGTTACTCTGGCCCGCATACATACAAACAGGACAAATTCTAATTTATCTGCAATAGATATCCTTTACTAAAATATGAATTCAAGTTAAATCGTGTATGCTGAATCTATTTCTGCCAATAATTTAGCCATATAACTAACCACAGCAAATATACTTTTTGCGTCCTATCCGTTGACTTATCCTATCCGCGGATAGGACGTCCTGTTCAGAAAAAAGACGTGCCGCCTTAAAACTGGTGTTTTTTCATAATTCCACAACTATTGACAATACTACACAAAGCATGAAAAAATGTAGAAAAAAAAAAAAATTACACTGGCCAACAAAATGAAACTTTTTTTTCTCATCACAAACATGATCACACTTTTCTTAATGCATTTTTCGCGCTGATTCCGAATCTGGTTTTATTTATTTTCTAGCACGTATAGTTATATAGATACACTGGTTTTGATAAGCACACCGGACAAAAAATTAGTCACCCCTCTCAGAATGTACCTAATAACGTGTGACGGCGCCTCTGGCCTTGATAACCGCACGAATCCTGCGAGTTTAGGATGCGGAGGTACGCCTGCTGGTTCAAATTCATCGTCACTGGAACGAGAGGGCCCATTTCGTGGTACGAAAAACATCCCCAGAATATCACGGAACCACCTCCAGCCTGAACAACACCTTCGACGCATTCAGGATTAAAGGCTTCATTGGACCTGCGATGTACTCGTCGCCTCCCATCATTGGAGAACAAACAAAAACGGGACTCATCGGACCAAATTACACGTTTCCAATCTGCCGCAGTCCAGTTTTTGTGCCTCTGAGCCCATTTATAACGTGCCAAGTTGTGACTTGCTGTTAACAGCGGCCTCTTCCGTGGTACCCTGCTCCAGATGTCCATCGCATGCAGTTCTCGTCGCAATGTCCGTTCGGAAATTGGTCGCTGGAGAACCTCATTGGACATTTTGTGTCCGTGGGCTCTGCCAAACACGATGGCTCCTTTTTGCCACTGAGTAACGTCTGCCTCACGACCCATTTTGCAGACTATATCCAACACACACTTTGTTCTTCACCACCTCACGAAACAGATCTGATCCTGTGTGCTACGTCACCGCTACTTGTCACTTACCAATGCTACATCAGCGCCCTCTGTGTGACCTTGAACTTCCTACTATCGGTGCTAGTAGGGGTGACTAATTTTTTGTCCGGTGTGCTTATTTTTAAGTTTTTGATATTGCTATAAGAAAATTTGGGTCAATCCCAGAATAGGCACCTGATGTACCTCAATCCCAGATGAAGCACCTGCGTTCAACCTCAATCCCAGAATAGGCACCTTGCAAGGAATTAAATAAAAAAAACCTGATGATTACAAAATTTATTGTTTATACAAAGTTTATTACAAATGTAATAAAGGCAAAGTTATAAAAGGTTTAAAGTGGTTTAATGAATAAAGAAAAATTTTAGATATTATAAATGTGAAAATCAGGTAAAAATCAAACTGGTAAAAATAGCAAAACTAACCAAAAAAGCAGAAGATATAGCAAAAGATTAGGTTAGAGTTGATTTTTTCAAATATTGATAAAAACAATGAAATTATATCTCTAAAAACTGTTTATATTTTTTTCTCCTCAATCCCAGATTAAGCACCTAAAAATTATTTCAGGTGCCTATTCTGGGATTGATCCGAAAATTTATGGATGTATAGATCACACTTAGGAATGCTAAACAACAAATACATCATATACCTTATTCAATGTACTTATAAATAAAGAATATATACATTATTTTATTAAAAGCGCTGTGAGTGTGATTTCCTTTTGTAAATTTGGCCTGGATTGTCACGATACAGCATCCAACAATGGTTCGCCATCATGCTTTCATTCCAATATCCTTGGTAGCGCTTCTCCATCATCTGAATATCTTGATGGAAGCGCTCTCCTTGCTCGTCACTCACTGCACCAAGGTTTTCAGGAAAGAAATCTAAGTGGGAATGCAGGAAGTGAATTTTTAACGACATTCGACACTCCATTTCTTTGAAGGCATCAAGGAGGATCTTGACTCCATCCTTATACGCAGGTGACTTGTTGCTTCCAAGAAAGTTTTCACATATCCATTTGAACGCCAGCCAAGCCTTCAATTCCAGCGGACTTAGGACTTTTTCAAATTCAGTGTCATTCAAAACCTCCCTTATTTGTGGCCCAACAAAAATTCCTTCCTTCAATTTTGCTGCAGTAACCTTCGGAAATTTCCTTGAAAGGTATTGGAACCCTTCAGAATTGACTTTACCCATTGCTTTAACAAAATTCTTCATTAAACCAAGTTTAATGTGAAGAGGTGGCAGATAGATCTTTTGGGGATCCACTAAAGGGACAGACTGGACATTGCTTATCTCTGGGACATATGTATACCTAAGTGGCCAGTCACTTTTGGTGTAATGTTCTATAGTGGCGCGACTGTCCCACAGGCAAAGGAAACAACAAAATTTTGTGAATCCTGACTGCATACCCATAAGCATTCCTATAACTTTTAGATCTCCACAAACATTCCATTGATGACTGTCGTATTTGATTGCCTTAAGTAGTATATTCATATTGTCATATGTCTCTTTTAGATGGACGGAATGGGCAATGGGGATGGATGGCATTATATTACCATTATGCAAAAGAACTGCTTTCAGGCTTCTCTGCGACGAATCAATAAAGAGGCGCCACTCAGATGCCACATACGTCTGAGATATGGCTGTAAATAGTCCATTGATGTCATGGCAATAACAGAGAGGACCGTCTATTGAAAAGAATGCTGTTAATTCAAAATTCCGCTTTCGGTAGTAACTAATACGAACATTGTTCTCAAGTAAATTGTTCTCCTTTAGTCTTGAGGCGAGAAGCTCTGATTTCTCTTTAGACAGCGATAAGTCTCTAACAAGATCATTCAACTGTCCTTGGGTTAACTTTTTAGGCTCTAAATGTCTACCTTCAAAAGTGTACTCTGGTTCTGTAGATGGTCCGGAAATGCCAGTTGCACCTTCATCACTTTCCATGTCATCTATGATAGAATCTAGCCTATCACTTGGGGGAATTGGAATGGGCAATGTTTCATCATGTTTTACTGGTCTACGTGCTGAATCCAAGTTTGGATATACAATCTGGTGTTTGTTCTTTGCAGAAAACCCCATTAAGTTCACACTACAAAAATAACAGTCTTCATGATGATCTCTCGGCTCCCTCCATATCATGGGTATGGCAAATGGCATTGAAGCTTTCTTTTTGTTAAGCCAATCACGTAATCCATTTGAACAGCCAGAACAGATTTGATGTGGCGCCCATGGTTTATCTTGGTCACCTAGATGGCAACCAAAGTATAGCTTGTATATTTTCTTAATGTCGGTTGTAATACTTCGTCGCTGTGTTTTAGTTGTCAACTGGCCGCATACGAAACGAACTTGTCGGGGTCATTCTTACATTGTCGAGGCATGTTGACTGACCTGAGCAAACTATAAATTAAAAAAAATGTACACCAACTTGACACAACAAGTTCTTGGACTGGACTGATCTTTTGACACACAAAGCACGGCGTTGTTGCCTGAATCACAATGCTGCTAGACGTAAAAGCTCACACCGGAAATACATAAGATGTATAATTAAGATAATTGAAATAAATAAGATGAATAAACTAAAAAAACACAATAAAATAAACACAATCAAATGTTGAAATATTAGTATTTTGCCTATTTAAAATGGTTAAATCTGTGTAGGTATATATATGCCTTCATCTTGAAAACTATACGTGCTAGAAAGAATCTGAATACAGTTTTGGAATCGGCGTGAAAAATGCTATCCAGCCACCACAAATTTTACTCTGATGAAAAATCTTTGTTGACCAGTTATCACCGAACTCGACGCCCCTTAGCTGCATAATTACCAAACTATCTGTATCTGTATATATTTTTACGATAAATATTTACTATTACACCGTTCTCCAGTAGAAAGTTTTAAAAGCTAGTTTTCAATGCTTTTCAATGTGCTGAATTAAAAAAATTATACTCATTTCTGTCGCAAATTATTTGTTAGAGTTATTGAAGCTTAAAGCTTTTAAAACTTTCTACCCTTTTTTACCTGGGAACTCCCAGTGGGAACCGGGAGTTTTTGGGTGGGGAGAATCACAAAAACGAGTGGTTTCCGAGGATTTTGAAAGTCGGATTAATACAAAACACATCAAAAACCATAGGAAAAACACAAATTTCACCTTCAAAATTGGCCGAACCTAAAACAACCTAAGCAAACCTAACCTAACCCTTAACGTTATCCAAAATTATAAAAAATTAAAAAATACCTTAATCACGTGAATTGCCATGTCCACTAACTGATTCAAATTAAAATCAGTGGAAGCGCCATTTTTTTACCCTTTTCCCGATAGAGAGTTTAAGCTTCAATAACTCTAACAAATCATTTGCGACGGAAATGAGTATCATTTTTTTAATTCAGCACATTGAAAAACATTGAAAACCAGCTTTTAAAACTTTCTACCGGAGACGGGTGTAATAGTAAAGAAATACCATTTATACTCCATCGGAATAATCTCTAGGAGCGCTCCATTTTTCAATATTAAACATACACTCATAAAACATATACCATTTGAAAGCTCACATTTTTCTGAGTCTAAAAATGTAGTAATCCAAAAGTATCAATAGCAAATAAAAAGTAACTAGGTTTAATTAATTGTTTGACTCGTGAAGTCATTAACTACATTATAAAGGTTGGCTAAATTATAAATCTTCAGTCTGTGTTGTAAGATGGTATTTTTGGTAATTGTTACGCTAACTTAACCTAACATGAATGTTATTACATTATCATTTGTATAATTTAGGTCTCGAGGGTACGGGGGCGGAGCCCCCGTAAAGATCACGCATCACAAATTGATCGGTATAGGGTTTTATATTTAAACCTAGTTACTTTTTATTTGCTATTGATACTTTGGATTACTACATTTTTAGACTCAGAAAAATGTGAGCTTTCAAATGGTATATGTTTTATGAGTATGTTTAATATTGAAAAATGGAGTGCTCCTAGAGATTTACCCTCCATCGTATAAAAGCCAAATATTAATGTTTAAAATTTATTTTATTGATTTCCAAGCGACACTATTATTTATTATTATTATTATTATTGTTTCTGTTTTAGTATTTCTCAGTTCGCCACGGACGAAGAATTCGCCGACAGTGTGATCACCGTAATGGCGATTGAACGACGCGAGTATGGCAACTACACGTGTAGAGCTAATAATCGCCTGGGATGGGCCAAAGCCAGCGTACTTCTCGAAGGTAAGGAACCATTCTTTTAACTTTTAAAGATCCGATAAGCGCTCTTCCATAAACTAATGTCTCGTGAAATTGCCTAGTAAACGAAAGAGGTTTCATCCTCGGTTCGCAGGATTTTACTCTTAGCGATAATTCTTAGTTTGGTTACGCCTCTTGAGTCACTCATGGCGACATTATTATTATTATTATTATATATTATTATTATTATTAAGGGAAATAACAAAATGTGCATCGACGGGACATTTTATCGGCAAGTTTTGGGGGGATTAGATTAAGTTAGGCTATTAAAGTGTCGATGACATACCCGTAGGTCCCTCGGGGTTACGGGAAATAATTATCACCCCGGCACAGTACGTGTCGCGTTTGTTGCTACTAAGGTTGCGCGATTCGGCACTTTTCATTTCGATTCGATTCGGCAACTTAATTTCAATTTTCGATTCTTGTTTTTGTTTCATCAATAAAACTTGTCGTCAAACTTTTTCTGAACTTTTCACTATTCTCGAACTAGGATAGACGGAAAGTGAGCCCAGATTGGTAATAAACTATTTTTTAATGAAAGTGTAACATATTTAATTCTTAACGTATAAGGAAGAACAGAATAACTTTATTTAATGAAAGTATTACGCATTTAATCACGTATGAGAACAAAAACTATTTATTTAATGAAAGCGTAACGTATTAAATCGCATAATATTAGAAAGAACAAAATAACTATATATTTTATGAAAGTATAGCGCATTTAATCACGTAATATGAGAGAGAATATCCACCATACTTGCCACATAGTTTAAACTAATTCGGAACAGCTAGGCCGAATCGAAATTCGCGATTCACTGCCCGCTGATTCGGGTCGGGTTTCGATTATTTTGCCGAATCTACCCAAATCGAGTTTTTCGATTCCCCGCACACCCTTTAGTTGCTACATAGCGTACGTGAGCCCGTGATGATGATGATGATGATGTCGCTCCATCCGCAAAGCTACCCACCGCATGTAGCTCAGTTGGTAACACATTCCCAGTAAGCAAAGTGAAGACACTGAGGTCGGGGGTTCGACTCTGCGATGTTGGTTAGTAATAAACCAAGAGTTAGAGCAGTGGGCCGCATTAGTTGGCCTGAGCGCTGTGCCAGTTTTTGGCTTTCCTCACTCATACGCGAAGCTTCGCAACGAAACTTTAAAAAGATTTATCCTATTTATTACTCATAATTATGAATGATGAAAGTAGAAAGGTAGCCAACGTTGTTCCCTCACTTTCAGAGAGCTACAATCCTGTCTGTCCTCCCGCGTGTGAATTGCCCTACATTTACGGTTCCGCAGTGAGACATTCCGCCCACCTGCTTTGTTTCCTCTTCACACTCGTAGGACTTATTATAGTATAAGGTAAAAGGAAGCAATATTGGTTATTTTATAAAAAGAGCACTTTTATTTCAGAGTTTAGAAAATATTAGATTGCGGATACCTTTGAGTAGGTTTAAATCGTAATTTATTAATATATTGATAGAATTCTATTAATTATATAGAATATTTTATGTATTATTCAGTTAGTCAACTCCCTATAAAATTGCATAGATCTTTTAATTAATATGAGAGCCCAATAAAACCAAAGCTTAAGGGACAAATTGTGATTATTATTATTGATTATATATATATATAATATATATATATATAATATATATTAATATATATATATATATGGATGAATTTCACAATTAAACACATGAAATGAATGAATGATGCAAACCCACAAGGAAAAGGAAAAATAATTCAAGGCCTTTCGTGTATTAAGCACACCTCGTCATTCCGTGACGAGGTGTACTTCTGAATACACGAAAGGCCTTGGAATCATTTTTCTTTTCCTTGTGGATTTGCATAATGTGTATGTTTACATGTACACGTGTGTATATGCTTTATTTAATGTTGATATTTGGTGATTTTTAATTTTGCAGATTAAATATTTCATCTGAAAAAAAGTTTGAGAATTTGAAGCGGAGACGAAATGAGCGCTCTAAAAATGTTATATGAAACGAAAGACTTTGTAGGGTATCTATCGAACATTGGAGACTAATTGTTCCTTAGTCAATCGCAAAATGGTACTAAGTAGCAAAATCTTTTTCTGTCTCAAATTTAAGAGAAATTCAATTTTGGTGAAAATTATTTCAATGTAGTGTTTACCTGTGCAAAGTTTATCCCGTTTCAACTTGTAATTAGATTTGGGATAATAACCGTATTAAAAAAGATAATAGTGAGCCAATAGTAAATTTACTTTTTACTTCACGTACCCGTATTTCGCTAGTTCCTGCCTTTATTTATCACGGGTAGAGAGAAAGTGCCAAGCAGTACTTTTATCGCGAAAAACTCGGTCACGTGTTAGTTATATGGACGTTATCAGTATGCCAGTGTACGCGTAAAATGCGAACAACTCATTCTTAACTACTAGCTTAAATGCGAAAATTCGAACATTTTTAAGAAGTTAGTCCGGTGCATCATTCCGTGTAACTCATTTTTTAAATATTTCTGATAAAATTTTGTTTTATTCGTATCAGCGAGTGCGCATTTGTAGGTACTGTGACATATATATATATATATATATGCAGCAATAATAAACACAGTTGATTCTAACGTTATTTTTAAGTCTAATTTGTTAAATAACTTCAGTGAATATAATGAATCTCAAATCTATATTCTTCCAAGCCACAAATTTAAAAGAGGAACACTTTTTTTGTCGAGGAACGTCATAAAATAAGATTGTTTTTCACGTCCCTTTTTTTTTCATTTTTCATTCACTGACTGATTCGTTCATTTTGTCCCAAGAATTGAACCACGCAAGAAAAAGTCCAATAAAGAAGTGACAATATTTTGCTCCCTCCTCCTCCGTAATAATAATAATAATAATTTAATCAGTCCATCACTATATATATGTTAACACCTTTTTTTTTTTAATGTACGCACGTTGAGCTCCTTATAAAAGAATTGAAAAAAATCATGAAAAGTAAATTTTATTTATGAAACTCGTAAGAACATTTAATTTTGAAATTTCACATAAAGATTAGATCGATTAAAAGAAGCGTTTTTATAAAGCGAATAGACGAAGGTCTCTTTATGCAAATTATAATTTGTACATTTCCCGCAATTATAGTTTCCATTATAATAGAACCATTATTGCGTCGTGCCTACAATATTTCACCTAACTGCGATATTTTTCACGAAGACATGATAAGAATAAAAGAAAATTTAATGAACAATTGAGGAGGGGTCGCGCGTCTTAAGGTACCTAAGTGCCACCACGGGTGAAAACGTGTTTTTGATTGATATCACTATTTTCACCTTTCCTCTATAGCGTGGTTTGAGTTATAATGACCTTACGACACTAGAAGTATGGTTGAAAACCTTATGAAGCGAACTACTTTTTTCACCCCTATCGCCAGCCAAAAGTTCACCCAAAGTAAGTTCGGCATAATAAGAAAATTAAAAAAATATATATATATAAAATATGAAAATCTATTCCAAAAACTCATCAACATCTTCATTAGCATACTTAGAACTCTAATTTAGCCAAAAATGAACGTTCTAGCTCAATTAATAAGAGATACCTATTGCCAGAATATTGCTGAACTTTGGAGGCGATTTCTGACGAATTTTAGTTTTGGCGCTTAGGTACCTTAAGACGCGGGACCCTCAATTCATTCCCTTCATTTTTTACTTAAGAAATTCTTTTATGATTTTTAAGATATTCGAACCGAGCGATAATTACGACACTGCCACAAATAATACTCGCAATCTCAAACTGTTTATACAAATTAAAAAGGAAAATAAGATACTAAAAGCGATTAATTATTATTAAACGACGCATCTTCACCAAAAATAATAACAAAACTCGTAGCTAGAAGCTATTACAAACCCAAACGAATGTCGACATATATTTTTCAACGAGAAAGAAGAGTCCTGAGAGTGAAAGTAGGAACGTGGTGGTGTGCCGGTTTATACGTTCGAAAGAAGGGTGTAACTCCTCTTACACCGGTTAAACTACAAACGTACTACACCTCGGAGCGTTTCAGCATAAGTATAAACCGAGCAAAATTCGCAAACATTTGAAAAAAAAGGAAGCCGAATTCTTCATTATTAGGGCTTATATAAAACAAATTATTTTCAGTTTGATAGTGCCACAATCACTATTGACTAAGAAAATAAACCACAAATAAATATCAAATACTATGAAATACAATGCTTGATATTTTTAAGTAATAAAATTCAAATAAGTGTGCATTAACAAATTAACGAGCCATTGAACTTTTGAAAAACATCTTGTTAAAAAATATATATATATATAGCAATAATTGTTTTTCAAGAACTGTTGTGAAGAAAATTTCTTAATGAATGTCCAGGAAATTCTTTTGGGAATTCGGAGAATTCTTAATAATTCGGCATCTGCCACTGATTATTCCTTGTACACACCTACAGGGTGTTCTAAAATTACCTAGTAAACTTTTATATGAAGGCAATAGTTTAACAAAAATTATGCGATATTTAACAATATCATTTCAAATACAGGAACAATAAAAAAAAAATCAATAATTGTTTATTTTAGATGTTCAAAGTGTCTTCCTTCAACTTGAACACATTGTTCACAACGTCCGACTACTGATCGACAGACGTATAAAAGTTTACCATGTAATTTTGGAACCCCCTGTACTTTCGAAGAGTACAATTATAGGCTAAATGCTACGTGTTGACATTTCAGGAACGTGTTCTTACGTTTGAGTGTATAGAAAGCTATTTTAAGGTAAGTATATAATTATAACCATAGAAAATTGCGTAAAGAATGTCGCGTTCTAATGAATCATTCGTTATTTAACGATGATTGAAGAGTTCTTTGATCTCAGTATATCGTGTATCTTTTCAGCTTTGTTCACTTTTAAAATAATTTTGCGACAAATTTCTAGAATAGAAAGTATTAATAAATATTTTTTTCGTCGTAAGAATTTCTATATTCTGTAAAAGTCGTTTGTAAATTAACGTGTAAATATATATATTTTTCATTAACTGAAGTAATGTAATGCGAGTGTTGTGTTGTGAGTTTTGTATATATTTTTAAAATTGTCATAAAAAAATGAATAAAACTAACATGTATACGTAAGATGGTCCTCTTTATATCCCTTTTTATGTACCGACGTCCGACCTAGTAACAAATATGTAACTGTCGTCAAATGTGAGAAAATTTATACTTTTACTTAAAATATTGGGAAATAATAATAATAATAATAATAATAATGTTTGGGGTTGTTTAAACCCCTTCATAACGGCAAAGATCACGTGACGGAGGGGACCTACAACAACTTTACGTGGGATCCGACCTATCTACGGGCCACTACATCATCTGAACGTGGAGGGCGGTCACCCATCTAATTAATGAACAGACTCAACGTCGCTTAAATTCGCTGATCAAAGTGGAAGTGATGATGTTACGACGTAGGCATAGAGGAATACGGTGTACATTTTTTTTTTAATTTTGTCCTATCACTTTTTGACCCCTGATTAATGTAGACTTTTTTCCTACAAATATCTATCCACTTCCTCAGAGTCGGATTAAACTGAAGTTTCGGAAATTAATTTGTTTTCAGGGGCCTATCTATGGTAGTCAGTGATTTATACTGAATGGGCTACTTATGGGGACTGCGAAAGGCAAGGGACCCGAGGATATAGCCACAGGCGTACGAGACGGGGGGGGGGGTCTGTGGGGCTGCAGACCCCCCCCCCAGATTCGCAAGTTTCCAAATATTTTCGGAAAAAGTCCCAAAACAATGGCGGAAAAATTGGAGTTTATTAAAATTAGACTCCGATGTAATAATTAAACCAAACATAATAAATTATGCAACAATTTTTTTTGCTTGGCTGCAATGTCGCATAAACGTGTCGCATTTAAACTTATAAAACAAATTTGTTGCTTTATGTATTTCTTAAATTTTCTTGTAATTTCATGTTTGAGGTACTCGACTACTCGTACAATCTTTTCAATTTATCAAAAAATTTGTTATCTGATGGCAAAAAAAAAAAAAAAATCATTGTTTTGTTAGTTAATTTTTTCTAGAATAGGCATGAAAAATATGTACTGTATAATACTGAGTGTATATTTTATAATGCTCTGTGAATATATGCTCATTATTGGAACAAAATCTTTCATTTTCTTGCCATGTTAAATTCATTATATCGACATCGGAAAATTCGGGCACCTTCGAAATTTTTCGAGCAAATTGCGAACCTCTCCCCCGAAAAAATGAAGCCCGTACGCCTATGGGATACCCTTGAGCCCTTGAGTTAACCTGGTGATTATTCTGTTTCTACGATTATATATCCGACATGAGATTAAGGCTGGGTTTTTTCGTCCAACTGATTGAAGTCAAGTCGCATGAACTCAAGTTCCCGAGTTCTTTTCGCTAAAACAAACCAGACTAGTATTATAAGTAAAGAATTGGCCTTCAGTCATTGCAATTTTGGCTCTATAATGGCCAAGGCTAGCGTTCCTGTGGCGAGTTCAAACCTAGGCCACGGTCTAGGCCTTATTCACTCTTACTATGGGCTGGATTCATGATAGAAGCCTCAAGTTAGGACCCTGTTTTATCCCTTGAGTTACCAAGTAGGCTTAGCCAAGAGTGGGCCTAACTAAGGTTTGTTTATATTTAACATCACATATTTGACGTCACAAACTCAAGTTAACGCGTTCTTTTCGTCCTCAAAATTGAATTCGTCAGTGAAAGAATGTGACCAAATCAAATTAAATTTTGGACGAAAAGAAACCGCTTAAGATTCATAAGGAACACTCACCAGTAGCCAAATGCACGATAGTATCACAGTGTAGGTAAGTATGGCAATATCAAAGCTTGATATCTCAAAACATTTTCAATCAGTCCTTCTTTGGTTGTTGTTGTTATTGTTGGTTAGCCGATCAGCCCACCCTGATTGAGTAAGCCGGCGGCACGCAGGTAACCGATCGCCCTCTCCGGAGTGGACCAGAGGTTCAGCGCACTAGTGATGTGTTGTGTTCTCTGTTGTGCTAGAGTGGTACAGTCATAATGTGTTCAATTGTTTGTGGTGTGTCCTGGCACAGGTGGCAGGTGTCGTCTGTGGAGTTGTCTAGTCTGTGTTTATATGTCTGTAAGTTGGGGTGATGTCCACATCGGAATCGTGCTAAGTTAACTCGATCCGATCTGCTCAGGCTGGTCTCTGACCTGTCACTGGGTGGCGGCTTCTCACCTAGGACCGCATTCGGACCGAGTCGTGTCAGTGCTTTGTGGGTTAGGTGTGTGTGTATGTGTTTTCTGTACTGTGTGATGTCTGTGGGGCGTGGTATGGAATGGAGTATTTGGTTATAATGTGTGTCTGGTGTTACCTTAATGGTGCGAGGTGTTGGTGCATGATTGTACATGTAGTGGCAAGGGTGTTGTGGGTTAGTTGTCGCTGCTGCCACGAATTGTTCCCCTCATGTCTAAATGTTCCCTAACTTTCAGTATTTTTGTCTCTGTGTGCAGGTGTTCTATTAGTGTTGTTTGAGTACATCCTGTAATGATGCGAAGTGCGTTGTTTTGTATTGTCTGTAAGGTGTTTATGTGTGTGTGTGTTTGAGATAATGGGTGCCCAGCATGGGCTAGCATAGTCCATAACTGAGCGAATATATTGTTTGTATAGGAGTGATGTTGTTTCCTGCTGATGTCCAAACTTTGTGCCTGTTAGTACCCTAAGCGTGTCAAGTCTTGACGTACATTCGTTTTTAATGTCCTGAATGTAGTTTGCAAATGATAATGATGTGTTGTGTGTGACTCCAAGTATTTTGGTCCTTTGAGTGTGTGGAATGTTAGTGTTTAGTGTAAGCTGTGAAGTTATCTGGTATTCTTTTGTGTTGCTTGTTAGCAAGGTGATGGTTGATTTTGTGGGCGCTACTTTGAGTCTATTGTGTGTGAGCCAGTCTTGTATACTGTTTATGTATGTTTGTAGGTTATTTGTAGCGGTGTCGATGTTGTTATGGGTGGATGTTAGTCATGTCATCTGCATATGATGATAAGGTAAGCTTATTATCTATGGGTGTTGGAATGTCATGTATGTATAAGTTGAAGTGTGTTGGTGAGTGTTAGAAAATCTAGAATAGGAAGAACCATTGTCGTCCCAAGGCGATATGATGACTAAGCTGATTGATGCAGCATTGCTTGTATATATTAAGTAAGGTGTATATATACCTCTCATAATTGAAGGTTAGTGAAAAATTCACTTAATAAGAGCTAGCATTTTTGGGCTCTTGTGGCATCAGTGTTTGGGACGCTGGTGCATCATTTTGGGGCGCTGCGCGTTCTTTTTACTCGTTTGTGGGATGTCGTACGTACAGGGTGTGGTCTTGTAGAGAGCTCTCTTGCAATTCAGTTTGGTTGTTTAGATACAAGATTGTTTGCACCGTGCAATAGTCCAGGTTGCGTTGTTGTTGCAAGGTTGAGAAAGAAGACCATAAATAGTACCCTTTTTGTTTACATTAAATTCATGTAACAAAGGTCTAAAGTGGCCCGCATCGAGTCAGCAACCCTGAGGTTACCCTGAGGTAGGACCTATAATCTCAATACCTAAGTTTTAATTTAGCTTAACTTGGGCTTCAGGTAGAACGGCCCTTTAGAATTTGCCGTTCACGGCTCAGCTGGGTTTTGAACCCGACAATAAATAAAATAACATGGTCCTTCAGAACCGGATTCTACCCCAAGACTGAGGTCGGTGACTATTTTTCGGCAAAGTTTCGATTGTGTAAATTGTTCCCAAGTTAGGCCTAGACGGTTGAGTATTATTGAATTAAGGTTCCCAGGGTATAAAGTTTGGTCGCCCCAATTGCGAAACTTGGCCATCGTCTGTCGTGTTTGGCCTACATTTACCGGTTTGGTTAATTTTGGGGTATATTGAATTAAGGTCCCAGGGTAAAACGTTTGGTCGCCCAATTGCGAAACTTGGCCAGTCGTCTGTCGTTGGTTTTGGCCTACATTTTACCGGTTTTGGTTAATTTTGGGTTATTATGAATATAAGGTCCCAGGTTAGAAAGTTTGGTAGCCCAATTGCGAAACTTGGCCAGTCGTCTGTCGTGTGTTTTGGCCTACATTTTACTGGTTTGGTTAATTTTGGGTTATTATTGAATTAAGGTCTCAGGGTAAAAGTTTGGTCGCCCAATTGCGAAACTTGGCCAGTCGTCTGTCGTTGTTTTGGCCTACATTTACCGGTTTGGTTAATTTTGGGTTATTATTGAATTAAGGTCCCAGGGTAGAAAGTTTGGTTGCCCAATTGCGAAACTTTGCCAGTCGTCTGTCGTTGTTTTGGCCTACATTTTACCGGTTTGGTTATTTTGGGTTATTATTGAATTAAGGTCCCAGGGTAGAAAGTTTGGTTGCCCAATTGCGAAACTTGGCCACTTGTCTGTCGTTGTTTTTTGGCCTACATTACCAGTTTGGTTAATTTGGTTTATTATTCGTAGGCGAAGGTTGCAGTGCGCCAGTTACTTGGGTGGAAAAATTGGTATTCCATACTGGTGTTGGTTAGTACCCCACCTAGCAATTCAGTTTATTGAAAGTAAAATTTACGTTTGATCAGTTCGGTTAAGTATTTCTGCCAATTCAGCTTATTTGGCATGCCCAATTGTTGTTTGCATTGAAGATGAGTGCATCTGAATTGACAATTTATAAAAAGGAAGAACGCCTACAAGGTCTAATTACAAAGGTCATTGCCACTATAGATTCTGCCATAGAGCAAGAGGATTTACGCTTAGTGACTGCGCAGCTTTCCATATTAGAAACTAAAAAGGTTGCTCTAAGTGAGGTAAATGTTAAAATTGAGGCTCTTATAGAAGAGGATGAAATAGAAATAACATAATTTACTTTGAAGAGATTATTGATGATATAATTAACGTAGGCCTCCGAGCAAAAGAGTTTAGTAGCTCAGTACAGTTAGAGACCACGTCTGATAATGAAACACAACACTCAACAAATGATGTTTGTGAAGTTAAGGTTAACAGATCTGTAGTTCAATTACCGAGGCTTGTACTCAAAACATTTTCTGGGAGTATTCAGGAATGGCAAGGATGGGCAGACAGTTTTCAATCAGCAGTTCATTCTAGTCAAGTGTTAAGTGCCGTGGAGAAGTTTAATTATTTGCGGTCCTCTTGGAAGGGGAGGCAGCAAAGACTATAGCAGGATTAGCATTAACAGAGGCTAATTATAATGTGGCTTGGGATATATTAAAGAAACGGTTTGGTAAGCCAGAGATCTTAATTAAAAGCCACCTCCGTGCACTTTTAGCTATACCTCCTGTTAATAATCCTAATAGTGTCAAGGAGTTACGGCAGTTATATGATGAATTTGAAATTAGAACTAGGTCCCTGGACAACTTGGGTGTAGGAATGGAAAAGTATGGTATAATGTTGGTTCCTACACTGGAGTCTAAATTGCCTAGCTCGATTTTGCTTGAATTAAGTAGGGGACACTCTGCAGAACATGTGTACATCCCCCTTCAGCAGATGTTAAGTCTTTTAGGCACAGAATTAGCAAGACGAGAGGGAGTTGAGTTTGCCAGTGGGATGGTAAACAAGGGGACAAAGGCAGGCACAGCACCAAAGTTTCCACAAAAAGGAATAGCCCAGGTACAGTGTCAGCTCTACATGCCTCCTCTGAGAATAAATTAAAGGGAATCAAGGAATGCATATTTTGCGAAGGCAACCACAAGTCATATAAATGTGAGGTGGCTGAGGCCTTACCCTTTGAGGAGAGAAAGGACAGGGTAACTAAGTCCACAGCATGTTTTAAATGTTTTTTGAAAGGTCATAGAGCAAGGTTTTGTAAGTTTAAAATTTTGTGCAAAAAATGTCATGGTAGGCATCAGCCATTATTGTGTGAAAATACTCTTAGTAGGCCTACCCCAGAAGTAGAGACATCAGTGGCACATGCCACTGCTATGCAAGGGAGTAAAAGTAAAGGGGGATTATTGCAAACAACTGCAGCCTTATTAATTGGGAATGAGGGAGAAGCTACTGTAAGAGTGTTGTTTGATAGTGGTAGCCAGTGTAGTTTTATTAAGACCAGAATTTCCAGAAAATTGAAGTTTAAAGAACTTAAGAGGGAAAATTTAAGAATTTCTGGGTTTGGGGGTTCCGTTCAAAACCGAACCAAATTTAAGAAGGTAGAAGTTCTGGTTAAAGGGTTGTTACCGCAAAGTCCCACTATCAAGGTCCAAGCTGTAGAGATTGAGGAACTTTGTACTCCAGTCACTACTTGTTTAGATATGGCATGTGTCCAAGAATTGCAAGTTAAAGGAATTAATTTGGGCAATAATAAGTTTGAGGGAACAGAAGATATTAGTCTTTTGATTGGAGCTGACTATTATTGGGACTTCATCACTGGTAATATTGTCCGTACATCTCAAGGCCCGGTAGCTATTGAAAGTAAGCTAGGCTGGATGCTACATGGTAGTTATTGCAATGAAATGGAAGTTAAGGCTCTTTTTGTTAAGATTGAGGAGAACAGCCATGGCCTGGAAAGGCATTTGAAAGCGTTTTGGGAACTTGAATCTATTGGCATAAAGGACAACCAGGCAAGTACAGTGAACAATGATGTTTTAAAGCAATTTGAAAAAGGGATTGGGTTTAGAGATGGTTGCTATGAAGTTGGCCTACCATGGAAGGATTCTTGCAAACCCGGTTCAAACCTTCAGCTAGCTAATCGGAGGTTGGAGACTTCATTGTACAGGCTAAGAAAAAATGAGGAGTTGTTAATTGAATACAATGAGGCCATCCTAAGTTATGTAAGGGAGGGCTATGCTGAAAGGGTGCAAGGTGAGCTAGTGAGCCAGGAGGCACATTATCTGCCACACCATGCAGTGGTACGGCGAGACAAAACTACCACCAAACTGAGAGTAGTTTTTGATGGCTCAGCCAAGGACAAAGGTGGTGTGTCCTTGAATGACTGTTTGGATGCTGGGCCAAATTTAAATGCAGATTTATTTTCCTTGTTACTGAGATTCAGGTTTGGTAGAGTAGCATTGACTGCAGATGTGAAGCAAGCCTTTTTGCGGATAAAGTTAAAACCAGAGGACAGAGATGCAGTAAGGTATCTGTGGGTGGATACGAAAGACTTGTTGGAAAATGAACCTAAGGTTCAAGCATATAGAATGAAGTCAGTGTTGTTTGGCCTCAGCTCTAGTCCATTTCTGTTGGCAGCTACTATGCAGTACCATTTTAAGAAATATTCTGAAGTCTATCCTAACACTATTGAACACATAAGGAAAAATTTTTATGTTGATGATTTGCTGTGTTCCGTGGATAATACAGAAATGGCTAAACAGATATTCATGGAGGCTAGAACTATAATGAGGGAGGCTGGCATGGAGCTTCGAAAATGGCAGACCAATCATTCGCAATTACAAGAGTTATGAGTCATTCCTGTGTAGTACCTGATGCAGCAGAAAGTATTGAGGATTCTGGTATTAAGGAGTTGTGGGCAATAGATGCAAAGGTGCTAGGCATTGTTTGGCAGCAAGATGATGATTTGTTTACCTTCAATGGGAAATCTTTAGTAGAGCTGGCTGAGAATGAGACAAGGTGGACAAAACGTACAGCTCTTAGTTTGGCTTCAAAGGTCTTTGATCCTCTTGGATTCCTGGCTCCATTTGTGATAAAGTCAAAAATTTGGTTTCAGAGCCTCTGGGAAATTGGACTTGGTTGGGACCAAGAGTTACCTGATCATATGGTGGTAAAGTAGAAATATTGGTTCAAAGAATTGGCACATCTTGGAGACATTGAAATCCCAAGATGGTACTTTGGAGAGTTGAACAATAGTCCAGACAATTTGGAGCTGCACATCTTTTGTGATGCAAGTGAGGAAGCCTATGCAACTTGTATTTATATAAGAGGCGCATTGCAAGAGGAAGTAAGTTGCAGGTTGGTTGCTGCAAAGAGTAGAGTAGCACCTTTGAAAAGGCTTTCTGTTCCAAGGTTGGAATTGATGGGTGCCGTTATTGCTAGTCGGCTTGCAATTACAGTGCGAAAGTCTTTGGCCCTCTATGAAATTCCAAGCTATTATTGGACAGACTCCACTATAGTTTGGCACTGGTTAAGAAGTCAGGCAAGGAAATGGAAACCATTTGTTGCCAATAGGGTGGAGGAAATTCAAGCGCACACAGATCCCAAGCAATGGAAGCATTGTCCAGGCATCCAAAACCCCGCTGATTTACCAACCCCGAGGAATTTCAGTGAAAGATCTTTCACAGTCAAGTTTGTGGTGGAATGGGCCAGAGTGGCTAAAACTTGGAGGTGAAAACTGGCCTTCCAATCAGCCTATTGTAGGAGAATGCCAGGCTGAAGAAGCATGGGTGAGTGAGGTGAGAAAATGCGCTGTGAACAGTTGTCAAGTTATGCAGCAGGACCCCATATTGAGGCTTGAGGACATTAGCAGTCTGAAAAGATTGTTAAGAGTGACAGCATGGGTATATAGATTTACCAACAACATTAAGGGAGAAACAAGAAGGGAAGGAATTCTGAACAGTAATGAGATTCAGCAAGCCAGGAAATACTGGGTGGTATATATGCAGAAGGAAAAATTTGGTGAAGAGAGAGAATTGCTCACCAGCCATCCATTACAGGTTCTACCAACACATTCTGCGCTCAAGGGTTTGGATGTGTTTTTGGATCAGGATTTATTGAGAGTAGGAGGTAGACTACAGTTTTCTGGGCTTCCAGAGGAGAAAAGACATCCAATTTTGCTACCTTCTCGGGGGCACTTTGTGGACCTTTTGATCCTGGATACTCATCATAAGCTGTTACATGCTGGAGTTAGAGAAGTGATAATAGAGATCAGACAACAGTTTTGGATTCCCAAAATTAGACAAGTAGTAAAAAAGTTCGTGCATAAATGTGTGGTTTGCAAGCGTTGGAGTGCAAAGCCTTATTATGAAAAGGTGGCTCCATTTCCAAGAGAACGGTGTGTCTATACTGCCCCATTTGATGTAGTGGGAGTAGACTTTGCAGGGCCAGTCTATGTGTATGAGCAAGGGGAGTCTAACAAAGGTTATATATGTCTTTTCACATGTGCTACCACCAGAGCAATCCATTTGGAGTTGGTAAGCAACTTAAGTAGTGATGTATTTCTTTTGGCCTTTAAAAGGTTTGTGAACAGAAGGGGTTTCCCAAATAAAATCATATCGGATAATGCAAAAACCTTCAAAAAGGCTGCAAAGGAACTCCAAGAAATTTGGTCCTTGCTAAAAGAGGAAGGATTCCAATCCTACTTTTCACACCAAGGGGTACAGTGGGAGTTTATTGTTGAGAGAGCACCATGGTGGGGAGGATTTTGGGAAAGGCTAGTGAGAAGTGTAAAGTGTCCATTAAAGAAACTTTTAGCTAATGCTCATTTGAGCAAAGAAGAATTCTGCACTGTTTTATGTGAAGTAGAAGCAATGGTGAACAGTAGGCCTATCACTTTTGTTTACAACAGTATGCAGGATGCAGAGCCATTGACACCAAATCATTTTCTTTGTGGTAAACGATTAACATCAAGCCCCAGTGTGCCAGAAGACTTGCAGCCTATTCAGAGCACTCAAGGAGAGTTAACCAGACGGTTCAGGTACCTTGAAGAGCTACAAGATCAGTTATGGAAGAGGTGGCAGATGGAATACTTGCCAGAACTCAATTATTACCCATCAGGCAAGGTAAAGGGCTCCAATGCAAATTGTATCAAGGTGGGAGACGTGGTAATGATTGGGGATGAAAGACCAAGGCAATGCTGGAAGCTTGGCATAATTGAAGAGTTGTTTGTTGGCAAAGACAATTTAGTTAGGTCTGCACTGGTAAAGACTTCAGGAGGAAAGTTAAAGAGACCTATACAAAAACTCTATGCTTTAGAAATCAGCAAAAACACAGATAGTCAAGATGAAACATTTGAGTTACAGCCTCATGGAGAAGGCTTGGCTAACCTTGCGGAAGGTAACGACAACAATGCCTCTTCGGTGGGGAGTGTTAGAAAATCTAGAAGAGGAAGAACCATTGTTGTCCCAAGGCGATATGATGACTAAGCTGATTGATGCAGCATTGCTTGTATATATTAAGTTAAGGTGTATATATATCCATCTCATAATTGTAAGGTTAGTGAAAAATTCACTTAATAAGAGCTAGCATTTTTGGGCTCTTGTGGCATCAGTGTTTGGGACGCTGGTGGCATCATTTTGGGGCGCTGCGCGTCTTTTCTACTCGTTTGTGGGATGTCGTACGTACAGGGTGTGGTCTTGTAGAGAGCTCTCTTGCAATTCAGTTTGGTTGTTTAGATACAAGATTGTTGCACCGTGCAATAGTCCAGGTTGCGTTGTTGTTGCAAGGTTGAGAAAGAAGACCATAAATAGTACCCTTTTTGTTTACATTAAAATTCATGTAACAAAGGTCTAAAGTAGGCCCGCATCGAGTCAGCAACCCTGAGGTTACCCTGAGGTAGGACCTAATAGGATCTCAAATCCGTAAGTTTTAATTTAGCTTAACTTGGGCTTCAGGTAGAACTGGCCCTTTAGAATTTGCCCGTTCACGGCTCAGCTGGGATTTTGAACCCGACAAATAAATAAAAATAACAGTGAGAGAACAGAACCTTGAGGGACCCCGTTCGGAAAAAGCTTGTTTCTGGATGACTTGCCATTAAATGTGACATGTGAGTATCTTCCTGAAAGATAGTTGCTCAGCTACCTTTTGGTGTTATTGTGCATGTTTGTGTTGAGTATTTTGTTTATGAGAGGGAAGCGTGGGATAGCATCAAATCCTTTACTAATGTCTATTGTTGCTAATAGTGTACGTTGAGCTGGTCGTCTAGAGTTTATGCCATCCATGATGTGCTGCGTGAGGTTAGTGAGTAATGTCGTGGTTGAGTGGTGAGGTCTGAATCCATGTTGAGTAGGCGATAGTGGTATGTGTGGGTTGGTGATTTGTAAGATTAGTCTTTCTGTTACTTTGGAAGGTGTGCATAGTAATGGGTCTATAGGAAGGTGGTTCTGTTGGATTTTTGTTTTGTTTGAGTAGTGTAATAATTTTACCTTGTTTCCATATGTCAGGAATAATAGTGTTGGTATGAATATGTGCTGATATTTGTGAGAGCTATTATGCCCTGTGGGCCCAAGTGTTTAAGGTGTACGTTAGATATGTTATCTGGTCAAGTAGCCTTCGAATTTTTAATGTTTTTGATGATGATGGTGGTCTGGTCTATATTGAAGGGTGTAATGGTCGTGTTGAGTCTGTAGGTTTTCTTGTGTCTGGCTCTTTGTCTCTCTGCGTGTTTGTGGTTGTTGTCTCTGTTTAAGTGACTTATCTTTGCGTAGTGATTAACTAGAATGTTAGCTTGTGTATATGTTGGGATATTATTTTGGTTGCGACAGATAGTCGCGTGTGAGGTGTGAATGCCGCTGTTAGAATGGGTAAAGCTGTTTATAGTCTTGTATAGCCTGGATGTATCTTTGGAGTGGTTTAGTGTTGTTATGAATTCCCTAAATGTTTCCGTTTGTTTTTCTTTAAGTTTGTTGTTTATTTCTGTGTTGAGCTGTTTTATGGCTTCTGTGTGTAGTGTTTGTGTTATTTTGAGGTTACGTTGCCTTATGAGGTGGACTATTTCTCTAGTGTAATTTGGGTTGTATTTCCTAATGTTGCCTTGGGTATGTATTTGTTTGCATTATTGATGATCTGATTAAATGTCTTGAGTGTTGTATTAGTGTTTATGATGGGTGTGCTGTTTAATGTGGTGAATTGTTCCTCAGTCTGTATTTTGAACTGTTCCCAATCAGCTTTCTTGTAATTTCTGTAAGTGTGCCTAAGGCTGTTGGGGCAGAGTGTAGAACGTGTTGTAATGATGATGGGCAGGTGGTCTGATGACAGTTGTTTTTCTGCTCTCCAGTGCGTATGTGTTGCTAGTGACGGGGAACAGGACGTTATGTCTGGGGAGGAGTTTGAGGATCCTGCTTGATGTGTATGTGTGTATGTTCTTCTTTATTGTTAAGAATGAAGAGGCTGTTTACTTGTGTGGCTCTGTTGGCGCCTCTGGTGTTGCTTTGGTTGTGCAGGTGCCAACTAGTGTCTTTAGCGTTGAAGCCTCCTCCTAAGATGACATTAGTGAGAGAGGCCAGATTGTGTAACTGTGGATTGTAATTGGCTGGCACCTGAGGTGAACTATCTGGTGGGATGTAAATGTTGATGAGTGTGGTGTTGTGTTTTGCGCGTTTTTTAATGTTAGCTGCCTGTATTTCTGTCGTGTTATCTGCTTGGATTGTGTTTGTAATGTTTTGGGTAGCATCAGTGTAGCTAATGCTTTTATGTATGTAAGTGATGAGTCCACCCCCGTGACCCCCAGTACGATCTTGACGGATCGCCGTGAAGTCAGGGATGGTGGGTGTTTTGTGTGTGCCTTTTAGTTTTGTTTCTTGTATAAGTGCTATGTGAATGTTTTGTTTGTGTATAAATTCCCTTAGCTGCATGATTTTGTTTGTGAGGCCATCTACGTTGTATTGTAATATGTTAATATTATGCTTCTGTATGTGTCTCATGGTCCTATTGTGTCTGTCTTTGTGTATGGTGACATGTGTAAGTTGTAGTGGGGCCTGGATTAGTCTTAATGTCGCCGGAAAGTAAGAGTAGTCCGGGGAGCACGCAATTGCTCCCCGTAAATGAAAAAAGATATCACGCTGGTATAGGTCCGGCCCCGGGGGCCGATCGGCACTCTGACCGTGCCACGCAACAGGCCGTCGACTGCCAGTCTGGCCAACCGTAGACAGCCCGCTGCACAGAGATTTGAGGAAGTTTGGCCACCAGCGCGTTGATGTTTCGGTTTGACGTCGCCTCTTCTTCGCGTTGAAGTGTCCCGCGCTGGAGGATACAGCCACTGTTACAAGCTTCCTCGTCAGCTGCTAACTGTCGACATACGTTGAGGTTTTTAGCTCCTTCCTATCAGTTTCTTATTATCTTTGGTCAAAATATGCTGCTTAATACTGTCATTTCTTTTTGTACCTTATTTTCTTTGATGTTCGTATCAGTTGGCAGCTTTGATCGTTGATTGGAATTCATTTCTGAAATTTAAACTGTTCGGTTTTGGTGGAATTATACAGTATTAAATTATTATTATAATTATGAGGATGAGTTAAGCAGGGATGCTCTGGCTAGAAAGCTTGCCAGTAAGAATCCAAAAAACTTTTGGGACGAATTAAAAACAATGAATAATAATGCAATGTTTCTCCCTGCTAATATTGAAAATGTAACTGGGACTGAGAATATAGTCAAATTATGGAAGGAACACTACAGTAAATTATTCAACTCTACATAAGAACAGTAATGTTAATTGTGATGCTACCTATAGTCCAGATATAAGAGTTAGTGTATTTGAGACTAAACAGGCCATAAAATGTTTAGATTGTAACAAATCATGTGGTATTGATGGTATTTCTGCTGAGCATCTGAAATTTAGTAGTGACAGATTAGTGCCTCTGTTAGCTTTGTGCTTTACAGGTTTACTCATACATGGTGTTTTGCCGGATACAATGTTATCCGTTGTTTTGGTACCAGTACTAAAAGATAAAAAGGGTAAAATTAACAGTAAAGATAATTATAGGCCAATAGCCTTGGCCAGTATTATGTCTAAGGTGTTTGAATATATACTCATTAATAGACTTGAATGTTACCTGTATACAGTGTTGGGCACTAAAGCGTTAATCCGATAACAGTTAATTAACGAAGTTAACTTTTTTAACGGACTATTAACGGAAGTTAATTTCCATTTATCGTTATCGGACCAGTTAACTTCCGATAACTCGATATTTAGTCTGTTAAAGTCCGTTAACACGTTAACTGCGAGGAGTCATTCACGGAAGATCACCGCTCCGCGAATGAATTCAAACCGCCATAACTTCAGTCTGCCAATTCCGTCCTCTGCCGCAGTGGAACGGCTCTTCTCTCTCGGCAAGGACATCCTGAGGCCCAAGAGGTCAAGACTGGCAGTTGGGCCTAACTTTGAGAAGTTGGTCTTTCTGAAGGGCAACCAGCACATTGTGTCATAGTCTTTAATAAATGTGCCTAAAATTTAATTTTACCTTTCAGTTCCCGCCATAATAATTCTCTGGTATGTATTTTTGTGTTTCCTGGATGCCTCTAAAGCATTTGATCCTGTTAATCATGACAAATTATTCATGAAACTTGTAAATCGTAATGTACCTGGTTACTTGGTCCGTATATTAATATTTTGGTATGATCACCTGGCAATGATTGTAAGATGGGGTGGGGTTAATTCAGAGCCATTCTCTGTGACCAATGGTGTCAGGCAGGGAGGGATACTATCCCGCTATTTATTCAATGTTTATATGGATAATCTACCTGTTGTGCTAAACACCTGTAAATTAGGCTGTTATATTGGTACAATGATTGGTAATCATCTGATGTATGCAGATGATCTAGTTCTTATTTCTCCATCTGTAAAAGGGCTCAGCACACTTTTGAAGGTATGGGAAGGATAACGACATAAAATATAATCCTGATAAAAGTCATGTTATGATTATAAGGACCAAGGCCTACACGTATATAAAATTTCCTGAATTTCAATTGAATGGTATGGTGCTGTCAGAAGTAACCCAGACTAAGTATCTTGGCCACATATTAACGGGTAGTCTTTAAGATGACTGTGATGTTCTAAGGCAATATAGACAATTATATGCTCAGGGAAATACTTTAGTTAGAAAATTTCATATGTGTTAAGTTTAGATGTTAAGTTGATTTTGTTCAAAACTTGATGTACTCCACTGTATACAGCTCATTTGTGGTGGATCTACAGGATGTATAATTTGAGGAAATTATATGCTGCATATAATAATGTTTTTAGGAGTTTATTAAGGACTCCAAGATTTGTAAATGGTGCTCCTTCTAGTGTCAGTATGCTGTTTATAGTCAATAAGGTGCCTAACTGTGCCAGTGTCATTCGCAATTTTGTATTTAGATTTATCACTAGACTTGGTGAGTCAATAAGATAATAGAAGCCATGGTTAGTGGACTGGTCTCCGATACATTTTATATCAGGTTGTAACATAAATTCTGCTCAATTAGTAAATGGACGATAGATAATAGAATAACCTCAAGATAATGTGAAATAGTTTTAGAAATGTTGCAAAATACACGCGGCGACAGGTTCGCACAGGTTTTATCACGATACAGAATGATACAGAATGACTTAGGCTAGTGTAGGATTAGGCTAATGAATATTTTCTCTGGTGTTTTTCATACAGTTACAACGCCACCCCTACGATATTACAGTAATTGAAAAAACATGGAGCCCACTAAAGAGCATATTTGACATGTGATGCTGTATGAGCGATTGGATGTGTTCGAAATGGTTTGAGAAGTTCAGAAATAGAGACTTCAGTCTGAAAGTGAGGTGACGTGTGTGTATATATATATATATATATATATATATATATATATATATATATATATATATATATGTAGTCTAAAATCACTAAAGGAAAAAATCACTAAATCTAAGCTGAATGGCAACACGAAGGGATAAACAGACCAACGCGGCTGTTCGTATTGTTTTGGCTGGCCTAGAGCATGGTGTTTCGTATCGGACCTAATCGTTGGTGCTAAGTGATTATTTGGTGGTGTTTCTAATGTGACAAATGGGGTAGAAAGTTGTCAGTACTTAAGTATAGTTAGGGGTAATGTCTATAGCTTCTAAATTGGAAAAGTAAGAGAGAGTTAGGTAGGCTGTTTGTAGGACGCAGGAATCTATGGTAGGCCCCAAAAGGAATATCTAATTCAACGCACCGGTAAGTGCCTTTGTTTGTTGTTTAGGAACCTAATAACCTAACGGGGTGTCTAACCCCAAGTTATCACAGAAAGATTATCAACGAACAGGACGACCAAATGAATTAGATGAAGAGTTGCTGAAAGCCACAGTGGAAGAAAACCCAACGGTAACTGTAAGAGAACTTGGCCTGCAACTCGGCGTTAGCTATATGACCACTGTGATCAGTCTTTCCTTCATATGTGATCAGTCTTTCCTCATATGTGATCAGTCTTTCCTTGTGAACAGACGTGTTTTATCGAGTGTCCAGTGTTATCAATTGAATAAATGGTTTTCGTTGGTGTTTTTAAAAAAAAGAATGCACCGAACACTATTTTTAACTAAATTACTTCGTGCTACTAATCATTCATTAACGAATACATTTCATTTATTGACGTTATTCAGTACTATATTATTTGATCAAACCAAGGCTACTGCACGTGGCTTGCCTTGCTTGTTTTTCAAATCTATCAGAAAACGAGGAGTCATAAGGTTCATTTTCCCTTCCTTCGAGAGGTCAGGTAAAGTGTGGTCACACACCGTGGGAAAAAAGGAAAAAAGTCGGTCGAATCGCGGACAGATAAGTATTATAAATACTCTCCTTTACAGATCTTTCGTCGGTAGCTTAATTCTATATTCATTTAGGATAAATTTGTGTTACAAGAACCTGTTTCTGCGTTTCAAGAACGCGGTAGACCTACGTTGTAATTTATTAATTTCCAAACGCTCGTTTTTTGTTTTTTGTTTTTTTTGTTTTCTAACTAATTAAAAGCATGGCACCCCTGTCAAATACTTGCAGTCGCTGTGAAGAGAAACTTGCTGCTTACGCGTTTACAATGGCTAATAATAATAATGAACAGTTAGTTTACAGGTGGTGCTCAAGCATGGAAGTCCTGAGGAACAAGTTAGAGCGTGAGAGGGAGGCCAGGGTGAGGCTTGAAGAAAGGGTGATGCTCCTGACGGCAAAATTAGAATCCCTTGAGACTCCAGTTACGATCCCTCCTGCCTCAGTTTCTACTAATAATATAAATAGTACTAATAGCCCTCTCTCTTCCCCTAGTCCCCAACCCTTCGTTCGAGTGCGTAATGGAGCCCCATTAAGAAAACCTAAGACATGTCTACCAGTAATAACAAACAATAAGTTTTCTGTTTTAGGTTTCGATGATGCTGATGAACCGGAAATACGACTCGTTGGCGATTCCATTGTTCGAGGGCAGCTCGAGGAATTCTGTGGGAGAAACCCTCGTCGTAGGCGCCGTTACTGCTACCCTGGTGCAAGGGTGGAGGATATAATTAATAGTGTTGACCATTTTACAGACGGTACCTCCGAGGACACAACGTATGTTATTCATGTCGGTACTAATAACGTTTTAAATTCTAGATCGGAAGAACTGCTGGCTAGGTACAGGGACTATTTCATAATACTGTCTCTTCTTTTCAGGCTGCTGTAACTCGAACGGTCCCAGCGTAAATTCTACAAATTTTCCCTGCGCTCGCGAAGGTGTCGCAATTACAAACAATTTGAAGGTTCTATCCTTAAATGCTCGTAGCCTACGAAATAAAATAAACGAATTTTTTTCTTTAATTGCTTGTAAAAACTATAATGTAATTGCGATAAATGAATCGTGGCTTAGCACTGAAACACGTGACTTTGTAGGGGAGTATCAAATTAAAGGTTATAGACTTTTTGTTAAAAACAGAATAGGTAGGCGAGGAGGCGGTGTTATGTTCTATATCAAAGATAATATTGCGAACGTTATAGAAGTAAAGCACACAATTCCAGAACCGATAGATTCGACTATAGCAGAACTTAAATTGAACGATTTCAAACTTCTTGTTGCGGTTATATATAGGCCCCCTAATCAAACAGCTGATACGGACGAAGCGTTATATGGTGAACTAAAGAGAATAATCGGTAGTGAGCAGGCTTTAGTTATGGGTGACTTTAATTGCGCCAACGTGAATTACGATACAATGCAACGAGACGCGGAAGTTAATCGTTTAGTTAATTTTCTCGAGGATAGCTTTCTTATTCAAAAGGTTGGGGAACAGTGGCGGCTCGTGACTAAAAATTCTAGGGGTGCTCTCTCTAAGAATGGGTTGAAATAATTACTGAAATAAAAGGATGAGCATTGAGCAATGAATAAAAGTTTCAAAAGTTATTGAAAAAGTTATTCAGTGAGCTCATCCTTATATTGTTCTTGATTATTTCAATTGTAAATAAAAAATTTAGGGGTGCTGCAGTTCCGCAGTGTCTACAGACGAGCCGCCACTGTTGGGGAACCTACGAGGTTGGACAGTATTTTGGATTTAGTAATAACTACGGATGATAGGCTAATTACTGATCTTCAAGTAATAGAACCGTTAAGCAATAGCGATCACAATATGGTGGCGTTTGTCCTCTCAGTTAGTCACTCGAAACCAACTAATTCGACTAAAATTCCTAACTTCCAGCACGCAGACTTTTGTAAATTTCGAAATAAATTGTAACACGTCAATTGGGAAAACGTAATGGGGATCTCCAACGCAAAACTAATGTGGGAATCGTTTGAAACAGTATTTAGGACTATAAATGAGGAATGTGTACCGCACAAAAGTAAGCGTGCGAAAGTAAACAACAAGCCCTTGTGGTTTACTTGTAGAGTAGGAGACATTATAAAGAGTAGAGATAGGGCTTATAGGCTACATAAGTGCGATAAAGACATTTGTGGTTACGAAATAACTACATATCTCTAAGGCGTGAAACGAAAAGTGTAATAAAAAAGTCCAAGCGCGAATTTGAAATCTCCATAGCTAGTGACGGTAAAGAAAACCCCAAGCGATTCTTTCAATACGTCAACAATAGAAATCCAGTAAAAAGTGTCTTGGGGCCGTTCAAAAATGTTAACGGAGAGCTAGTTTCTGAAAACAAGGAAATGGCTACCTTGCTAAACGAATTTTTTACGTCAGTTTTTACTATAGAAGATGTAACGAATATCCCTACGGTCATAGACATAATACCTTTTGATAATGGTAATATTTTGGATAATATTGTGGTTAGTAAAAGGAGGGTAATGCGCTATATTGATAAAATGAAAACGCGTAAATCACCGGGGCCGGATTCCATATATCCCATACAACTAAAAGAATTAAAAGATAGCATTGTTGCGCCGCTAACAAAGATTTTTAATGCGTCTATTTCTGAGGGGTGCGTACCAGATAATTTCAAGTTAGCAGACGTAACACCTATCTTTAAGAAAGGCGATAAAGGTGCGGCGGGAAATTATAGGCCAATCAGTTTAACGTCTGCTGTAGGTAAGCTACTGGAATCAATAATTAGGATCGTATAGTCGAACACTTAGAATTGCACAACTTAGTTAGAAATACGCAGCACGGTTTTAGGCGAAACAAATCTTGCTTAACTAATCTTTTAGAATTTTTTCAAAGCGTGGTTGACGTTTACGACAGTCATCGGGCGGTTGATGTAGTGTATGTAGATTTTCAAAAAGCGTTTGACACCGTACCGCACAAAAGACTCATTGAGAAAACTAAGGCTCATGGAATCTGCGAAAAATGCTCTGTATGAATTGGTCCACAATTAACCCACCCCTTATATCTCCAGTCTAACTATAGAGTAGATCAAGTCTAGCCTAGAGGGGTCAGCCTAGAGATTCCGGAAATGGTCCAGAGCGGGCAGATAAATTGAGGTCCACAGTAGGATTCCTCACAAGAATTAGGTTAGGGCAATCTACCTTCACCTTTGTTAAGCTATGAGTTGATGCTGGGTCTTAGGCCACAATGTAGGCCTAACTTGTCTGACCCAGCTTAATTTAATGCTTATAACTTACTGGTGTAAAAACTCAATTAGTCACTTACTTTTAGTTATTTGAGTCTCTCCCTTCTCCGGTTATGTTTGTCGAGAGCGCACTTTGCTGGTACGTCCTCTCGCCCCGTTCGTCGTTTTCGTTCTCCCTTTGTTCTCCTTTTGTTCTCCTCTTCGCGGGGCTTCTTGTACCAGCGTTGTCTTGGTTTATTCCTCGGTTGGTTTAGCGGTAATGTATCTCCATTACCGAGCACACTCCCCCCACACAGTATATAAATACTAGTGTGGAGAATAACTCTGGTGAGCAACCAATTGGTTTCATCCACCCAGTTATTGACATAAAAGGAATTTAATGATTGTTAGATTAACTACCTACCTACTCAGTGAACCATTTTCGTTACCTCCCAACTACCCACTCATCAGTTTTCCATATACTGGGGGCCCCGGGAGATAAAAATTTTGGTGTCAATGTCACCAATTTTTGTCTGAGTGTAGACTAGCTAACTATTTAACTGTAAATGCCTGTTAATCTGATTAACAGTGCCTATCCTCACCTTCTCATGGAGAAGGTGTAGCATTTAATTAGAAGAGAAAATATACATCCATAGGATGAAACTGTCTATGGTCTTTACCATAAGAAAAGAAAAAATGAAAGTTAGAAGATAAAATTACAATTCCCCAGCATCTATTTTTTGTTGTAAAAATAGTCGCGCTTTTAATGCTGTTTGTCGCTGAGGTCTTGTGTCTGTCAATGTTGTAGTAGGATGCGTTACCACTCCTACTGTCAAAGGAATAGTTACTGGAAGTTCAGTGTCTCCAGTTGTTACTGTCAGTGGAGAAGGTTCTCCAAAGTCCATTGTTTTGGGTCCAGACTCTAAAGGGTACAAAAGAGAAATGTCTCTTGTTGTGTCACCCGTTGAAGTCCTTAATTTGACCACTCTTGTTACCCCATCTGCCCCTGGTCTGAGTTCTGAAACTCTAGCCAGAGGCCAGTTTTGTCTTGGAGTACTGTCATGTATGAGAACAAGGTCCCCTACCTTAATTGTGTCAGACCAATCCTTCTTAGTCATTTGTTTATGTCTCTCCCTTAGACCCATCAAGTACTCAGTTTTCCACTGTTTAATGAAATGAGCTTTAACTCTAGTTAAATGTTGTAACTTAGTCTGGAGCTCATCATGTCGTTGAGTCCAGTTTGGGTCTTCTGAAGAGTCTATATTGTAGTCCGGCAGGAGACTAACTTGTTCTCCCCGAATCAAATGATTTGGAGTTAATGGTTCTGGGTCATTAATGTTGTCACTCACATAAGTGAGTGGTCTATTGTTAATGATGTTCTCAATCTCAGCCAGGAGAGTGAGTAACCCAAATAAGTGTATCTGTTTTTTGCCAATTGCTTTTTTCAAGCAATTCTTTACTGTTTGTATATTCCTCTCCCAGATAGAACCATACCAAGGAGAGGCAACCGGAATATACTTCCACTTTATGTTTGTATTTTGTATATATAATTGTGTGATTTCATTGCTTAACAAGTCGTGGATGACTTGTTCACCAGCTTTGAAATATGTAGCATTGTCAGTCCAAACTGTCTTGGGTACTGAATGTCGTGCACAGAATCTCTTAAAGACAGCAACAAAAGATTCTGCTGTTAGGTCCTCCACAACATCCAAATAAACAGCTCGTGAGGCTGCACATGTAAACAGTACAATGTACATTTTTTGTTCAGTGTCACCCACCCCTACAGTCAATGCTCCTGTATAGTCAATGCCTACAGTCTCAAAGGGTCTGTTGAGAGTAACTCTCTCCTCTGGCAAAGCAGGAGGATTTGGTTTCCTATAGGGCCTAGCATGAATACGCCTACATGTGACACACTCACTCAGGACTGTTTTAACAGTGATCCTTCCCTTGGGTATCCAATAAGTTTTTCTTAATGTAGTTAGTGTCTGTGGTACCCCCATATGATATACATCATTGTGTGTTTTCCTGATTATTAATGTTGTCAAATAGCTAAATCTAGGTAAAAGGATTGGATTTTTGCTTTTGTATGACAGTTTTGATTTGTCTAATCTCCCTTTACACCTTAGAAGGCCTTCCTCATCCCTGAACAAGTTTAGATCCACAACTACTGATGGTACAGGTTCTTTGTTTGTTTCCCATTAGTTAAGAATTCTAACTCTTTATTGTACTCTTTTTGTTGGGCTTGGCCTATCCAGTATTGGGTTGCAACCTCTGTATAATTATGATTATTTTTATTTAGCTGTTTGTTAATTGTAGCTAAACAGTTGTGAGCAAACCTCAAACAGTAGGCTGTCACCCTAACAAGTTTGTTGAAATCAGAATACTTTTCATAATTAGTGATTGGTTCAACCTTTTCATTTGAAAAGATTAAATTTAATGTCAAGTTAACTTGTTCCACAGGCCATTGGTCTGTATTACAGAGCCACTTAGGTCCCATAAACCAAGTTTTGTTTGACTTCAACAACTTGTAGGATAAACCTCTGGTCAGAAAGTCTGCTGGATTCTGTTTAGTTGGAACATAGTGAAAGTTTACTTGTAGGCTTTCATTAGCGTCAGCTATTTCTTTTAGCCTATTTCTTACAAAGATATTCTTACTATTAATGCTATCATTCCGTATCCATGCAAGACAAATCTGACTGTCAAGCCAGACGTGGATATTAGTTATGAACACATCATAGTAAGCATCCTTAAGCAATGAAATGGTTTTAATGGCTAATGTAGCAGCCAATAGTTCCAATTGAGGTATGGTTCGGGTAGGTTTGAGAGGTGCTACTTTCCCTTTGGCATAAATTAGATGACTTTCTGTAGGGCTTACAAGATACGCACAGCACCCATAAGCTTGTGTGCTTGCATCAGCAAACACATGAAGTCTCTGGGGCTTATCCCTAAACCCACAGCACCTTTGAATTTTAATGTTCTGCACTTTTGTTAAATCAGTAGCTAACTTCTTCCAAGATTTTTGATTTTCATTTGTTATTGGATCATCCCACCCAACATTTGTCCTCCAAATTTCTTGGAGGAGAATCTTTGATTTTATTGTTGAAGGCAGGAATAGACCCATAGGATCAAAAATTTTGGAAGCCTCTGATAATATTTGTCTTTTAGTATTTGCTTCCTCATCAAGTTTAAAACCTTTAGTACAGATTGAATCATGACTGTTAGAAGTTGCATCCAAATACCAGTTCATACCTAAAGTTTTAACTCTGTCTGATGGCTCAGTAAGACCATTATTATCTTTTAAAATCTTTTGTTTAAATCCTCATTATTTGAAATCCACTCTCTAAGTTCAAAGTTACCTTGTTGCATAATGTTTTGAGAGTGTTCATAGACTTCAGATAATTCAGATTTTGTTGTCGTTGAGCCTATTAGATTGTCTACGTAAAAATGTTCCTTAAGGAAGTTCAATGTTAGAGAGTTATTAAACTGGTTTAAATGATGTTTAATTGTCAATGCTAATAGGCTAGGTGAGCAATTGGCTCCAAACAACACAACATTAAATCTATAGGTTATGAACCCTTTATTCAAATCAAATGGATCCTTGAACCATAAGAACCTAAGTTGGTTCTTATCATATTCATTTTAAGATTTATTCTCAAAAATGCCTTCGAAATGTCACTTTGTACAGCATATTTGTCTAACCTGAACCTCAGTAAGATCTTCACAAGGTCAGAAATGAGATTAGGACCCTCAATCAAGCAATCATTCAAACTGTGTTTATCACTGTTTTTGAGGCTACAATTATATACTACTCTGAGTTTTTGTTGTTGGGGCATCTTGTCGATAAACCCCCCTGTGGGTTAAATAATGACAACCATCTTTTTTAAAAGGGTTATCTGTTACTTCTTCAATGAAGCCTTTCTGTAGCTGTTCTTTGAAGACATCATTATATTTTTTACATTATTTTCTTGTTTGAGTTTTTTCATTACTTTATATAAATGTCCTTTAGCTACTTTGAGATTATCTCTTAAAGTTGGACAATTTATTTTCCAAGGTAACTCAATAAATAACTATTGTCTTTACACTGAATGGTGTCTTCAAATCTTTCTACCATTAACTGATCTTCTGAAGTTTGATGTGTGTCATGTATACCCACAGATTCTAGCAACCATAAAGTTTGAATTGCCTCATCCAAAGTTTCATTTGATAATGATGAATTAATGTTCTCAGTTGAGATAATATTATTCAAAGTGTTGCTATTCTTACAGGTGTTATGTAGGACTGAGTTGAGGCACATAGTATTTGTTGGTCATGAACTGTTTGGTTTAGGTCTAGGTTGTATTCTGATAGGTCACCCAAAGGGGCTATCCCTGATGGAGTCTGAATAGCTATACCATTACCTATCTCTACTATGCCCTTATGAATAAGATTAATATAATCTGCCCCTATTAGCATTTCAATGTTAGCTATTGTGTTGTTAGTGATATGTCTATCAGCTATTTTGTAGTGTTTTTTCAAATGATTTATGGTTTGTTCTAGTTTGGGTATAACCAGTTTGTTTTGTCCTACTTTAGAAATAATAACTGCTTCAATTTTCTTGAATTTACTTTCTAAATGTAGTTCCAGGTCAATTGTCTTATAGCTATTTTTGTCCGAGTTATCCTTAACAAAGGACGCAATATTGAGGTTTTGTTCATTCGGGTTTGGTGTCAAACCCAATTTATTAACTACATTTTTGAAACAAATGTTTGTTGAGAACAACAGTCTATAAGACATCTCACTGGAGTGGTACTACCCTCACTATTCACTAAGTCCAAAGTAATAGTTGGTAAAAGAATCTCAGTGTTTCTTGTTACATTGTTTGAACAAGCAGAATGTCCCATGAAAGTGGCATTTTCTTGATTACCTTTGTTTGGGGGAGGTATCTTTTGAGTTTGAGTACTATTATTTGGACACTTTGGTGAATCACACATTGATGAGACATGTCGTAAACTTTTACAAAACTTACACTTGAATCTTAACCTAGATTTACAGTCTTTCTTATAATGTCCCTGGCCAGTACACTTTTTACACAGGTTCAACTGTTCACATCTTTTAGCCCTTTGGTTAAAATCTGAATATTTGTCACACCCAGTACTACTGTGTTCATTACTTGCACAAAATTTGCAATATGGTGTGTAAGTTGAGGCAGCAGTTACATTAAGTTCTGTAATGTAGGTGTTCGTGTTTTGTAGTTGGTCACATTTGATTCTACAGTATCAAGTTTTGTCTGTTTGGCTGTAGCTAGTTGGTCTCTGGGAACAGTCTTTGGTTTATCAGTCTGGGTCTTATGTGTTGGAAAATCTCTCAAGTTGTAATTAGTTAGGATATTGGGGAAGTGTTGTCTTATTTGTGTTAAATTAGGATAATTTTCTCCCGTCTTTAGAATTAAATTATCTTTAACCCTCGAAGGAAGGCACCTAAGTACTATGCTTTGTATAAGCCAAGATGAAGTTTTAATATCTATCTCATTGCTAACCAGTTGTCCTATAATAGCTTCTAATTTTGTATAAAAATTTTCCATATCACTATGGTTATCTTTTATGGGTGCAAATTCAAAATTTGTTGAGATAATTCATATATAATCACATCTTTATTAACGTAATTACGTTTTAAAAGATCAATAGCTACTTCATATGAATCCCCTACGGCTGGTAAATAGGCTATCAGGTTATAGGCTGGGCCTTTAAGGGAACTAGTTAAGTAACTAAACTTTTCAACAGTTGAAATATAAGGTTTATTACCTATTAAATTCTCAAATTTGTCAATGAAAGATGGGAATTGTACCGTGTCCCCTTCAAATGTTGGTATTTGCAAAATGGGTAACTGAGCCCTCAATTCTTGTGACTCAGGATTTTGCATGCCACTTAAATTTTGTTGAAGGTTAGCCCTACTTTGATTAAAATCAGAATTAGGTTTTTTGGTGTTAAGTCAGTCAACCGAGACCGTAGTTCCCTTATTTGCTGTTCAATTGAGCTTACCTGATCATCATCATCAGCGTAAAGGTCTATCAATTGTTCTTCAGCCATTTCGGATTCAACTAACTCTGAAATACTCTCATTAATGGCTATTATTTCCTTCTTTTTAATTTCTAATTTAATTACACACTCTATATTTTTCTTACCTGGTTGTGTAATATTGTTAAAAGTGTTCACAGCCTTTGTAACAGCTCCCAACTTTGCCCCCCTTTTCTTTTTTAACTTTTTCAATTCTGCACTGTCCATGTCTAAGTCAAAATTGTTTTTGCTGGGGATCGTAATGAAATAGAGGACAAGAAGAAATTACCAGAGAAGAGAGAGCACAGACAAAAACAGTCAAGTTTAAATTTGGTTTAATCCCCCCAAGTACTTGTGTGTCACTCAGGTCTAAGCTTATAAGAGAATGAGACTCCTTTATGTAAATGTTTCCTAGTTAGGCCCTAGGTTGTAGACCTAATTAGGCTTGCTCAGGTTAGGCTTAGGCTAGACCATTTAGCCTAATTCTGCAATTTTTGTTAAGTAAGCTTAAGGTTTGTAAATTCCCCACACACGGACCACCAATGCGAAAAATGCTCTGTATGAATTGGTCCACAATTAACACACCCCTTATATCTCCAGTCTAACTATAGAGTAGATCAAGTCTAGCCTAGAGGGGTCAGCCTAGAGATTCCGGAAATGGTCCAGAGCGGGCAGATAAATTGAGGTCCACAGTAGGATTCCTCACAAGAATTAGGTTAGGGCAATCTACCTTCACCTTTGTTAAGCTATGAGTTGATGCTGGGTCTTAGGCCACAATGTAGGCCTAACTTGTCTGACCCAGCTTAATTTAATGCTTATAACTTACTGGTGTAAAAACTCAATTAGTCACTTACTTTTAGTTATTTGAGTCTCTCCCTTCTCCGGTTATGTTTGTCGAGAGCGCACTTTGCTGGTACGTCCTCTCGCCCCGTTCGTCGTTTTCGTTCTCCCTTTGTTCTCCTTTTGTTCTCCTCTTCGCGGGGCTTCTTGTACCAGCGTTGTCTTGGTTTATTCCTCGGTTGGTTTAGCGGTAATGTATCTCCATTACCGAGCACACTCCCCCCACACAGTATATAAATACTAGTGTGGAGAATAACTCTGGTGAGCAACCAATTGGTTTCATCCACCCAGTTATTGACATAAAAGGAATTTAATGATTGTTAGATTAACTACCTACCTACTCAGTGAACCATTTTCGTTACCTCCCAACTACCCACTCATCAGTTTTCCATAGAATCAGAGGTGTAATAATAAATTGGCTAGAAGAGTGGTTGCGAGGTAGGAAACAGAGGATGGTCGTTGATGGAGGAAAATCTGAATAAAATCGTTGATTGGTCAGTCACATGGCAAATGAGATTTAACGTCGATAAGTGCAAAATTTTGCATATAGGTTCGCGTAACGGTAATTTTGTGTATAGTCAGGGAAAGATGTAGACAGGAAAAAGATTTAGGAGTTATAGTCACTGTTGATTTAAAAGTAGCGAAACAAAATACAGCAGTGGTCAATAAAGCGAACAAAGTGTTAGGTTTTATAGCTCGGAATTTTGAGTACAAATCGCGCGATATTATAGTTTCTCTTTATAAATCATCAGTTAGACCCCATTTGGAGTACGCGATCCAATTTTGGAATCCGCATATGCGCAAAGATATAGACAAAATCGAAAGAGTTCAAAGACGAGCAACTAAGATGATTCCGTCGCTTAGGTCAAAGTCGTACGAGGATAGGCTTAAGGAGTTAAAATTGACTACATTCGAGACTAGGAGGCTAAGGGGTGATCTAATCCAGGTTTTCAAAATTATGAATGGGTTCGATAACGTAGATAGAGATAGCTTTTTCGAAATATCTCAATATAATAGGACTAGAAATAACGGGTGTAAGTTGACAAGTAGAAGGTTCGAGACAGCAGTTGCCAAAAACTTTTTTACGCATAGAATAATAAATAGGTGGAATAGTTTGCCGGTAGAAGTAATTAGTAGCACGTCTATAAACATGTTTAAAAATCGATTAGACGCATACATTGATAGATTGGGTATAATTTAAGATAGTAAAATTAAAGCTTTGTGGTGATAGATCCCACAGCTCAGCACAAGTGTTGTGGGATATAGGGAGGCAGCATCTTGGGTTAGGGGATACTCTCTGTCCTTACACACCCCATTTAAAGAGATTCGTCTGCCGAGCGGTGCCCCCCATAGTACTTGTTAGAAAATCTAGAAGAGGAAGAACCATTGTTGTCCTAAGGCAATATGATGACTAAGCTGATTAATGCAGCATTGCTTGTATATATTAAGTTAATGTGTATATAAATCCATCTCATAATTGTAAGGTTAGTGAAAAATTCACTTAATTTAGAGCTGGCAGTTTTGGGCTCTTGTGGCATCATTGTTTGGGCACTGTTGTGGCATCATTTTTGGGGGCGCTGCGCGACTTTTCTAGTTTTCTACTCGTTTGTGGAATGTCGTACTTGCAGGGTGTGGTCTTATAGAGAGCTCTCTTGCAATTCAGTTTGGTTGTTTAGATACAAGATTGTGCAATAGTGCAGGTTGTGTTGTTGTTGTTGCAAGGTTTAGAAAGAAGATCATAAATAGTGACCCTTTTGTTTTTATCTTAAATTCATGCAACTGAGGCCTAAGGTAGGCCAACATCGAGTCAGCAACCCTGAGATAGGACCTCCAAGTCCGTAAGGTTTTAATTTTAGCTTAACTTGGGCTGTAGGTTGAACTGGCCCTTTAGAGCGTGGCCGTTCACGGCTCAGCTGGGATAAGAACATAAGAAATTTTTATAGTGGGCACACTAGGGGCCACTTGCACACTAGGGGCCACTTCGGCCCATCGAGGTGGCTCCACTATGTAAAAACTGCCTGTACATTGGCAATAACCGATTTTTACAAAACTGATAATTAATTAGTTTTAAATTGATACTTAATTAATTTAAAAGTAAAGATAGAATCTCTGGATCCAGAGGATCAAAGTCATAATAGGCTACTATCCACAAATATGTTAGCCTACTATATCTATTTATAACTGACATGCAAATATATCAGATCCAAAGAATCCAGTCAATTTCATTATGGTACCCATCAATACCAGTACCATGCCAACCGAAAATAAGTCATGGTCCATATCAATTGCGGACCAAGTCACAATTTACATCCATATACATTACAATATATATACTTAAGAGGAAAAGTGTAGGTGTGGCTGTAAAGACTGGACAGTAATGTAGAAATGTGTGTGCACCCATTTTGGGTCTCCCATTTAAAGGTGTTTGTGGGGCAAGTGAAGATCATGAGTTTTTTCAATACCTCACAGTACTATGGGGGGCACCGCTCGGCAGAGGAATCTCTTTAAATAGGGTGTGTAAAGACAGAGAGTATCCCCTAACCCAAGATGCTGCCTCCCTATATCCCACAACACCTGTGTTGAGCTGTGGGATCTATCACCCAAATGCACATAATATATATGAAATAAACTAGTACCATTCATGCAATAAAAATGGGCTTAAACACCATCACCAGATGTCCCTTGTAGACATCAAACTATCCAACCTTCTTTTGAAAGAATCAAGTGTATCTGAAGTCACCACTTCTTCTGTCAGACTGTTCCAAAACTTAATTACTCTATTTGTAAAACTATGTTTTCTTAAATTTGTTCTACATCTTGGCTTAAATAATTTCATACTATGACCTCTAGTCTGATTATTGTGATCTTTAATGAAAAGAGACTCAAAATCTATCTTATCCAACCCTTTTATCATTTTATACACCTCTATCATATCCCCTTAACCTCCTCCTTTTTAATGAGAACATGCTTAGATACGCCAGTCTTTCCTTATATGTCAATTGTCTTAGAGATGGGGTCATTCTTGTTGCTCGTTTCTGTACTTTTTCCAGTTTTTCAATATCTTGTATCAAATAGGGACTATTAAATTGAATGCAGTATTCGAGGAGGGGTCTCACATATGAAATGTATAGTTGCTTTATAATATTGGGTGATTTGTATTCAATGTGTGTGTGCATGAGATTGAGTTTAGTATTTGCTTTATTTCTGATTACCATATAGTGATTTGAGGGTTTAAGTTCATTTGTCACAGTGACACCCGTCTTTCTCTTTATCATCATTTTTAATCCAAATTCCATTTATATTGTATTCAAATTCTGGATTTTTTGGCCCAATATGCATAACCTTACACTTATCAACATTAAATTTCATCTCCCACTTATCTGCCCAGGCTGTTACTCTGTCTAAGTCTTTTTGTATTGTCATTGCTCCTGCTACTGACTTAACATTATGGCCTAATTTTGTATCATCAGCAAATTTTGAGGTTTTACATGATAGGCCCTTCTCTAGATCATTTATATAGACAACAAAAAGCAGAGGTCCCAGAACAGACCCCTGTGGGACTCCGCTCAATACGGGTCTCCAAGTAGACATATTTCTATTTAGATGAACTCTCTATTTTCTATTTCTCAGCCATTCTTCTATCCAATCAGCTATATGACCTCTTATACCATGGGCTCTAACTTTTACCAACAATCTTGCATGAGGAACAGTATCAAATGCCTTTGCAAAATTTAAGTATACTATATCTACTGGCTCTTTATTGTCCAAATGCAATAGGACTCCATCATAAAATTCAATCAAGTTGGTTAGACAGGACCTTCCATTTCGAAAGCCATGCTGGCTATCATTTATAAGGTTGCACTCTTCAAGGAACTCAGTAACTTTACCTCTAATGATACTTTCGAGCAATTTGCAAATAATGCAGGTGAGGCTGATGGGTCTGTAGTTTTTTGCAATGGCGACTCGTGGTATAAATGTATGGGGGTGCGATTTCATAAAATTGTACGATAACACGGACTCACAATAGGCTAGCGCGAATCCAACTGCCACTCACAAGAGTACTTGTATTAACATATGCGGCTATGCCAGACGTACAATTCTAGTTAATTACAAATAAGTAATAATTTCAATAAAATACATATAAATGGCTTATATCATTATTACTGAAGTAACTATTAGTAAAAATAAAGTTGTTGTTATAAAAAAAATTTGCGATTGTACTTATATTTTCATTACAACAGTAAAATATAATTTATATTTACTTGAGCGAAAAATCTATCCCTCCATTTGGCTGCAATATTATTTTGTATTCAAACAGCGATACGCTGTTTGAAGCTATGCTATAAGTTTAGAATATTATGTACTGTATGAAGGCTTACTCAAAATGCCTCATGAATCATGATATGCCACATGAATTTTTAAAATATATTTCAAGAATATTTATTTTAATATCTTAAAATTAATATATTTTTTATCTGTTAAATTAATATTTATTGTTTCAAGCAAGGGGGAGCGACTGCTCCATCGCTCCTATACGCCAGTCACCACTGGTTTTTTGCTAAGTTTCTATTTCCTTTTTTAAAGATTGGAGCCACATTTGCTTTCTTCCAATCCTCTGGAATTTCAGTACATATCAATGATTTATTAAAAATAATTTCTAGTGCCTGTGCTATATTCTTTTTGGCAGCTTTTATGACTATTGGATTCATTTCATCTGGCCCTGGAGATTTTTCCATTTTTAATTTATCTATTGCTTTTAAGATATCTAGTTTTGTTACCCTTAATTCATTTATTTCTCTATCTTGTCCTGGTAGTATAAGATCAGGAATATTATTTAAATTTTTCATTTGTGAATACTGATGAGAAGTATTTGTTTAGTTCTTCAGTTATTTCAAGATCATCATCTATAGTTTTATCATCTATATGGAGGGGGCCAATTTTCTTTTTCACTCTACTTTTCAAATTGACGTGACTGAAAAACTTCTTAGGATTGTTTTTTGAATTCTTGGCTAGGCTTTTTTCCAGGTCTCGTTTGCTATCTCTGATTACTTTCTTGCAAATGCTTCTTTTACTTTTATATATTTCGGAGTCTATGCCATTTTTAGTTCTTTTGAATTTATGAAATGCTTTTGTTTTTTCTCTGATTGCTCTTTTTACATTGCAGTTTATCCAAGGTTGTTTTTTAGGTATTATTCTACTATTACACCCATCTAACGTCCAGCAATTATTATATGTTCATTAGGTAGATTTTTAAATTCTAAGACACTTTTCTTCTATAGCATTTCCGTCGCAAATGCTTCGTTTTCAAGATATAAACGTTTTTTTGGTGTGTATCTAGTGTGTGTTCGTACGTTCGTTTGTGTGTTCGTACGTTCGTTTGTGTATTCGTTTGTGTTGATGTCACATGTCTGCCCAATCAGAGCGCTCCATCCATTTCAAATTTGAATTAGTTTGCTACCGGAATGGCTTCGTGTGAGACGTGCTTGTTCGATTATTACTGCTGTATTGTAGCTTTCTACGAAAATTTAGAAAAAAGTGTTGAGTTTCTGCGTGCTCAGTGTTCTACCGACAGTAGTGAAGTGTCCACATTGTAAAACGGAGTGTACATATCGTCAAGACCAGAAACTGTGGCATTGTAGATAGGTTAGGTCAATTTTGAAGGTGAAATTTATGTTTTTCCTATGGTTTTTGATGTGTTTTGAACGAATCTGACCTTCAGAACCGTCGGAAATGACTTGTTTTCTGTGATTTCCCCCACATTGCCAGCTGGGGGGGAGGGAGGGGGGGTATTTAAAAAACGAGTCATTTCCGACGGTTTTGAAGGTCAGATTCGTTCAAAACACATCAAAAACCATAGGAAAAACATAAATTTCACCTCGAAAGGGAGACGGGTGTAATACTGGACATTTACCATTTTTTATTTTTTCCAGTTCTGATTTTACACTGTGGGATATGCTTCCTTTGTATGTTCATTATTATACTTTTTAATTTTTCCCACATACTAGGTAGTTACTGTCTGTTCAGGCTGTAGAATATCTGTCCAATTTATTAGACACAGATCGTTTACTAGTCCATTTATATTTCCTCTTTTAAAATCTGGAACTTCTACTTTATTTTCACTAGGTCTTGAATTACAAACAATATTAAACCGAAGGATACAATGATCACCTGAACCTAGTGTTTCTGAAACCGAGATATCCTGGAAGGTATCTGAATTATTTGTTAGAATTAAATCTAGAATGGCATCGGCCCTGGTTGGCTCCTTTACTAACTGGGTTAAACCATTCTCAATTATACAGTCTAAGAATCTCTCATTACTTTCTGGTGTTTGTAATATTTCCCAGTCTATATGCCTATAATTGAAATCTCCAACAATAATAATATTGCTTGTCATTGCTTTATTTATTTCATCAATAAGTTGATTTTCTACATACTTATTTTCTTCTCTACTTTTGGGGATTCCTCCAACTGAACATCCCTCAGGTGGTCTATAAATACCCCCTATCCTGATTTTCCTGGCATTTTTATGCCCAATATCTATCCATACAGATTCAACTATTTCCTCTTTAACAGAGGTAACTTCAACTGGATTCAGATTCGTCTTGGCATAAATAAATACTCCGCCACCCTCTGAATATTTACGTTCATAATAAAAAAGTTCATAGCCATCAATTTCATAAGTAATGGTATTATCCCTTTCACTAAATAGACTATTTGGTATCATACTGAATTTTGTCCAAGTTTCAGTGACAATCATAACATCAGGATTTTCAATACTTATGTATGCCTTGAATTCATTTATTTTATCTCGGATACTTCTTGCATTGACATAGAAAAATGACAAAGAACCCTTGGAATATTTTGCTTGTAATTTAATCTGGTTCTTGTTCTGTGATGGTACATTATTTGCATCTCTCTTACTTTCTTTGTTGACCTTTTTCTTGAGTTTTGATTATATTTTTTATTAGTTTATTATCATCTAGAGTATTGGTATTTGTACTAATTTCGCCTATTCCTTTAGTTTTTATTCAGTTATATGATACAATCTTTGATAGTAAATCAGTTCCTTTACTATTAAGGTGAATTCCATCTCTGTTATAGAACTCTCTTTTTTTGTAAAATTTATTCCACAGTTCGATATATGTAATTTCCATGCTCTGACATAGTGTCTTAAGCCTACTATTTATATATAATGCTTGTGAGTACCACTTATTATTCTCATGTATCCTGGGAATTATACCTGTGATAGATGTTTTAAGGTTAGGTCTCCGTTCCTTTAACTTTGTTAATAGCTGTTTATATGACTCCATGATTTCTTCGGAGTGCTTACCCTTTATATCATTTCCACCTACATGTATAACCATATACAGTTTCTAAGTTACAAGGGCTTAAATATGGCTCCATTTTGAAGCTTGCATCAATTCCTCCCACTTTTACGACTCTACCATCTTCAAAAGTTTTAGTTCTACATCAATCACAGCTGTTTTAATACTCCTAATAGTCTCTATGGGTTGTAAATTTATGAGTGAAATTAAAAAAATAACCAAAAAAGGATTTATTTCTATTTTTAAAAATTTCCAAAAGCTGATATTTTCACAAAATTTGCAAAATTAACATCAACTTTGGGGCTTAATATAAAGGTGTCTGAAATTAGTCAGGGAGTTGATACTTCTAGTAAAGAAAGATACATATGTGTAAAAAAACATATATTAAGGAATAGATCTCAACTCAACTCCTTCTTATAGTTTTGGTGATTCAAAGAAAAGTGCTTTTTGTGAAAAATCTCAAATTTTTGCAAAATTTGTAAATTTTTAAATTTCTATTTATGACATTGAATTGTAATTTTACTTCATTTTATTACTTATTAAGTTTATTTACAATTGTAATAATATGTAAATAAGTCTAAAACATACAAGAAATTTAATATGTCTGTCAAAACAACCAGCGACTCAAAGGGCTCTGGGTAGCTCATTTCGCTTTGTATATTCTTATAAATGTAAAACATGATGGTTAATCATTAATGTCCAGGCCTATTTTATAGATCATGATCTTTTATTTTCAGAAAATTTAACTAGAGCAATTAACTTAATTTTACTGCCTGTAATAATGGCTTATTCTAATCAAGAATCAAAGTGCAGCTTTGGTATGTACTTGGATGATCCATGTCATGAACACAGACTCACCAGGAAGGTGGGTATGTATACCTTACATGAGCTGACAGATGAAACAAGGAAACTGCTATTGTGGAGAACAAAAGCAACTGTAATCAACCCAAATAGTGCTACTGTATACTACCACCATGAAAAAATGTTTGGAATGAATTACCAACAAATGCAATGTAGCTGCCAAGATCCATGGAGAAATCATCGAAAGAAGATGATAAGTAAGTAAATATAGGTACTAATATATTTATATTTCATAAAGAAGTTTATATTGTAAATTGTAACCTAAATTAGCTATTTAATTTTAATAGGGTAGGCTATATACTGTGCTACTGAATGCATATGTTTTGAATATTTTATACGAATAGCCTATAACCAAATGTTGAGGTTTTAAAATTATTTTCCAATGTGTTTAGAGTTTACATTACCCTACTTTATTTGCAGAATCACTACAAATTATTGACAAAGACATAGCAACTAGACTGAATCTGATACCAGGACAGAAACTTTGCTCAACATGCTTCTCTAGAGCCAAGACGATTGAAGATGAAAAAGACTCGGTAGTGATGAATATGTTCCAGAAGAAATAGTTAAGGAGACATTTGACGAAACGTTAGGTTCACTAGAATGCTCACCCATTAAGTATGTAAGAGCAAGAGATCGAAAGTTTTACGTGAAAAGGAAACTAAAGCAAATTGAAACATCAACAAAATCAAAGCTGTCAAAAGTACAGTAAACCCTTGATTTAATGGACTAATAGGGGGAAAGGGGTGTCCGCTAATGCCGAAAGTCCGTTAAATCGAAATAGGTGAAATAGGAGTGGGAGTTGGTGAAGTTCGCTTAAAGAAAGCATCCAGCTTCAGTTGTTTGCCACTCTGTTGTTGTTTCTTAATTATGATTGCCCTGAACTGCCGAAAATGTTCATAGTAAGGGACAATTTCAGTGTCAGAAGATGTCCCTATGTAGTGGATGGCGATGTCCATGAGATTCCTCATTTCAGACAGTCTAGGCCGTGCTGGTGTAACTTGTTCTTCCTCACTGTCTTCTTCTTCCCCTGCCTTGCCATGTAGAACTTCATCCACAATTTCTTCTTCAGTGAGGTCTTGGTAGCTAGGATCACCATCATTTTCAAGCCATTGCTGAACATCATCTTCAGTTGTTTCCCGGTTGCCAGCAATGGTGCGGCGTTTAAGATTTTTTAATTTTTAATTTTTTAAAATTATTATTAATTAATGTACTGTATTATTATTTGTCCGGTCCGTTAAATCCGAAATCCGTTACATCGGGGTCCGTTAAATTGAGGGTTTACTGTACTTCATATAAAGCCTAGCATTTTGGATGAGGAAGCGGAGAAACCTATAGAGAGTGAGGAAGAAAAGTGTTATCAGCATATGATAGAGGAACTGAAAGAAAAGTTTCAAACTAGTACCAGACAAGAAAAGATACAAATTCTAACACTCCTTCCAATTGGTAAAACCTGGTCCAGAGAAAGAATTATGAAAGAATTTGAAGTGTCAGCCAGAATGGTTAATGCTGTGAGGGCCTTAAAGAGAAAAGAAGGTATCTTTCCTATAATGAGAAATAGAAAGAGTAGCAAGGGTATAAGCGATGAAATAAAGGAGAGAGTGATAGAATTTTTCAAAAACAATGAATATACTAGAGAATGCCTTGGTAAAAAAGACTACAAATCAATAAAAACACCACAAGGGAAGGTTCACAAGCAGAAAATACTGTTGTTGACAAATATCAGAGAATTATATATGCTTTACAAAAATAAATATCCAAATGACAAAATCTCCAAATCAAAGTTTTTTGAACTGAGACCAAAATGGTGTATGGGTGTGGGGAGTAAAGGATCACACAATGTATGCATTTGTGAAATACCCAGAACTTTAAACTTTTATGTGAATCACTCCCCATCAAAGTAGAATTAAGAGAGTTACTAGGGAAAATAGTCTGCAACACTGAAACCAGAAACTGCATGATTAATAACTGCAAAACATGTCCTGGTTTAAATGAATTACAGGATTGGCTTCTTACCATTTTTGAAAACAATGATTATGACGGATGATGAGGTTTCCTTTAAGCAGTGGCTTCATACAGACCATACCCAACTGGTCACAATGACAAAAAGTGTTTCGAATGTAGTAGAAGACATATGTGAAAGTGCAAAAAAGTTGAAAGTACACCATTTCATAGCAAAAGCCCAATCAAAATATTTGTCCGATGTAAAGAAAACCTCAATGATTCTACAGCATTAGTGCTTGTTGACTTCTCTGACTCTGAAAACTATAGTTTTATAATTCAGGATGCTGTACAAGGGCATCACTGGGACAATACCCAGGCTACCTTGCATCCGGTAGTCTGCTATCAAAAAGTTGATGGTGAACTAAAAGTTACAAATTTTTGTGTAATATCAGATTCACTTACACACAACACAACTGCAGTTCATTCTTTTTTATGTGAAGCCTTGAAATTACTTAAAAGTCAGAATCCTAAACTAAAACATATTTGCTACTTTAGCAATGGCGCAGCAAGTCAATCTAAAAACTATAAAAACATCATTAATTCAGTGTTACATGAAAAAGATTTCCAACTAACATGTGAATGGAACTTTTTTGCCACCTCTCACGGAAAGAGCCCCTGTGATGGTGGTGGTGGCACCGTCAAAAGGTTAGCTGCCCGGGCAAGTCTACAAGCAACAAGTAAAGAGGTCACATTGTGGGGGTTGTGAAGTTTCTCAAACCCCCCCTTGATTTTCAAATTCCCCTTTTGGGGGTTGTGGAGTTTTTCACAAAAAACCTCACACTAATTTTCAAGTCCTATCTGGTTCTTCTCACAAGTCTTTCTCTCCTGCAGGAGTTTAGTTAATATAAAACGATCAGTACTTACTACTGATGTGTCCTGTTAGAAGCCAAGGAAGTGTGGAAAGCCTTTAAAGGTATGAGGTCTTTGTAACCCTTGGCTAGAGTATAATAAATTTGTTCATAATCTTTATCCCCAGTTATTGTCATGTCATTTGCATTTCACCATCATTATCATGGTTAATTATTATTATTAAAGGTAGACATATATATAGGTTGTTGAAACTGTGACTGAGTATAGATAGGTTTGCCACCCTGTCATGTAACTAGCTAGAGAACCAATTATCATTATTATAGGTCACCAGTCATATTATTCCAGAGTTAGGTTTTTGCCCATGCTTGTTTGGCACTGATTATTATAGGTTGATTAACTCATGTGAGATAGGTTTGCCATAATTGTCAATGTTTATAGTTATTATTTTTATGTTGGTTATTTATTATTTATGTGCTTTGATTTCATGAGTAAATTATGTTTTCCAGTGATCAATTATGAAGTCATGATTCCAGTTAATGTTTGTGGTTAATTGCCTGTTATGTTGTTATTATTGTGATTAATGGTACTTGGTGCATGTAACTAATAATCTTGTGTTGTCTAGGCAACCCGTTGGGATTCAACTCGCGTGGTCCAGATTCATTAGGCTTGGATTGTGGGTCCCATCCAGTGGGAGCTACGCAGTTTGTGTCAACCACTGTTGGCCACTGGATCTGCCCTGAAATCAGGCCTGTGACCCTAACCCTACCAACTAGCCAGCCAATAAAGGAATTGGAACTCAGGTCATAAAAGGGGGGGGTCAAGTTTGGAGGGTAGCTAGGCTGGGACAAGGGTTAACATTCTGTGCAATTCATTTCCGGTACTTGTCTCCCACTTGTTTTCTATCCTTTCTGCCTGCCAAATCTCACTAAGGGTTATTGGGGCACCAGGTGTTTTGTCCAGTGCGATTCATTGCCAGTCCTTTTGTTATGTTTATACTGTCACACTGAATAGTTGCTTATTTCAGATATAATAAAGAGAAAAACACAAGTAGTTTACTTCTATTAGGTCTACCTTTGAATTCTAGCCCTTTCTTGGACCCTGAGCGGTTGGGTCTCCTACTCAGTGGAGTCGGATTGCGACCCCTGCACTAGGGGAAGTCCTTTACAGTTAATGTGCGAGTCAGACCTGAATAATCTGGAAATAAACCACTGACCAGAGAGGCATTCCTAGATACCAGAGGAGATTACATCTTTGCCCAGTCTCTTGACTATTCCGAACCCAGAAACGTGAAAAGGTGCGGGGTGGTTCGACAGAACAGAGACTTGGGGACTACGGCCTACGCCGCCACCGCAGCAACATCACCAATCCAAAAGAGATGTTCGATTGGTGCAAATCTGATATTAATGGTATACAATTTCTGTACATTGATTCAGCTAAAATTGAGGAAAATGCTAATTTATTTGAGTTAGAAAAAAGGTATTCCTTAATTAAGACAATCCCAGGAACCCGTTCATATCACTGCTTTAGACCTTCATCAACAGGCATTAAACTGTACAAAATTTCTAGTGATGAAAATTTCTTTTAACGTACAACTTTCCTTCAATGCTACACAAGAAAATGTGGCTTACCAATACAGTGGAACCCCGATTTGAGTATGCTCGTCCATAGGCTCCTATTGACTTGACTTGAGTAGAAAACTCGATTTGAGTACGCCAGCCGGCGATGCTGAACGCGTTTCAGTTTGTCTAGAGCGTTCGTTGTGGGAACATTCGGGGTCTAATGTTTTGAATAGTACAGGTGTTCTTAGGGATTTCTGTTAGAATTTCGTACATTTTGTTTTCTGACTTTGTACTTAGTGTTTATTTATGTTAGTTTCTGTTGATTACAGCATAAAATAGTGAAAATATAGCATAAATTTGGTGATTCGTACATGCAGTGACTTTGATACTGTATTTTATATTGTGACATAGTGTACTGTTATAGTGATGGCTTCTAAACGTACATCTACATCAAAAGACACACATTGTATGGTATGTATTTTGTATTCTATTCTGTCTATTTTTAATACAATTACTAAATTTCGTAGGCCAATTTCTATAGAAAAAGTAGGGGTGGGGTGAAATTTTTGGGTTTTGGAACGAATTAATTAATTCCCATAGGTTATTAAGTTCGAATTGAGTACGCCATGCTGGAACGGATTACGTACTCAAATCGGGGGTCCACTGTATAAACCTGGTACATATGTGGCCAGTTTCTATGAAGGTGACTGGTTTGTTGGAAACATAGTTGAAGTGTGTGATACTGAGAAGGATCTATTAGTAAATTTCATGAAAAAGAATCCTTTTAAATGGCCTGAACAAGAGGACGTTTGCTGGATTCTATTCCAACATGTTTTGTGTTCAATTGAACCACCTACAGTTGCTGGGAAAATGGGGAGACAGTACAAGTTATCAAATGATTGTTTATCTAAAATTGAGGAGTTTTTAAAAAAAGCCTAAGTAACTACAGACCTGTATCAAGCTGAATAATAAATTGCCAATTTATGGCTGTGAGGCCATGGAGTGTTGAAGACAATCAGACTTAAAGCCTGAGTACAATAATAAATTCCTGAGTCAGTGTCTAAACATAAGAGTTATTAGCTATATATAAGTTTACATACGAATTTACATAAAACAACACATATTAAAAAAAGAATATGAACTTATAGCCAATAATTCACATGCTTAAAAACTCAGGAATTCATTATTGTATATAGCTAAGTACTGTACACTTGTATTAAGGGAAGTAATACAACAAAGCTACTTAAATTTAAGGTTTTGTACTGAAAATGGTGGTTACTGCTAGTTTATCTGTACTAACTGCATAATTTAAATTACTAGGAAGTGCTTAAAGAGCAGTAGAACACGGTTCTACATGATTTACTTAGGTAGATCCAAGTATTGAGCCTACAAGCTGGTCCATCTGTTGTGTTAACTGCAAATGTTATAGTAATCTAGGTATATATTGTCTTTTTTATGAGTAAAACTTTAGATAATTTAACATTTGTGAATTAACTTACCAAGTAATAAAATGGAAGTAAAATTACAATTCAATGTTGTAAAAAGAAATTTAAACATTTCAAAATTTTGAAAAAAATCAGAATTTTTCACAAAAAGTACTTTTTTTTGAATAGCCAAAACTATATGAAGGAGTTCGAGTTGAGATCTATTCCTTAATATATGTTTTTGTACACATATGTATCTTTCTTTACCAGAAGTATCAACTCCCTGACTAATTTCGGACACCTTTATATTAAGCCCCAAATTTGATGTTAATTTTGCAAATTTTGTGAAAATATAAACTTGGAAATTTAAAAAAAAAAAAAAAAAATCCTTTTTTTGGTTATTTTTTTATTTCACTCATAAATTTACAACCCATAGAGACTATTAGGAGTATTAAAACAGCTGTGATTGATGTAGAACTAAAACTTTTGAAAATGGTAGAGTTGTAAAAGTGGGAGGAATTGATGCAAGCTTCAAAATGGAGCCATATTTAAGCCCTTGTAACTTAGAATCTATTTGTTCCACAGCCCTTTTGCTTGCAAAATTGAAAAGCCCACCAGAAGTTGTATTGGCATGACAAATTTGAAGCTTCTACTCCTATTAGAAGACACTTTCCAAGGCCTCTCAAAATGAAGGCATTGGCCGATCAAGCCCAACATGGGCATTTTTTGTCGAAGGTGGGGGCCATTTAAGCGACCATAAAATTAAGTTTTTGACTGAGGAAGCTAAAATTTTAGATTTAAGCTATTGAATGGTGTATGAATCAACCCTGAAAATTTGAAGAAAATCGGAGATGGTCACCCGACCACCCCTGTACCAATTGAGCTGGAATGACCCAATAGTAAGTTAGTAACAACATTAGAAATGAGTAACACTAACAAGAACAACAAATTAAACACCATCAAAGTGGATAAAACTTGGTAAAACTCGTCGCAGATGGCAAATACGTGGTTTAATTTTTTTTCAATTGAAATTTGTGGGGCCTTGGACATTTGTCCGGTGCACCACCCCCTAAATGTGGCTCTGCCCTTACCCTATGCCTAAAAATTCACATTTGACATCTGTAACATACCTACTATTTTATATATTTAACCCCCTCCTTCCTGCATAAAACACACAACACACACACACACACACACACAAATACATAAAAAGTAATTTATTGAAACTATTTTCTATGTATATAATTGGATTTTGTATTATTACAAGATAAGTTATGAGCAAGAATTGGGTCCTTGCATCAAAGGTTAAGGTCACAAATACAGGTGGGAACATTGATGTCATTCCAACATAGTTCTTGTTAATAATTTAATGATAAGAACAGTGTCAGAATTTTCGATTACCAATCTTTGAGGAGGGTAATGCGCACCTGCCTCTGATCGTGGTTTGAGCACTCTAAATGAGGCCCCAGTCTTGGGCAACTCAAGTATAGGGTGGTTTTTTACTGAATCAACTTAAGGTAGTCCATATCATATAAATTAGACAATGATAACTTTACATATTAATTGGAAATACTGTATTTCCCAGCGTATAACACGCACCCTAATTTTGAAGAGAAAATTTAGGAAAATAAAAGTTTAGGAAAAAATATACCTCCTACCTCACTTCACATGTACAATTTTAACGAGCTAATTTTAAAGCAGGGTGATTTTTGGAGTATTTTGGGGGGGAAAAAGTGTGCGTTATATGCCGGGAAATACAGTACCTATCCTTAATAATGAATCTTTTCAAGTGAACAAGGCAACAACTACAGGTAATAATGAAAGAAAACCACCACCAAATACAAAAAATACCTTGTATTGGAATGCCAACAAGTCAACATGATGCTAATTTATAGTGCGATGTAGCTTACTACAAACTATCAACATGGGCTAACCTATTTTAATTCCAATACACATCAAACCTAATGACAAACAAATTAAATTGCATCCTTAACCTAAATAAATAATTAACAATACAAATATATACAATCAAATTTTAAAAAAAATGCTTATAAAAAGCCATAAGCTGAAAGGTGCGGTAACCTTTCAAACAGTTCAACTAATGTAAATTAAAGGACAATCAAACTTAAATTTTGGAATATGAAGGACTGAAGGTTTTACTGAACAAGATCACTCAGAGCAAAGTAGGCTGGACAAAGGCAAGAAAAGGTATATCTTAAATTTTAACCCTCTAGCTCACCAACCACTGACTGCGCTTATTGCACAGTTTTTAAACATGCCTGGCAGTGTAGTTTGTGTTACTGGTTTCTATGGTGATGTGGTGGTAGCCTGTAAAAAATAATGTAAGAAATATACATATACATGCAGATAAATACACAAATCTGTCCAAGGAATTTTGGACGTACAGTACAGAAAATGGTATGGTAACTATATATGGTATCAGTAAATTATATGTATTGATTAGTGTAGACTTTAGCATTTTTATCATTACAGATTTTCACTTAATTTTAAGAGGAGATAAATAAACTTTATGAAGAGTTTAATGTTTTCAAAAATTTTTATTCAGCAATATTCACAGTAATCAGTAATGGCCAATGCAATTAAAAATGTTGCTGTTATTGGAAGTGGTTTGATGGGAGCAGGAATTGCTCAGGTAAGCAATTATTATTCTATACTTGTGAATTAGTTTTATTCAAGTAAGCTAATAGTTTTTCATAATTTAATGCAAAGTTAAGTAATTGATTTGTATAACCATATTTGCTGTTCAACCACTTGTCATAAAACTGCTGTATGCTTATTTTTACACATTTTTTAAAGTAGTTTCTAGAAACTCATTTTTAAAAACTTTTTTTTATTTAGGTTGCTGCTCAAACTGGGCACAATGTTGTTATGGTAGATATTGATAATGGTGCAGTTACTCAGGCCCAAGAAAGAATCAGTACTTTCATTCAAAGGATTGCAAATAAAAAATTTGGTAATGATAAAGAAATGGCTTCCAAGTTCATTAGTGACTCCATTGCAAGACTCTCCACATCAACTGACTCATCCGCATCTGTAACTTCTGCAGATCTAGTTGTTGAAGCTATTGTAGAAAATCTCAACATGAAGCAGAAACTTTTTAGTAATTTAGATAAAGTAAAAATTATATTTTGATGTATTTCAGCTATTATATCATCTTAAATTGTGTTTAAGTGGGTCTGTTATCTTAGTACAGTATTTAATATGCCTACCTTAATTTTGGCAATTACAGGTGGCTCCAGAACACGCTATTTTTGTTTCTAACACTTCCTCTCTTCCTCTTACGAAAATAGCAGAAAGCGTAAAGAGAAAGGATAGATTTGGAGGTTTGCATTTCTTCAATCCTGTGCCAGTGATGAAACTCTTAGAGGTAAAGTAATATAATTACTCTCTCATTAGTTTCACTTGGAATTATTTTCTCTCAATAATTTTTTAGACTGAGTTCCTTAAAAATTGTACAAAATTTCTAATAAGATAGTGCGTATTCCCGAGACTTCACAAGCAACATTCAACACAATGAGTGCCTGGGGTAAAGCCATGGGAAAGGTGACTGTCGAATGCAAAGACACACCAGGATTCATTGTCAATAGGCTTCTACATCCATATCTAATGGAGAGTGTGCGTATGCTAGAAAGAGGTAAGGCAACACCTTTATGATGAACAATCTAATTTGAGCTTAGGAAGTGTGTGTTAGCCTAGCATCATTCTTTCGTTTCTCGATGTGACATTTAATCAGAAAGTTATTTTGGGTTGGATGAAGTTAGGTTAAGTTAATTTCATTGTGTTGTTAGAATGTTCTATCACCCAAATGGGTATATGTCAAGTTTTTTTCATGTAAATATCACAGGTATTTATAGTAGTGCTAGAAAGAAAAAATTCATTAAGTATTGAAGTATTTTTGTGGATAACTTTGAAATTTTCTTTTAATACTCACCACACCAAAACTAACAAATTAATATTTATAACCCTAAACAAATAGCTTAACCTTCCTTTATAGTTTCAATATACATTTTCGTAAGTTCCAGGCAGTGAATGGAGCTTGCTAGGTACTTTTCAACCATATCCTATTTTAATGAAGTACAAAAGTATTCAACAATTATTTTTGCCTCTCTCAACTCTTTAGAAATAATAGAAAATAGATAACTTCAATTTTACAGGAGATGCAAGTGCTCGGAACATTGACACTGCAATGAAGCTTGGTGCTGGATTCCCAATGGGACCTTTTGAACTAGTAGACTATGTTGGTCTTGACACATCCCTCTTTATTAGTGAAGGTAAAAAACTAGATAAAAAAAAAAATCTTTACCTCCTGTACACACTAATTTCATCAGTGATTGGTGCTGCCCTCCCACTTTACTCTTGTGCATTTTTTTGCCTTACTCCCACTTTACTCTCTTATGCATTTTACTTAGAAAAGTGGCTTTTCAAGATATTGATATTTTCTAAGCATTAATTTTATTCAGTATAATCCTAGAAAATTAGTTAATATGCTGGCCAACAAGCATTTTTCATCAGATATAATTATGGGTGGGCTAGATAGCTGTTGGGATGCTGATTCCAAATCTGTTTTTGGTTTTCCTCTAGCACGTCTAGTTTTTGAGATGAGACTGATCATAATATATATAATGAATATAAAATATATATATAAATATATATAATACTATATATATAATACTATATATCTATCTATATCAGCGGTTCTTAACCTTTTTTGTGTCATTTCCCCCTTCAACCAGTTCACCCTACCTGATTTTCCCCTCCATTAGGATATGGAAAAAAGTAGCCTTGAAGACAAAATTTAATAACATTAGCAGACTTATAATACACACTAATTATATGATCAGCAAACAAAATTCTGCCATAAATTCCCCCTGAATTCCTGAAATTTCCCCCAGGTTAAGAAATGCTGATCTATACTTATAATAAAAGGAGTGTGTGTGTGTGTGTAAAATGGAAGCAGTTACAAACATGAAACTTCACACACACACATCGATTAGGTTCCCAGGTTGTGCACCTGGGTGTTAATAAATTAAATGATTAAAATTTGCAACATTTTTAGGTTGGTGTACATTTCTTTTTATGAATAAAGTTGTACTTTTACGATAAATTGTGTTGAAATTAACACGGAGTCGTATTTCGATAACTAAATGTGCTAGAGGAAAACTGAAAACAGATTTGGAATCAGCGTACAAAACTGGTCAAGAAAAGTGTGTATACATCTTTGATGAGAGGAAAAAGTTTGATTTTGTCGACCAGTGTAATTGGAAAGTATGTTGTCTGTGTTGCAAGACAATAAATGAAGTTAATGTTTCAGAAGAGCAATTGTATCTTCTTGTCTCATTCCAAAGTATGTTCCCAACACCTGGAAAATATCCTGTTGTATGTGGCCCTGTATCTAAACTACATTTTTCATTTGATAAATTATGTAATGCTTAATAAAAATTACGGTTAATATTCGTTTCAGCACATGACCTGGATTTTTGGATGACAATAAGTTTTTCTTGTGTAGAATTTAAATCTGAATCTATTTTCTTCTATGGTATTTCTTGTACAAATTGATATTAATGGAGATATAAGCAATTTATGGATTGATTAAAATCTACTGAAATAGCATGGTGGTGGTAATTTGTTTTACTCCTGTGGGTCGATTTTGATGAGAATAGGTTTTTCTGGTGTATTTTGGTGTGTTTTATTCAAATCTGACCTTCATTTCTTGTGCAAATGAATTATTGAATGCCTGGTTAGGTCAACTGTGTACACCCTTGATGATTGGTTAGGTTGTGATATTTTCATTAAAACTAACGAATCTGGGCCTTTGCACCCTGAGTTCAATCTGTAACCAACTGAACCACGGAAGCGTGTGTGTAAATGTATTTTCACCAAGGCTTTAATAGATGTAAGTACAAGTACTTCAGTTGTTTGTAAATAGCTTAATAATGATGATTTGACCTCAAATTGGTATTTTTTAAAATTTTATCACAAATTAATAATAGCCTTAGACCATTATTTTCCATTCTTGGAAAATAGTGGATTTAGATTATCTGTTAACAGTTATGAATTTTAATCATTGGTAGTCATTTAACTTATTTCTTGTTTTATTCTTTCATATTTCTTTCTGTATTTAGGTTTGGGGGAAGTGGATAATTACCTACAAATAATCCTCAAATTAGTCATTCATTTAGATCTATCTTTAAAGTGGATTAAAATTATTTGAATTGAATTGAATAAAGCGAAGGTGTTTTCACTTTTTATAGGATAACTCATATGTTTCAGAGGGATGGGATGAGTAACACGTATAAAGGAAATTGCAGAAGGATTCCATTATGAAGGTGGTAACTTTGTCCTACAAAAATGAATTTGTCATTATTTCTCGTACTGAAATTGTCAATATTCTGATTAACTCATCCTATTCACTTGATGCAGTCACAAATTTCTATAAATTATGTCTCTAAATAAAATGTTTAGTTTTATTTATGGTAAATGGTGGCAGCTTGATAGAATCTATGATGCTTTGATTCTCATCAAGCAGCAAAAGGAAATGTGCATTTCCATTAATTATGGAAATGGCAGATTTTAAAAAGGAAGTGTTATTAGTAACTAAAGTTTAATAGGGTATTCCCATATAAGATTTATAGTTAAATATTATTAATTTAATATAAAGAGGAACACCAGAGAAATCAAACCTTCGTTTTTTAATGCATTTCTACTGATGTTTCGGAATAATGCATTCCATCTTCATGGTTGATTCAAACATAATTCTATTGGATTCATGAGAATAAAGTTAAAAATCAACAGTGGATTCTGTTAAATCATTAATAGAACTGTTTATGTATGAATTAAGCCCTGAATATGGAATGTATTTTCGAAATGAATTAAAGAATAAAGACGGCAAATAAAATTTAATTAGAGATTCCATTTATCTTGAATTTTCAGGTTGGGAGAAAGAGTACCCGGACAATCCTTTATTCAAAACTCCCTCCCTCCTGAAGGAAAAGGTGAAAGAGGGGAAACTTGGAATGAAAACTGGCGAAGGGTTTTATAAATACAAGAAATAAAATATTCTTTCCTTGCATAGTTTTTTAGACAGTCACAATTTGGGTGCCTTAATCGTTGAATTTATTTTTAGTATGTGCATATCAATATATTCTAGCTCGTCGTACCACACATACGATAGTTAATGAAGATTTTGTTTCTAAATTGTGTATCTGCTTAATTTCGTTTATAAAATTGTCAGAAGAATTCTTTCAGATTCCTTTTTATTTCAATTATATTTTTTGTCGGGTTTTATAATTACTGTAAACTATGATAAAAAAAAAACGAACAAATTTTTTATATAAATTCTGTTTGTCTTTTTTCCTTCAAGTTTTATAAAGTATTTAATAGAATTATTTTAGCAGTTAATTTTTTCTTCATACAAATGGTTTTAAATGTGTGGTTCAAATGAGGATCTTTTGAATGCAAATCATTTGAATTTGACTTTTTATTGGAGAGGCTAAAAAATTAAACGTAAATGGGTAAGAATAAATAAATAAGGAGGGTCTATTGTAGCTTTAAGATCTACGAGTACATCAGCTTCAGTATTGTGAAGGACAGCTGTCATTCATTTAGAGGAGACCTTAAAGCCAAATCACACTCCGCATTTATCTCTGAATATGCTTCGCAACTTAATACAATATTGAACGAGAAAGCACCATAAGTCGAGTGTAAATAAAACAGATTTGTAAATAAGCAACAAAGATATTAAAATATACATACACGGTGGTTCAGAAGTTCTAACTCATTTTAATGGATAATTGACAGTTTAATTAAAGGAGACTTTCAAACTGTGATTCTTGCATTTCACTGCACAATCTAATGCGGGTACGTAAGCTGTTGTACACATTTGCAATAGTGTCTGTAATAATGTTGGAAAGTACTGATATTGTTCTTTAATTGTTCAAGTGTTCTTAGACGAGTTTGTATGCTGTATTCTTGAGGTAACCTCTCAAAAAGAAGTCGAGTGGAGTCAAGTCCAGGAAACGCGGTGGCCATTTAATCGGACCCCTTCTACCTATCCAGTATGAGGTATGTTCTCGTTCAACCAACTCCGAACATTTGTAGCGAAATGTGCTGGAGTACCATCATGCTGGAAGAAGCTCATTCGTTTCAGCAAGTTTAAATTATCAAGGTATGTATCGATTGTGTCCTGTAGCACAGTCAAATAAGCGTTTTCAGTCACATTCCCATCGATGAATATTGGTCCTAAGACTTTGAAATCATGAATACCGCACTAGACGTTTAGTTTAGGATTCGTTTGGAAATGTCCTTCAATTGCATGATTTGGATTTTCATCTGCCCAATACACACTGGTATGTCTATTGACGTGTCCAGTAAGGTGGAATGAAGCTTCATCACTGAAGAAAATTGATTGTGGGAAGTGGTGTTTGAAACCACTCGCAGAATTCTTCTGTCGCAATCGTCTCCGTGTAGTTCCTGCACAAAGGTGACTGTATGGATGGAACTTATTCCTTTTAAGTATTCTAAGAACACTTTGATGCGAAATGTTCTGTTCTTACGCAACTTTTGTACTTGCTAGTACACTTTCCGACATTTCCCCACTTGTGCTTGATCGCGGCCTACCACCTCTTTTTCTCTTCTACACTTCGTTTCTTTTAGTTTTTTAAGGAGACTTCCGACAGTTCGCTGATCAGGTTGTGGTTTTTCTGGATGTCTTTTGTGAAATTCTGCAGCCGCCATCCTCTGACAGATCCTCATCATGTAGAACTAATTTCACCTTTTTTGGGAGAGTGTAAGCTGTTGTATGATGTTGTTCTGCCATTTGTAAATCTTAAGGCTTTGACACTGAAAACCTGGAGTTAATACTACATAGAACCCCCCCCCCCCCCCCCCCCCCCCCCCCCCCCCCCCCCCCATGAGGCAGGACTTTTGGACCACCCAGTATATAATTATTAATACATTGATAGAAAAATAGTATCTTCCAACAGAACCAAGCTTAGGCCCTTTGCCGTGACATTGTTAGTACGGTAGTTGTGATTATCTAATCGTGTAAACTTGCGAAATTAAATATGTACCATGCTAAATCCTTTGGAAGGAAACTAAGAAATTTACTAGTTCAATTTCTGGATGTGTGACTGCTTGATTTTCTTTCAACAAAACCAGCAGGGTCTCTGCGTCAAATGCCGAATGGCTTTTTTTGTGTCCCCGCCATAACTCCTGACCCGCTGAACAAATTATGACCTTTGGATGGGCCCCATCTAAGGGTGGAAAATAACCGAAAAGTGTAAAACCGGTTTTCACCGTCGCTATATTCTTAGAGCCGGTTTTCACCGATGGGATTCTGTATGCTTTTTAGGGAGGTAAATGATCAAAATATTAAACGGAAATAAGGTTTTAATTGATTCAATCAAGTACGTGTAACATTTGAATTAAAAAGTTTATTATCGAACTTGATTTTTTAAATAACACTTGAGAAAACAGAACATTAAGTGTCTGATCTGACATTCTTGATCGAATCTTTGTGACGAATAAACCAGCAGCTGAAAACACTCTCTCGGACTCTACGCTGGTGGCTTTTATTGTAAGTAACGCCTCGTACATTCGATCCAAATTTTCGCTTCTATTCAAAGTAGCTTCAAAATATTTGAATTCATTGTTTACGTCAAAGGTCTCAGAAGAATCTTTCTTGGGTTTCATTTTCAGTTTGTTCATCTCACGCATGTACTCGTTCATAAGTTGATCGTCATCATTTACTTCACGACCTGAGCTGCATTGTGAATCTTCGAGTTTCGAAGCAACTGATTGGACTTGGTCGCCTGTTTCTGAAATCTGGCAAGCTTCTGAAAAAAGCCTCTTAAATGTATGATCCACATACTTCTTAAATGCTTGTCTTGAAGGAAAGAGGAACGGTGCTGCTGATTCATTTTTCAAGACCTCGGTATCGTGGAGAAAACTCAGCAAGGCGACAGCTTCTTTTTGTCTTCTCGATGAGTAGCGATCAATGAGACACTGACGTAGCTCAAAAGCTAAAGGATTGTTTTTGTTTTCAAATTTATCCAAAATGAACTTCATGGAAGATTCAGCTTTGAGCAAATTTGCATCTTCGGAAAAGAGTCCCTTCAAAACAATTTCCAGTGGACGAAGCGTGTCAAAGAGGCTCTTTAGAGCATTCCATTCTTCATCTGAAATCGTCTCTGTTGAGCGTATCACTCTGAGGGCCTTTGGAATGCAATATTTGAGTTTCAAAAATCTTTCTATCATGGCCAAAAGACTGTTTCACCTCGGTCTACAGTCAAGGATAAGCTTCATTTCCTTTCCATTAAATTCATCTTTGACAAAATCCTGCAATCTCTCATTTTTCAAAGGAGACTCGAATATGCGGCAGATTTTTCTCACCTTATTTATTACTTTTAAGTAATCTTCTCGAAGTTTTGGAAGAATAATTACGTCATCTATGTCGGACTAAAAAATTGTATCAGTGCATAAAATTTCACACTCATCTTCGCTTAACTCATGTGCAGAGTGTTCATCATCTTCGATGGCTTCATCTTCAGGGGTAGGGTCACTTTCCCCTTCAACTGAATTTTCAGCAGTTTTTTAATAGAAGATATCCGAAACCGCGAGATGTATAGCATGTGCAATGCATTGCTGGTGATCAGGTATTATTCTCTCCCAAATTTGACCATTACTGAGGCACCGTCGGTGGGGCAACCCACGATATGCTTATCTAGGTCCAAGCCAAAGTCTTCCAATCTTTTCCTAACGATTGCGATAGTTTTGGTGCTATCGAGAGAACCATTTATTTTCATGAGACCAAGAGACCAATGTTGATTTTCATCATGAATATTAATATTAATATATCTTTGGTTTTGCAAAGATGTATACTCATCCATAGTTAATGAATAGCGGATTCCTTGTCTCACCTCATTCTTGAAGTAGTTAACCAATTCATGTTTCTTTTTCTCATAAAAACTAAGCACCATTTTTCTGACACCATTATGAGAAGTTGGATGAGGCTTGTCGTATTTTATCTTTCTTAGGCTTTCTTGAATGAATTAACTTTTAGCAATTGATTGGAAACTCAGTCCATCTACACACGCAAGTTTCGAAATTTCCTATTCTATGGACTTTTTTTGCACAAACACTTCCACTGTTTTTTGTTTCTTCAATGGTTGATTAATCTGGTCGATGTTTTATGCCATGAATATTTTTCATGTGGGATGATAAACTTGAAGTAGAACCTCCACAACACTTTAAAACTTTGTGACATGTCATACTCTGCTTCTTTATTCTTTCGAGTGAAATGATACCAAGCATTTGATTTCTTTGACATGATGGAGTATTAAATCTTAGAATCTTAACTGATCAATGTGCATTGTGCAATGATCCACATAACATTCAAGACTGAAGCATCAATTATTTACACTTGTAAACAAACAAAAAACGATACGAAACGATGCAAAACGTAATTACTATGTTTTTGAACGTTTGGAAAAGTTTGTTTCATAGAAAATGGACCAAAGTGATCAGAGACTTGCGCAAAAATGTGAAAACCGGTTCTTATCGTCGGTTTCGGTGGTGATTACAAATTTTGAGAACCAGTTAAAAACGGGTTTTTTAAAACCGGGTTCCATCTCTAGCCCCTTCCTGTTTAGTCGGGGGCCAGAGGAGTGGGTTCTTCCCTCTCAGCTCCCCCCCCCCCCCCCCCCCGTGAACCCTTCTTTTACTCTGTATCTACTCCTTCCTCTTTACTACACCGAAGTCGCAATTCCTTCCTCTCATCCTCAAACAACTGTTTGTCCCATTCCTCCCCCCCCCCCATTCATTAATCAATCTATCAATCAATCAATAATTATTTATTTATAAAATAAATATTACATTTGTTGTTACAGTAATTTTAACAAAATAAGTAATTGTCAGTAGGACTATTTGTTTTAATTTATCCCTTAAGCTTTAGGCTTTACTGGACTCTCAGATTAATTAGAGCTAAAATACATGATATATAAGTCGTGTTCAAATTATAATTTGTACACAAACGAACTAATAGTGGAAATACAATATATATTAATCTTAATTTATTATTATACTGTAGATATGAAACAAATATAAAATTATTGCAGATATGATACGAATAAAGTACAAAGAGCTGATAGCTAGACACGAGAAATAAACAAGTAATACAGTAATGCACTCTTAAATTTAATTCTAGATTTTTATTAATATTCTATTATCAACCCTTCAAATACGGGAAGCGTATATTAACGTACATTTAACTGTCCCCCCGTAGCGGAAGGGTTAATCAAAATTTCAATTTGTTTTTAAGCGAATTTACGTTTGAAATATTTTTTTTTTATATCAGCATTTAAATCATTCCATAGTTTCAGTCCAGTGATAATGGGTAATTTCTGAGATGACATTATAAATTGAGGAATCTATTTCTGGTCTGATATGAATCAATTTCTTGAGTTACAAAATATTTATCTACTGTAAGTTAATGATTTTTTCTTACATTTATAAACAAAAATAAAATGTGCCAGTTTGATTATATCTTTGAGCTTCAATAGTTTTAGTTTAGCTCCCGCTCGTCGGTGGCCAAATCGGTCTCCCTTTTCCCGGCGGTTTCCCTCTAAACGGCGTAGCTCTCGGCAATTTTCATGGTCCTCTGTTTTTTATCTCTAGACTCCTCTCCCCGTCCTTCGTTATTTCGTTATTTACTCGGATTCCCGTAGCGCGCTTTAGGCCTTATCCTCTTCGAATCCCCTCATCCACTGGTTCACCCAGACTCAAGATAGGCTCATCGTCCTCTCCTCCCGCCGCAAGTCGGTCGCCTTTTGCTGGGTGCACTCCCACGTCGACGTCCCAGGCAACGAGAATGCAGGCGCTGCAGCGGGGAAGGTCTTCTTCCTGCTTTCTGACCCCGACACACACCGCCCGGCCTCGGATTTCACGTAGTTTCTTTGCGAAGCCGTCCTCTGCCGGTGAGTGGCAACGCCAGTGGGAAGACGTGCCCAGAAATTCTTTGAGGGCCTCGAACCCCTCGGTTCGCCCATGGCCTTCCTACTACCAGTGTGACCGACATCCCGAAACGGTTCTGGTGCCCCTGCGCATTGGACACACTCCCTTTACGCACAGCCACCTCATGACGGGGAACCCTGGCCCTTTCTTGCCCTGCCTTCGCCGCCGCCGCACGCTCCTGATTCCTCCCTATTTGCCCTCCCGGCTCCCCTTTTATTCTTCCTCTTCTGCTGGGTGACCACGCCCGTATCGAAGGATTCCCCCCTTTCTCCTTCGAACTCCTCTCTCTTCAGGGCTGGAAGATCATGCTATCACAGCTATTAGACCACCAGGAGAAAATATTGGAAACATTGTGTCAAGGACAAAACATAGATGTAATATATATTGACTTCGTTAAAGCCTTTGATAAATGTGACCATGGAATTATAGCGCACAAACTTAAGAATACAAGAATTACTGAAAAGCTAGGAAGATGGATATTTAATAGTGATGGGACGATACCAAAATTTTTAACGTTTCCGATTCCGATTCCGATACCACTAAAAAGTCTCGATTCCGATTACCGATTCTCGATTCCGAATTCTCAATATTTTTAAATATAATTCTATACTTGTTTTCTGGGAAATTGTCATATTTATTTTACTCTGTAAGATTAACTATTTACATTATGAGTAGCTATGGTAATATAAATTATAAATTATAATAGATTGGTTTAAAAATAAAAATCAACTGTAAGTTGTAACAATTCATTTTAATCTTCTTGATTACACATCATGGATATACATGTTTTAATGTATAGCTACAATACAATAAAAATAAAATTTGTTATCCTCTTTCATTTAAATTTTAAAGTTTACATTGCAAAACTGGTTCAATTAAAAGTTAAAGAATCGTTTTAAGAATCGGAAATCATGGTACAATTCTCTCGATTCCGAATCCGATTCCGATTCCTGAAAAATGCTCGATTCTTCCGATTCTCGATTCCGATTCCGATTAATCGTCCCATCACTAATATTTAATTTTCTGATTCAAAGAAACACGGAGTGGTAGTAAATGGAATTAAATCTGAAGTTTCAGAAGTCATAAGCTCTATCCCACAAGGTACAGTATTAGCACCCTTGCTGTTCATAATAATGATTGCAGATATTAAACCCATTAACGTCCATTGTCTCTTTTTTTTTTTTAGACACATTTTAACAATACAATTTACCTTACCTTACATAGGTTTCGCGCGATGATTTCTCATTTCGCGAAGGTCAAGCTTGTCGCCCCTCCTCTCGAGTTGGCCTGGTGAAGTAGTGAGTTGGATTCTTGCGCTCTCCACCTCACATAGCCAGGTACGCCCGGCTCATTCGGGATTGTTCTGAGCCAGGCGTCTAGTCTTCTTTTGAAGATGTCCACTGCGACTCCCTTCGTGTTTCTTAAGTCTTTGGGCAACTGATTAAACACTTTTGGTCCTCACTACAAAACTATTTTCTTTCAGGGTTAAGGATGTTCCCTGTCTCGCCTTCAATTTGAGAATACGACACAGTCTACCGTTTCTACCTTCCACCGTTGTTAGGGTACAAAGTAAGATTAGGGACTAGTTTCTCCATTATTTTCCAAGTGTAAATAATGGTGTATCTCTCTCTCCTCCTTTCCAGTGAATATAGGTCTAGTTCTCGTAACCTTTCCCAGTAATTTAGTTCTTTGCACCCATTGATCTTGGCTGTGAAGCTTCTCTGGATCCCTTCCAGCTGTCTAATGTCTTCTTTTTTATATGGGGATGTTAGGACCGAGCAGTATTCCAATTTGGGTATGATCAGGGTTTTCAGTAGAGGAATCATTACATTCCTATCCCTTCGTTTAAAGGTTCTCAATATCTGTCCCGTTATTCTCTCTGCCCTGTTTACTGCTATCTTATTTTGTGTTTCAAATTTCGCATCCTCTGTCATTACAACCCCTAAATGTTTTGCTCTGGAATTTCTCTGAATTTCCTGTCCATTTGGGGTATAATATTCCATGGATTTTAGGTCTTCTCTTTTTCCGTACCGTAATAGCCGAAATTTCTCGGTGTTAAACTTCATATTGTTGTCTTCCGTCCACTTGTAGATTCTGTTTATGTCGGTTTGTAGAGATCCTATGTCTTCTGGGTTTCTTATTTTTCTACTGATCTTTGTGTCATCCGCAAAGGATGTTACTGTGCTGTCTCTGGTAACGTCCTCATCTATGTCAGTTAGCATGATTATGAAGAGTAGTGGAGCTAATACTGTTCCTTGTGGTACTGACCTGAGGACCTCTGATTCTGATGAAGATACTCCTTGTACTGTAACAACTTGCCGCCGCTCACTAAGGAAATTATATATCCATTTCCCTACTTTTCCTGTTATTCCCATATATTTCAGTTTATGTATTATGACTCCGTGGTCACACTTGTCGAACGCTTTAGCAAGGTCTGTGTATAGTACATTATAGTTTTCATTACTTTCAAGTGCATCAATAATGTTGTGATAGGCATAATCTGCCTGACCGAAACCTGTGTTGGTTATCATTGAATTTTTTCTGAGTTTCCAAAAAGTCATAGATTTTCTGTCTAACTATTCTTTCAAATATTTTAGTGAAATGAGATGTAAGCGACACTGGCCTATAGTTTTTGGCCTCGGATCGATCTTCTTTATATATTGGGACTATGTTTGCGCTTTTCAGGATGCCCGGTATTTCTCCAGTGTCTAGTGATCGTCTCCATATCCAGTATAGGGGCTCGGCGATTGTATTCTTGCAGTTTTTAATCAGTGTGGCATTCCATTTATCCAGTCCTGCCGCTGAGTGTGTTTTTAGTTTCCCTATGGCTTGTGTTATATCATCCGTCGTAAAGTCGAAATCCGTTATACTTTCCCTTTGTTGTTGTTCTTCAAAGAACGCGTTTCTATCGCATATCAATTTGTCAGTTTTTGGGATACTGAAAGATGATTCGTACTGAGTTCTTAATATTTCAGATACTTCTGTTAGATCATCAGATAAAGCACTGTTCTCATTTTTTAAAGGTCCGATAGTCGCATGGTTTTTCGACTTTCTTTTTGCGTAATTATAGAAGTACTTTGAGTTAGCCTTTATCGCTTCTATAGCGTCGTCGTCGTCTTTTTCTGTATGCTTCTCGATTAGTTCCTCTATGACGTCATCGATACTTTGCAGTTTATCATTTAATATTTTTCTAATGTTGTTATCTTTACAGTTACTTAATTTTGCAGTCACTCTTTTTCTCTTTCGAAACAGTGCCCTCTTTTGTCTCTCGAACCTGCTTCTCTCCTCTTTCTTGTATTTTTGAGACATGTTTTTCCACAATTTCTAACGTCTTCTCCTCTAAAGTCATTAGCATCTCCTCCGTTGTCTTGGCCTCGAAAATGGTTTTCCAATCTATTACTTCCATGCTGGATGTCACATCTTCCCAGTTTATAGCTTTGGAGTGAAAATTAAAAATTTCGAATTTGCTTCTTTCTGTTGTGCGTGTTCTTTCCTTTCCTGTTGCCTTTATATTAGTTGTTATTTCAATGATGTTGTGGTCCGATATCATAGTTGGGGATATTTCTACATTATCAATTAGATTGCTGTTGTTTGTGAATACCAAATCTAGGCAGTTGTTTTTTCTTGTGTTTTCTGTTATTTCTTGCGTTGACATAAATTCATCAGCTAGAGCTAGTAGCATTTTTACCTGCTTCTGGTCTTCTCGTGTGCTCCCCTTGTCCTGGTGTATACATATATTTTTTCCTAACCTTTATATTTCATGAATGGGAAATTAAAATCACCACAGTGAAAAACATTTGGGGTTGGAGAGTGTAGACTGTAGATCTTTTACCCAGTTTCTTACCTCTGTAATGGAATCTGAAAATTTTGAGGTTGGTGTATTTGGGGATCTGTACATTACAATTAGTACCATATTTAATTTTTCAACTTTTGCTACACATTCTACATAGCTGTTTGAGGTACTTATAATCATTTTTGCCATATGCCTTTCGCGTGTGTAAATAGCATATCCTTCTTTACGTCTCACTGTTCTGTCGGCTCGGAGGATGTTATAGTTATCAATTTGTATTTCTTTTTTGTCAGTACACAGGACTAGCAATTTTCACAGTTCGCCTGGCAGTCCTTTAGATGGGTTTCGTGAGGCATGCAAAGTCTGCTTTGGCTTGCATGAGTCCTTTCAGGTATAAAACTTTGTCCGGGGAATGGTTTGGTTTAAGGCCCTGAATGTTGGCTAGGATTATTTTTATTTTCTCTATCGTTTTCGCATACAGAACTAATATATATATATATATATATATATATATATATATATATATATATATATATATATATATATATTATATATATATGACAGTTCACATACTAAGGATAAAAATATACACAATTGATTAGAAATAATACAGTAATGTCGAGGTTAAGTGGAGCTACAGACAGACGTTTTCGTACCAAGAAGTCCATAGCTTAGAGCAGGGCTTCTCAAACTTTTTTCACTTGCGACCCCTTTGGATCAGACAAATTTTTCGCGACCCTTCACTCAATGTCATAAAAGCAATAGGTACTAACACTGTATATTTATGAAAAAAATAATATTTTCAAATGTTTCTGCGACCCCCAATAATATTTACGCGACCCCTAGTTTGAGAAGCGTGGGCATCTCGGGGGTAATTTATGTAAGAGTCTGAAAGACCTGTTGTACAACAAATTTAGAGTTCTGCCAGAGCCTTTTTTATAATTCACCCAGAGTTGCTGTCCGTATATATTACTGCAGAAAGTCCGAAAGAGAGTGTCTTTAGCTTCACTTGTACAGAACTGAAAGTTTCTTATAGTCATATTTGATTTAGCACAAAGGCTTCAAGATTGTTTTTATATCCGAGTCATCACTCAAGCAGCTGGTGATAGTTTGACCCAAATACTTAAACTCTTGTACTTCCTCAATTACTTCACCTCTCATTTTAAACCTAATGTCAGTTGGCTGATTATAGCTTTTAGAATGAAATTGCAGTTTTTGTAACATTAAAAAGAATATCATGTTTCAGCGAATACATTTCGCAGACTTTTAGTAGTCGATCCAAACCTTTAACAGAGGGACTTATTAACACCATATCATCGGCATAAACTAAGTTATTTATCCTTGTGTTATCTATACAACATCCCACTGTTGCCTCATTAAGTGAAGCAATTAATCCGTCAATATACACATTAAACTGCATAGGGGAGAGCAAGGAGCCTTGTCTCACCCCGCAAGAGGAACCAAAACATTCGGATAGTACGTTGCCCTACCTAACGGTAAGAGATTGGTGGAAATACCAAAATTTCAATAAATTTATAATGTACATGGGAACCTTTCTGTCTTCTAGTTTTTTAAATAAAATATTTTGGTTCACTCAATTATATGCCTTACTTATATCAATGAAACGGCTATAAATAGCTGAATTACTGTAAATGTATTTAGATATTGTTTCTTTAAGTACATAGATACACAGGTCAGTTGAGTAGGACCTTTTAAGACTAAACTGATTAGGAGATGTCCATAGGTAATCATTTAATCGGAGTAACAAGAGTTTTTCTACTAGTTTCGAGAAGCAGGAAGCGACAGCAATAGTCCTGTAATTATTGCTGGACAGGATGTCTCCATACTTATTTTTGACCAGGGGCAAAATATATACCCTCATGAACTTTGCAAGCATGGCTGATAAGAGCAATGATATATGCAGACATACTACGTCATTGGCATATTTTAAGTGCTCATTCGATAGGTCATCTACCCCTGACGCAGAACCAGTCTTTAACTCTTTAATTAACCTCTTTACTTCAGGAACTGATATCAAAGTATTTTCCCTTGTCCCTCCCACAGGCGTTTCGCTGCAATCTATCTTAAGATTATCCCTACTCACACTGTTAAGAATGTTAGAGTAGTGGTTTTTCCACAGCTTTGCAATTTCAACCTCCCCCGTCACCCCATCGATTGTCGGAGGGAGGACACTTTCGACACCCGTTTGATTCTTAACAAATTTCCAAAATTTGTTGTTAGCGTTATTTATGCGAGCTTCACAGGCTTTTGATGCTCGAATAGACTCTTCTTCCTGTTTACATCGACTTCTGGCCGCCTTATACTGACCCCTACTTCTACAAATATTCATGTATACTGGTCCTAATCTGGGTCTACCCAGAATGCACCACAAATCATAGGCGTCTTTCGATTCCCTCTTCAGGGAGGCAATAAAATCATTCCATCCAGAAATAATCTTAGTATGATAGTTGTAAGAGTTAATCAGGGGACTTCCTGCTTCCCTTAACAGGGATACTATCTTACTATAATACCTATCTATGAGTTTACAGTGAGAATCATTTCAGCAAGGATTATTACAGGCAAGATTCCTGGGAGGTACCTCATTTTTCATTTGCTCGTTCTCCCTCCTCATCTTGTGCGGAACGCTCTTCTACACAAGCGTCGTTCTTTATATTAATTATAGTGTGTTGTTTGCAGTTAAAATGTATATATGTACGGCATGCGAAGGTGCCCCCTCAGGGCATTTGATTCCGCTTGTATGTAGGAGAATTACGAGTACTGACTAATCGGGGTCCTTAGTGTAGTGGTTAACATATCCGACCGGCAATTGGATGATCTTGGGTTCGATTCCTGGGAGGTATCTCATTTTTCATTTGCTCGTTCTCCCTCCTCATCTTGTGCGGAACTCTCTTCTACACAAGCGTCGTTCTTTACATTATGTATATATATATTATATAAATTTGTGTTACAAGAACCTGTTTCTGCGTTTCAAGAACATTTTTGCGGGTTTGCGCAGGTGACGGCACAATAAGCACGCGGTAGACCTACGTTGTAATTTATTAATTTCCAAACGCTCGTTTTTTTTTTTAATTAATAGCATGGCACCCCCGTCAAGTACTTGCAGTCGCTGTGAAGGGAAATTTGCCGCTTACGCGTTTACAATGGCTAATAATAATGAACAGTTAGTTTGCAGGTGGTGCTCAAGCATGGAAGTCCTGAGGAACGAGTTAGAACGTGAGAGGGAGGCCAGAGTGAGGCTTGAAGAAAGCGTGATGCTCCTGACGGCAAAATTAGAATCCCTTGAGACTCCAGTTACGACCCCTCCTGCCTCAGTTTCTACTAATAATATAAATAGTACTAATAGCCTCTCTCTTCCCCTAGTTCCCAACCCTTCGTTCGAGTGCGTAATGGAGCCCCATTGAGAAAACCTAAGACTTGTCTACCAGTAATAACAAACAATAAGTTTTCTGTTTTAGGTTTCGAAGATGCTGATGAACCGGAAATACGACTCGTTGGCGATTCCATTGTTCGAGGGCAGCTCGAGGAATTCTGTGGGAGAAACCCTCGTCGTAGGCGCCGTTACTGCTACCCTGGTGCAAGGGTGGAGGATATAACTAATAGTGTTGACCATTTTACAGACGAACCTCTGAGGACACAACGTATGTTATTCATGTCGGTACTAATAACGTTTTAAATTCTAGATCGGAAGAGCTGCTGGCTAGGTACAGGGACTTACTAGAGCGACTAAAGGAAAAAACTAATAAGATTGTTTTAACAGGTATACTTCCTCGAATTATCCAACGTAGCGATTTCTACAGCAAGGCGACCTATATCAACAATAACCTAAAGTCTCTTTGCCAACAGGAAGGAGTGCATTTTGCGAATTTTTGGAACAGTTTCTACGGCAGGAGGGACTTGTTCCTCGGAGATGGACTTCATCTTAATGACGTTGGAGCTGCGCGTTTAGGAAGACTATTTCATAATACTGTCTCTTCTTTTCAGGCTGCCGTAACTCGAACGGTCCCAGCGTAATTTCCACAAATTTCCCTGCGCTCGCGAAGGTGTCGCAATTACAAACAATTTGAAGGTTCTATCCTTAAATGCTCGTAGCCTACGAAATAAAATAAACGAATTTTTTTCTTTAATTGCTTGTAAAGACTATGATTTAATTGCGATAAATGAATCGTGGCTTAGCACTGAAACACGTGACTTTGTAGGGGAGTATCAAATTAGAGGTTATAGACTTTTTGTTAAAAACAGAATAGGTAGGCGAGGAGGCGGTGTTATGTTGTATATCAAAGATAATATTGCGAACGTTATAGAAGTAAAGCACACAATTCCAGAACCGATAGATTCGACTATAGCAGAACTTAAATTGAACGATTTCAAACTTGTTGCGGTTTATATAGGCCCCCTAATCAAACAGCTGATACGGACGAAGCGTTATATCGTGAACTAAAGAGAATAATAGGTAGTGAGCAGGCTTAGTTATGGGTGACTTTAATTGCGCCAACGTGAATTACGATACAATGCAGGGAGACGCGGAAGGTAATCGTTTAGTTAATTTTCTCGAGGATAGCTTTCTTATTCAAAAGGTTGGGGAACCTACGAGGTTGGACAGTATTTTAGATTTAGTAATAACTACGGATGATAGGCTAATCACTGATCTTCAAGTAATAGAACCGTTAAGCAATAGCGATCACAATATGGTAGAGTTTGTCCTCTCAGTAAGTCACTCGAAACCAGCTAACTCGACTAAAATTCCTAACTTCCAGCACGCAGACTTTTGTAAATTTCGAAATGAATTGTCACACGTCAATTGGGAAAACGTAATGGGGATCTCCAACGCAAAACTAATGTGGGAATCGTTTGAAACAGTATTTAGGACTATAAATGAGGAATGTGTACCGTACAAAATTAAGCGTGCGAAAGTAAACAACAAGCCCTTGTGGTTTACTTCTAGAGTAGGAGACATTATAAAGAGTAGAGATAGGGCTTATAGGCTACATAAGTGCGATAAAGACAATTTGTGGTTACGAAACAACTACATATCTCTAAGGCGTGAAGCGAAAAGTGTAATAAAAAAGTCCAAGCGCGAATTTGAAATCTCCATAGCTCGTGACGGTAAAGAAAATCCCAAGCGATTCTTTCAATACGTCAACAATAGAAATCCAGTAAAAAGTGTCTTGGGGCCGTTGGAAAATGTTAACGGAGAGGTAGTTTCTGAAAACAAGGAAATGGCTACCTTGCTAAACGAATTTTTTACGTCAGTTTTTACTATAGAAGATGTAACGAATATCCCTACGGTCATAGACATACCTTTTAATAATGGTAATATTTTGGATAATATTGTGGTTAGTGAAAGGAAGGTAATGCGCTATAGTGATAAAATGAAAATGCGTAAATCACCCGGGGCCGGATTCCATATATCCCATACAACTAAAAGAATTAAAAGAAGGCATTGTTGTGCTGCTAACAAAGATTTTTAATGCGTCTATTTCTGAGGGGTGCGTACCACATAATTTCAAGTTAACAAATGTAACACCTATCTTTAAGAAAGGCGATAAAGGTGCGGCGGGAAATTATAGGCCAACCAGTTTAACGTCTTGTAGGTAAGCTACTGGAATCAATAATTAGGGATCGTATAGTCGAACACTTAGAATTGCATAACTTGGTTAGAAATACGCAGCACGGTTTTAGGCGAAACAAATCTTGCTTAACTAATCTTTTAGAATTTTTTCAAAACGTGGTTGAAGTTTACGATAGTCATCGGGCGGTTGATGTAGTGTATTTAGATTTTCGAAAAACGTTTGACACCGTACCGCACAAAAGACTCATTGAAGAAACTAAGGCTCATGGAATCAGGAGTGTAGTAATAAATTGGATAGAAGAGTGGTTGCGAGGTAGGAAATAGAGGGTGGTCGTTGATGGAGCGGAGTCGTGTTGGGCTAATGTATCGAGCGGTGTTCCTCAGGGTTTTGTATTGGGCCCCTTGGTTTTTCTTATATATTTTAACGATTTAGATGTCGGCCTAGTCAGTACAGTTTCAAAGTGCGGATGACACGAAGTTGGGTGGTAGGGCGATTAATGACGAAGATAGAGGTAAAATGCAGGAAGATCTGAATAAAATCGTTGATTGGTCGGTCACATGGCGAATGAGATTTAATGTCGATAAGTGCAAGATTTTACATATAGGTTCGCGTAACGGTAATTTTGCATATATATGTCAGGGTAGGAGTTAGCAAGCGTAGAGCAGCAAAAAGATTTAGGAGTTATAGTCACTGGTGATTTAAAAGTAGCGAAACAAAGTACAGCAGCGGTCAATAAAGCGAACAAAGTGCTAGGTTTTGTAGCTCGGAATTTTGAGTACAAATCGCGCGATATTATTGTTCCTCCTCATAAATCATCAGTTAGACCCCATTTGGAGTACGCGATCCAATTTTAGAATCCGCATATGCGAAAAGATATAGACAAAATCGAAAGAGTTCAAAGACGAGCAACTAAGATGCTTCCGTCGCTTAGGTCGAAGTTGTACGAGGATAGGCTTAAGGAGTTAAAATTGACTACACTCGAGACTAGGAGGCTAAGGGGTGATCTAATCCAGGTTTTCAAAATTATGAATGGGTTCGATAACGTAGATACTAGATATAGCTTTTTCGAAATATCTCAGTATAATAGGACTAGAAATAACGGGTGTAAGTTGACAAGTAGAAGGTTCGAGACAGCAGTTGCCAAAAACTTTTTTACGCATAGAATAGTAAATAGGTGGAATAGTTTGCCGGTAGAAGTAATTAGTAGCACGCCTATAAACATGTTTAAAAATCGATTAGACGCATCTGTTGATTGATTGGGTATAGTTTAAGGTAGTAAAATTAACGCTTTGTAATTCGGAACCCACGTAAAATTGTAGGTCCTCCGCCACCACGGAGGACATGCACAATACACAATTACGAACACAGTTTGGTAGACCAGCCATGAGTGGATCCTAGGGTCTTTGTTGGTCTGAAACATTATAACATATATATATATATATATATATATATATATATATATATGTGTGTGTATATATATATATATATATATGTGTGTATATATATATATATATATATATATATATATTAACTCCTCCCTCTATGGCCTGGGTTGGTTCGAAGTCGACGGGGGTTCTGGTTAGGAGGCAGCAACGGATTTGTTACTTGTAGTAGATTCTTCTATACTACTCTCCGAGTTGTTCTATAGTGGCTCGGAGGATTCTGAGAGTCTTATTAAATTCTCTGAGGGTTCCCCGATTCTTCTTGTAACGTATCGAGAGATTTTAATGACTAAGTTCTCAGAAGAGACCACGGCTCGAAGGAGAAGATAAAGGCTGTTTCTTACTGTAATTTACTGCTAAAATGTACAGGTAGTGTTCAGCCTCGTAGTCTAATTCAGAATGAACATGGAAGAAATTTTGTGGGTTTATATACCCATTTTCTGCTAACATCATTATTATTAAATGTTGAAAAAGCTGTATTTTTGCACAATAGTTAAAAATAAAGTAACTTTTTGCTGTGACAATGTTTAAACAGATAAACAGGATATAGGAAGAGGAAGCCATATTTTATCTTAAACAGCGTATTTTCAGATCTAATGTTTTCCGGGTCTGCCAAGTTAATTAGAAGTGGAAATTGAACTATGCATATGAGCTAAAATTAATGGTTTAAGATTTACAATTAAATGCTTCGGCAAGGCATGACTTCATTTTGTATAACGAAGAGCGAACGTATACAAAATATGAACATTGCAAAAGTTACTCAGGATTCATTATTAAGCTAAATCTAAAAATGATTAAGAAATTTTAAAAAGAACCAGTCACCAATTATTTGGCAAAGAAGAAAGCACATCAAAAATTTATCGCAACGAAAAAATAATTAAAAAAAAAATAACGATATCGCCGAGTATACATTCCTAAATGGCGACATAATGTCGGGTCGTACATTGAGTACAATCCCAAGTACATTACTGAGTATATTGTAATTTTGATTTAATCCAACTATGATTATAATTACCAATTAATTCACATTCGTTTACTATCGTTAATTACAGTTTCATTAAAGTACATCAATTACATTATATTAAAGTATTACAGTTAATTACAATTAAAGTTAACTATAGGTTTTTCTTTTTTTTTAGTGTTTCATATTTATAGACAATTAGGATGTTAGGAGTATAACAAAGTACATGGGCGCAGACGGTATATATATATATATACAGGGCGTCCCAAAAAAATGTATACACACTTTAACAGCTGATAGCTCAATTGATGTTTCTTTCTTTCCAAGTTAAACCCATTAGAATTAATAATGGCAGTCAGACTAAGCTTTGAACAAAGGAAATTCATTCTAAAATGCTACTGGAAGTGTGAAAACGCAGTTGAAGTGCAAAGACAGTTTAGGAGGGAGTTTCAAACAGATCCACCAACGCGACTTACCATCACTCGAATTAGAGATAAGTTTGAAGCCGATGGAACTGTTCAGAATGTCCACAAGAAGCGTTCCGGAAGACCACGGACATCGACAAGCCCCACAAAGCAAGAAAGAGTACTGGAAACGTATCACCAAAGTCCAAGAAAATCTGTGCGGCAAGCGAGTCGTGAGGTAGGAATTTCAGAATCGTCTGTCCAACGCATTTTGAAGCGCTGTCAATGGAAAAGTTACATTCCAAGATTAGTCCATGCTATTAATGAAGATGATCCGGACCGAAGAGTGGAGTATTGCGAGTGGTACTTGGCACGATGTGGATGTGGATTGGACGAAGGGGTTTCGTAGAATACCCTCCGCGTTCACCAGACCTCACACCACTAGACTTTTTTTTATGGGGATACTTAAAAGACAAAGTCTACGTTATAAAACCTGCAACAGTCGCTCAATTGAGAGCAGCCATTGAACGAGAATACACACAAATACCAAACTAAATGTTTCGTGATGTTTGCGATTCCATTGCTTCGCGTTATCAGCAGTGCCTGGACCAGAACGGACGTCAGTTTGAAAACAGGCGTTGACAAAACAATTAAATAATGTCTGTAGATTCTATTACATTTTGAAAATGAAATGTATTTTAATAAACACTGCCTTTATAATTATTTAAAGTGTGTATATATTTTTTTGGGACGCCCTGTATATATATATATATATATATATATATATATATATATATATAACAATAATGTTTTATAAATTAGAAGCAAGCAAAAGGAGATTTTCACCTCGGAAGCTCTCGTTTTTGTCTGGTCAGCGGAATTCGAACATTTGTGTAAGCATGAACGAATATCTTGCGAGAAGTGAAATAAAAGAAAAAGTAAAAAGAATACATGTGGACGTATTTACATGTACGTAATCATGATCATCAGGGGACATGTACGAATTCACGAAGTATTGTACATATATTGGTAGTTGCACAATAGGTCGACAATAGGTAGGTTGATGAATGAATAATTGATACAATTAATAAAAGATAACGGTCAAAATAAGATATGGATGTATGAATGAACAACATAAAAATAATGACGTAGAGTGTAAAGTTTTTATTATTATGTTAAAGAATTTACCATACATTGAATACGAAAGATATCCACATACTAAACACGTGATTCAGTATTCAAGGTATGGAAAACGTGAAGAGAATTAAGTTACTTTATGACGTCATAGTTATTCAAATTATGCGATACGTCAATTCATAATTAATACGCCATAGTTATTCAATTCGTACGTACAGTACAAGTCATTATTGGGAGAATTTAGAAGAGATGAATTAGAGCAATATAGTAATGAAAGGTTTAAAGCCATTGTACAAAGAGTGAGTGAAACTATTAATTATATAATATATATATATGTGTGTGTGTGTGTATATATATACACATGTGTATATATATATACTTATACGAGTATACAGTAAATATTAAGGAATTGGGTACATTTGAGGAAGAATTAAGTAAACGAATGAAGAAGTACAGACAAGGGTTCACATCATGTCACATGCAATGTGTAGGGATGAGAGTTAGATGCAAGACAACAATAATTAATTATCATAAAGTCTATAATAAATGGAAATATGGGTAATATTGTGATGGAAATGTTGAACGATCTAAACCGTCGAGTGTCTTGTTTGTACTTTGAGGGAATGAAATTAAGGGACATTCGCTTCTCACAACGAACCTCCAATGACAAACATGGATACGACTTAACCACAGAAATTGTAGATAGCATGGTTGTGACACTGCGAAAATAGAAAGCAAAATAAAATTTTATCCAAACTCGCGTTAGGCGATTTTGGTTCTTATGTAAAAATGAATATTTGAATATAAAGATTATATAGGAATTATTCAGTGTTCATTTTTACACACACACTGTCCCTCTGTGGCGAATGTGGGAATACACCTTTCTTCGGTGTAAGGGCTTTCTTTGCCCTCGTGAACCATTGGACCCGTTTGGGGACCCGGCTGATCTCCTGCTTCTATTTCTCTCTTTCTCCTTTCACCCATTCTTTCTGGCTTTTCTCTCCTTTTTGGCGTTGTTTTTGGACCTTGATTTTGACCCCTTCCTAGGCCCTTGGGTGTGGGAAGTGGTTGCCCTGCACCCTTGTCGCTTTTCAACCAAACTAAAGCCCTGTCCCTGCCACCTTTCACCGCGCGTTGGATGAGAGTGGCCGCCTTTCAGGTACGGGTGTATCTCCCCTGCGTGACATCTATTGGCGGTGGGACCGAGTGTACCCACGATTCGCCTTTCCCTTGTTGGAGTCGGTGGTGGCTGGATGCGCGCGCGCGGGGCTGAAGTTTTCTTTTTGTTTGCTATGGATACTTCTCCACCTCGGCTTACGACTACTGCTTCTCATTCTCGGACTACTACTCTCAACACTCGGGTGGTGGGCAACCAGGCCCTCAAGTTCTCTACCACTGGAAGACCGCAACCTGATGGGGTTGACCCCCCTGTGGTAGCGGAATGCTTGCACACTCCTTTTCCGTTGCCGACCCAAGTCCGTCCATCAAATATGCCCTTGGACCTACACTCTCTGGAGCAGGGGTCTCGCCCCAGCCCACCTCAGCCGCCTTCGGGCAAGTGAAGTTCCACCCAGGACTTGCCCCCAAAACCCGGCTTCTTGCTCTCCCCGTATGCCCCCTTCACCCGCCGTCGGCCCACCTCCCCACGGAGAGAGCCCCGCGGCGGACGGGGAAGCCGGCACTCACGGCCATCCTATCGACCGTTGGATATCCGAGTCCACTTCGACGCTACAGCCTCCCTCCCTTCCAAGTATCCACAAATTCCTGGTGATCCGGCCTACCTCTGGGTCCCTTCCGACCAACTCTGAACGGACATGCCAGGCGATCCGAACCCACAGCAACTCCAGCCGCTATGATGTACGCCCACAGAGGGATGGCTCCCTCCTCGTAAAATCACGCTCAGCTGCAGAGACAAACGCCCTACTCTCCGTCACTTAGGTCCTTGGATGTTCGGTGTCCGTTTCCCCACACCCTCGCCTGAACCAGAGTCAGGGCACTATTTACGCCACCCGCCTATTGTCGATTGCAGTGAACGAGCTCCTGGAGGACCTCGCACCCCAGGGAGTCACTAAGATTTATCGCTTCACATCCTGACAGGGAGGCATCCCCTCCCCCACCCCGCGTCTGCTCCTTACGTTCAATACCTTAATCCTTCCCGACCGCATTGTATGGGGTATGGGAGACCGCGCGTCATGCGATTTTTCTGTCCGCCCATACATCCCAGACCCGACCCGTTGCTTTAAATGCAACAAGTTTGGACACGTTAGTTCCGTTTGTCGGCAGCCGCATCAACTGTGTTCATTGTGAACAAATCGCTCACCCTGACAGGTGCCCCAACACACCCAAATGCTCCAACTGTGAAGGCGCACACCCCTCTTCATCCCGCGAATGCCTTTTCTTCAAGTTCGAGAAGGAGGTCCGAGGCCTGCAGGTAACGGACTTCCTTAGCCCCCGTGAGGCACGAGACAGGGTACGGAGTCGGGAGGTGAGGCCGGGGGTGTCTTACGCCGCTGCTCTCGGCTCTGTCATCTCGGCACGCCGCCCTGGCCTGTCGCCGAAACCACCTTCGACTACTGCTCCCTATCCCTCCCAAAGGATATCCTCGCAGGACCCGATGGTCTTCTGTCCCCCCACCATCCCTCCTCTTCACGCACCTCACCTGCCACAAACTCGGCCGCGCCCATGAGTTTCACGGATCTGCCCTTGCCTCCTGGTGCTATTTTTTCCACCCCTCCACGAGACCACTCTGGTTCACCACCTTCCACCCCCAACATCCCCGGCCCCCTCCTTGTCAGCCACCCTGAGTACGCCCACCCTCCCACCCGCTCGGTCCTTCTGGTACCCACTATAGCCACCTAGGGTCCGCTGTGAGACCCCGGACAGGCGGGGAGGCGCCACTTTGGGAAGTAAAGTGCCCCCTCCTGGCCCGACCACGGAAGCCCGCCAAAACACTTCTGACCATCTCAGCCCACGTCGTTCAACGGCAAATGCAGCTCGCCATCTCCCGGGTGGAAAGGTGGGCGACGTCGGTGGGTTTCCGCCTCTCCACCCCCAAGTCCAAGTGTATGCTCTTCAGTAGAAGACCCACAACCCTTCCTCTTCCCTCTGTCACATTACACGGTAGTCCTCTTGAGGTGGTACCCTCCACGCGTTTTCTGGCATAACCCTAGACCGACGGCTCAACTGGGTTCCCCATCTCAAGCACCTGAAGCAATCCCTTCGACGTTCCCTCGCTCTCCTAGATCACCTCTCCCACACCACATGGGGTGCAGATCGACGCTCTCTTCTTCGCCTTTACACTTCTATGATACAGTCGAAGCTGGACTATGGCAGTGCAGTTTACGGTTCAGCCTCCAACGCCCGCCTCCGTATATTCGACCCGGCACTTAATAGAGGCCTCCGCCTCGCCACCGGTGCTTTCCGCTCCTCCCCAGCCTCCACGTGGACTGCAATTATCTCCCTCTCGCCCTCCGACGGGGTCTACTCCTCATGAGGACATACCTCCGTGGACAGAGGCTACCTTATTCGCTTCTGGGCACGGTGGTTTCTGAACTACCACCCAAGGGACGGAGCTGGCACTTCACTGAAGTGGTCCGCTCTTTCCTTGACTTTTTCAACACGCCTGCCCCCTCAGTTATCCCCATTTCATACAGCATCTACCCCCCCCCCCCCACTGGCTCCTCACCCCTATCAAGTTTTGCAGGGATCTGTGTGTCCTACCGAAGAATACCACGAGCGCCACGGTATACAGGTCACTCTTCCGTGAACACGCAACCCAACACCCGGACGCAGTCGCAATTTATACAGATGGTTCCCGCTCGGAGGCTGGTGCTGCTTCCTCAGTGGTGATTCTGTCCCAGCCGCTTTCCCGGGGCGTCAGCCTGCCCCGCGAGGCCTCCGTTTTTTCGGCGGAACTTTTCGCGATTACGGAGGCCCTCGACATTGTGCGCACCCACTCTGCCAGCCCCTTCATCATTTATTCAGATTCCCAAAGCGCACTTCTCTCCCTAGAAAGATTGAACCCTCCTCACCCGCTCGTCTGTACCATCCAGCAAACCTTCCACTTTTTAACGGCCTTCAAACACAAGACAGTCGCCTTCTGCTGGGTCCCGGCTCATGTCGGCATCCACAGTAACGAGGAGGCGGACCACACGGCAAAGACGGCCTGCTCACTGCCGGCCTCTTCCCGACCCCTCCCCTTCTCCGACTTCTTCCCGACTCTCCGCTCTCATTTTCGCTCCATATGACAGCGGGAATGGGACCAGGCCACACAAAATAAACTCCACATGATCAAGCCACAAATAGGATACTGGGTCTCCTCATTCCACCGGTCCCGCCATAAAGAAGTAATTCTAGCCCGTCTCCGCCTAGACCACACCCGCATCACCCACGGACACCTTATGGCGAAATCGCCAGCCCCCCTTTGCCCTACCTGCCATGCCCCTATCACTGTCATACACCACCTGGTGGAAGGCCCAAACTTGTCCGCCCTTCGTCGCAGGTTTACCTCTCTCGGCCGAAACTCCCATACTCGACTGTCTACGATCCACACTCGCCGAAGGCCCCCACTTTTCAACAGAAGCCATTTTCTTCCTCACTCACTCCCATCTGCTCCATCGCATCTAAGACCATACCCCTCCTACCCACTATCCAGCAACTGACCCTTACTCACCCCCCTAGTCTACCACCCCCAACACAGTAACACCACCCACCCACTGCCTCGCTGAGATATGTACCGCTTTCTATAGGTACGAATCGGCGGTAAATTAGAGAAAGGAAAAAAATTATATATGCATGTGTGTGTGTATATATATATATATATATATATATATATATATATATGTGTGTGTGTGTGTGTGTGTGTGTGTGTGTGTGTGTGAATGTAAGAATTACAGAGGTAGTCTGTTGAGTATATTGAGGGAGGTGTATGGCAGGATTGTGATAGAAAGAGTACGTGGCATTACAAAATGCGTGGTGAGTAATGAGCAAGGAAGGTTGCGAGGTAGAAGAGGTTATGTGGATCAAGTGTTCGCTGAGACAAGTGACGAAGAAAGCCTGTGAAAGGGATTGCACAGTATACATGGCCGTTATGGATCTTAAGAGATTGTATGATAGTGAACAGAAAAGCTTTGTGCCAGGTCTTGAGTATACATAGGATTAGAATTAGCGGTAGACTCATGAATGCGGTGAAGAATTTTTATGATGGAGGTAGGGCATGTGCGAGAGTAAATAAAGAACTGAGTGAATGGTTTGATATTAGTGTTTGTGTGCTTCAAGGTTATGTGATCTCCGTGGCTGTTCAATCTGTCTATGGATGGAGTCATGAGAGAGGTGAAAGTATGACTGCTGTGGTGAGAATAGGTGAGACCTGTCGAATCTGTTGTATGCGGATGAGACTGTGCTATTTGAAAGTGATATGCAGGAGGTTGTTGAGAGTTTTGTGGTGGTATGCGAAAAAGATTGTTAAAAGTGAATGTGGGTAGGAGCAAGTTATTGGTTGTGGAGAGAGAGGAATTCAGATTACCATTTTTTTTTATGCTGGAAGGAGGGGCCAAGGGCGAACGCCCACAAAAGCGCCCCCCTCCCCAATAGAAGAAGAACATAGCCAAAATCAAGGTACATGGTTTTGGAGATGCCCAGACACTGCGTTTGAAAGGTTCGAGGTCATAGACAGGGGGAAAGATGGATTGAGGAAGATTGTTCCAGAGTTGACCGGTTCAATAGATGAAAGATTGAGAATACCGATTAACCTCTGCGTTAGAGAGTTGGACAGAACAGGAATGAGAATGCGTCGAAACTCTGGTGCTGCATGCTCACCTTAAAGGAGGAGGCATGCAGTTTAAGAGTTCAGAAGAGCAGTGTCCGTTATAATAGCGATAGTAAAGAGAGAGTGAGGCAACATTGCGGCGAAGAGAGAGGGATTGGTGAGACGAAAAGCCTTTGATTCCACCCAGTCAAGTATGGCTGTGTGGGTTGAGCAATCCCATACAAAGAAGCATATTCCATACAGGGGCGGACAATACCCCTGTACAGAGAGAGCAACTGAGCGGGGTTGAAGAAACTGCGGAGGCGAAACAGCACACCTAACCTCTGAGAACCTGTTTTGGAAAGCCGAGCGTATATATGATCTTTCTAGGAGAGCTCATAAGATAAGGAAACCCCAAGAATGTTAAGAAAAGAGGAAGGATTGAGTTGTGTATTGTTGAAAGTAAAGGGATAGTCGTGTGGAAGATTGTAACAAGTAGACAGAGGGAGGAAAGCCACAAGATTTTCTCTGACCCGATCAGATATAGCGGAAAGATCAGAGGTCAGGTGTCCCATAGCCGTCCTACGCGAATCATAAAGTGACTGCTGTGAGGGACGCTTTGGGAAGCGGCTGGAGAAGTGAAGAGTGGAATGATCGGCATAGGAATGAATTGAACAGAAAGTGCGAATTAAAAGCTCATTAATAAATAAAAGGAAAAGAGTGGGCGACAGGACAGAATCCTGAGGAGCACCACTGTTGATGGCTTTAGAAGTAGGCTGACCATATTTCCTTGAGACAAAAACGGGACATTGGGATGGCAAAAAAGGGACGGGGGTTATGTAATATTCTGTATTCATGAAAAAGTAAGTACATAAACCGGGACAAAATTGACATTTTTATTAAAACGACGGGACGGCCAGGAAATATAAAAAAAACGGTACTGTCCCGTTCAAAACGGTACGTATGGTCAGCCTATTTAGAAGAATAGTGGCCATCTACAACCGCAGCTATAGATCGGCCACAAAGGAAATCGGAAATGAAGGCACAGATAGAAGGATAGAAACCGAAGGGGGGTAGTTTCAAAATTAAAGATTTGTGCCAGACTCTCTCAAAAGCTTTCGATATGTCTAGCGCAATAGCAAAAGTTTCATCGAAATCCCGAAAGGAGGATGACCAATTGTCAGAGAGATATGCAAGAAGATCGCCAGTAGAGTGTCCCTTGCGGAATCCATACTGACGATCTGAAAGAAAATTGTGAGAAGAAAGGTGTTTAAGAATCTTCCTATTAAGGATAGATTCAAAAACTTTGGAAAGGCAAGAAATCACAGCAATTGGACGATAGTTGGAGGGTTGAGAACGGTCGCCCTTCTTTGGGACAGGCTGAATGAAAGCGAACTTCCAGCAAGAAGGAAAAGTAGGGCAGAAAGAACATCTTTGGAAGAAATTCTAAACTCAGACATAATAAAGTCAGAGGGAGGAGATGAAGGAACAGCACCGGAAACTTTCATGGTTGAGTTGGAAGCGAAAGTTTGAGCGAAGAGTTCAGTTTTGTCAGGAGTAGAGACCGGCAACTCAGCCGTCAGAATGGAAAAGAGGGAAGAAAAAGAAAGTAAAGTTTTTGAAGAGATTCTTAGCTAGATGCCAGAAAGAGCGAGAATTAGAATTGGATAGGTTTTCACATTTTTGTCTGGTGAAGGAATTTTTGGCGAGTGAAAGAACAGAGTTTGCACAATTCTAGGCAGAAACATAAGCTGAGTGAGAGTCAGGATTTGGATGGTGACGGTACCTTCTGAAAAACTCCTCCCAGTTGCGGATAGCATTAGGACAAGTAAAGTTAATCAAGGTTTTTTTTGCATGAGTAGTAGGAATAGAATATGGAATATACGCCTCCATGCCCGAGAGAATCACCTCCGGGATGCGCTCAGCACACCCGGAAGAGCCCCGGCCACGGAAGCAGTAATCATTCCATGGGAAATCACAGAAGTACTGCCTAAGAGCCTCTCAATCAACGGTGCCTCCCCTTGTGAGGATCCAAAGGCAGGATTGGAGCGATAGGACAGGAAATATGATAGATACAAGATTGTGGTCTGAGGAGCCCAACGGAGAAAAAAGTGTCATCATTCTCCTTACTCTGTGAGAGGTAATAAATAAATCCAGAATGTTGGGCCTATCTCCAAGGCTATCGGGGATTCGAGTAGGGTGTTGTACAATCTGCTTAGGTCATTTAGGATAAAAAAGTTGTAAACTAGTTCACCAGGGATGTCAGTGAAATAGGAAGAAAGCCAAAGGTGGTGGTGAACATCGAAATTTCATGTGTTAAGTGCGTCATATATGACAAATTGGCTGGAGGGAAGCAAGTACACAAGGCTTTGTAATGTAAGTACCGTAAAGAAAACGTAAAATATAGTTATAAAATACGCACGACATTTATTGCTTCACTAATAATGCAATTTATTTGTACAACATAAAAAAGTATATTAATTTAGGCCTATTCGACATAGTCATAGTGGCACATTACGTTTTGCATTTTGGAAAAATGGTATAAAATAGCACATGATTGCCATAAGTTTGAGCACAACTGGCGTACATATACGCAACATCCACCTTTGGAGTGAAATTGAGTATAGAGAAAGTAAGAGGGTACAGAAAAGGGGTTGTTGTCAGTCGTCCCAGACACCCGAGTTTGAGGTTTGGAGGAGGTGGTGGTGTTGTTGTTTGCCTGATTCACTTTTCATTAATTTCTGTAATATTCGTGGCCTATTCTAAAATTTTCAATCTGTTAGAGGCTTAGAACATTTGGATTGGGTGGTAGTAAATCCAGTCCCTCTACCTAGGTCTTTGTTCTCTGTATCGGCAGCGCGGGAGCCAGAAGTGGGGACATTTATAGCCCCCTCCAACGTCCTCAACATGACTGCACGCACGCGTGCGGCGCTTCCAGACCTTCTCAAAAATAGAGAGAGTCCTTACTCACATACTTTTAACAAGCCTTTTCCATGCCAACATTTTGATGGTCGCCTCTTGTGCGTCACCCAGATGAACTCCACGTTTACTTCACGCAATCATTCACCAAGTCCATCCATCATCTCTACTTTCCTCTCCTACCTTCGCACTCGTAAAGTTGTCGGTCTCCTCCGTCATACGTCCTTAGATGTTGCGAAGGAGGTTAAGCAACCCCAATCATTATTATAACACGTTCTTATAAACTCTTTTTACACTCTTATGTGATGGTGAGTCATGAAATGCTAGAGGTGGTTGTCTTTTAAATATTTGAAATATGTATTGATCAAAAGAGGTACACGTCACTTTGTGACATGTTTTCATAAAGGTATGTTAGTACTGACACTTTTGTACAAGTGTGAAACGCTGGCATGGCATAAAAGGGAAAAACCAAGAGTAAGAGCAGTTAAGATAGATAGATAATCTGAGTGGTGTGTGTCGGATTGAGAAGATAAAAAATCCTGTGGTTCTGCAAAGATGTGGTGGTCAGAAGTTCGTGGAAATTGAGGTGCGCGCGCTCAAGTGGTTTGGACATGTGGAAAGAATGAAAGATAACGGAGTGTGAAAGGAATTTATAAGAACGTGTGCGAAGGTAGGAGAGGAAAGTAGGGATGATGGTTGGACTCGGTGAATGATTGCGTGAGTTAACGTAAAGTTGATCTGTGATGCACAAGTGGCCACGAAAAGATTGGAATGGAAAAGGTTTGTTAGAAGTATGTAAGTAAGGACTTTGTATCTATTTTTGACAGTCTGGAAGCGCCATCACGTATGGCGTAAGTGCCGCAGACGTGCGACGTAGTCATATTGGGGACGCTGGTCGACCAGAATGTGTGAATGGATGTATAGGCTTGTTTCTGCCTTTTTTTTCCTTCACTACCTTCTGTATTTTGTATCCATGGTTTTTGCCTTTTCACCCGAATTCGTTGGGAAACGATCATTTATATATATTATATTTCCTAAACATGTCAATAGATTTGTTACAGGTAGAAAGATTTCACTACCAAAAAGCAGCGCTTTCCTCATACACCCATATTCAAGGTACGAGCAAGCAGATCCCAGCATCATTACCAAGTGTATAGAGGTTCATTGTACTAACTAGGCTTCCGTGCATGGTTCATCGCCACTGAAAGCAACTATGCTCTGCGTTATCATAATCTGATGGTGATCAATTCTTAATCATTTCCTCGCTTGTGTTCACAATTTGAATTGGACACCCCTTAATTTATAGGTCCAGGTGTATAATTATCAAGAGCAAGATAAGATACACCAAGTTCCCCACCCGATCCAATCACAAGTACCTTCATATCTCAGACCGACAAGTTGCTGCTACTTTCAATTTTAATTTAAACTTTGCATGTAGACGTCATTAACCCATTTATATTCCTTCAGTTGTTAATGCCCTTCATATTTATTAGCAAAGCAACACCCCTTACTACCACCTTTGTCCATAACCAATTTCATACCTTGCCATTTCCTTCAAAACGTTCGTCCAAATTAATTTTGCTCTTTACAGCCTCTGGATCTTCATTTCTCTCTCAAATTCCATACCGCCAAGAGCCCGGAAACATCTCCAAGAACAGCTTTGGCTAGCTGGTTGCTCAAGTCCGAGGCTTCTATTTTCATTCGAAGGAGTTTTTTTTTTTTCCAGATGCGACCTCAGCCTAATCTCCAACCCTGTTACGCATAGGATACAACTCCATCCTCAGGGTTTCACCGTAGTCACCTCTTATGACACGCGGGATCAAGACAGGAGATAAGATTTTAACCCCGTAACTCTACAGTGAAGAAAAACTAATCCTCCAACAGCATTCTTTTAAAAAAATTTCGCCTCCTTATTTTGTGATCAAAAGAAGAACGGCTGCGGTACAAAAAGGGGTACAAAAACAAGCAAAGTGTGAAGTATTGCAAATGACAATCATTAAACAAAAATTGACAGCCGTAACGGAAATTAATCAGTATATGTAAAACATTTCTAAAAAAAAATAAAACTAATTATATATGTATGTATATATATATATATATATATCTATATAAAAAACTGGATTTTGTGTTTATACAATGGTAAAATATTTATACACTCATTTATTTATCTACACTATTTACACGAGAATAACGCCTTATGCATTGCGCTTTCAATAAAAAGGATATGAGCAAAGGTTGAAAGGTATTTACAAGAATGTAAACGAGTGGCGCATACTTTAATTTCTGTACTAACCCCTTTCGAGTGAAATTTTTTTATTACCGAGCGTAATTTATGTAAATGATATTTCTTAACCAAATCAAAATTACGAAGTCTACGCGCTTTAAGGCAAAGCCGATTAATCGTTGGTATAGTCTAGTCTGCAAATTATCCGTCAAATAATGATGAAAGCACTGATGAGAACTTTAGGTTGACTATAAATTGCACGGAAGGAGTTTATAAGCGCCAATTCAAGGATACAATAAACTATGATTTCTATGGATAAGTAATGGTCTTGGCTTAAAAAATTCATACCATCGAACAGTATGACTCGAAACATGCAATAAATGGATGAGAATTAATCGTAAAACTTTAATACAGCAATGCTTAGAGACAAGAAAAAAAAGACCTAATAATTCATTAAAACAACTGATTTCACTTACTCTACTATGGTATCAACAAGCCAAATTAATATAATTTAAATACATATAAAACTTAGTATTCTATTTACACAAATTCACACTACAATCAGTCTCGCGTCAATTAAGAAATAAAGCATAACATGTAAATACAAAAACTGAAATAACGTAACAATTTTCTATGTACAAAAAACGAAAGCGAGTAACGCTTTTGATTATAACAATCTTTCATATCCATTACAAAAGTTAATAATTTCACATCACTTGTTTAGAATCAGTATACTGATCATACGATTCTTAGAACAAATCTGACCATAATAGAGCTTTTATGGATATTTTATTGCTATTGAATGGCTTACCCAAAAGCAGTTAATTCGTCTAACCCTCATCATCTTTGATGGAGGAACCTATGTAACGAATGTAGAATAAATTAGACGCGTATAAATACATTTATGGATAAAATATGAAGAGACTGTTTATCAGTGACACAGAACAAAAAAGAAATAATAAACTCTGTGTTACGATCCTAAGTCATCTAAAATACCATGCTGATGCATTTGGGCCTTTAGGAGAGCGTTATCATTCTTTAACACATCGTTCTCCCTCTTCAAAATTTCAATCTCCTGTTTGAGTTGATCCGAACTTTGTTTCATCTCGGCCAACGCCAATCTTTCAGACAGGAGTCGAACCTGTTTCTTCAAATCTTCGATATGGTCGCACGCCTTGGCCAAAATCACGCCTTTGCTCTGAAGGAAATAGATCAAGTTCATAAAAACGAACTATTATAGAAACTAATGTTCGAGTGGTGGGAAATAAGAAGATGCAACCTAATTTGAATCTAGATACCGATACTATCGGCACATCCCTAATTTTAATATGCCCATATTATTATAGGAAATTATAAATACTACACACGCGAACATTGCAATTTTTAGATTTGAGATAGCCTGATAGGTGACACGGACACCATCGGTGAAACACTTCTCGTTTTAATTCGCTAATTTATAATTATTGGGAATTCGCGGCCCGACGTTGTTTTCAGCTGACTATATTTATCATTATTTACCATATTTATCTCGTAAGAAGCTGTTTTATGTATAATAATACTGTATTATACTGGTTTGAAACGTAAAGTGGCCGAAATTTCAATAACGGTCTATGAAATGACAGTCAGAACTTTGCTTCATGCGAGTTACAAAGGCACTTGAGACTAAGTTTGGCAGGCTAAAATGAACCTTATTTATTATTATGGTATAAGGTCCAAATTTGCGTCCTACATAGAACTCCTGTCTTTTTCAGTTGAAGGTGAAATAAGAGCGATATTTGCAGGATTATGGTATGGATTGGGAAAGCTGGTGTTAGGGTAGGAGTACTGTTAATGTAGGAGCACTATAATAATTAATAATATTAATATATCATCATCTGTGTTAATGAATTACTGGGATTAAACATAACTTTGTCTTGAATCACACAATAAATAAAGTAGAAAAGTATAGGAGTATCGGCCATATTTTCACCTTGCTGACACCGATACTCCAAAAAAAAGCCGATACTGCCGAGACCGATACTATCGGCACATCCCTATTTGAATCTCGTACAAAGCTACAATAATAACGTTTACGGTTGTTTAACCTCTTTCATAACGGTAAAAGTTTACGCGGGATCAGAACCACGGGTTACTACGTCTCAAGGCGAAGGACGGCCACTCAACAGACCTAACGTCTGATCGCTAATCTTACGGGAAGCAGCAGCAGTGTTGCGGCGTGGCAAAGCAGCAGAGCCGAAATATTATACGCTACATAAAACAAAAATTTCTAAAATTATTTTAAGTAGGTTATCGTACCACTTGACTAGTCTTCGTCTGCACATCCGAACATTCTGGCAATATCTTCGCGAGTCGACAGATCCAGTTGTTAATCTTATCTCTTCTCCTTCGTTCAACTTCATTATGCGTGACTCTTCTTTTCTCCTCTCTGCTCGTACTCATTCGCTGACTCAAAACAGAGTCTGTTGTGCGCGGAAGGAAAGCTCTTGTGCCGGATGTCACATTGGTTGAATCGGAAATAAGATATACTTGCCCTGCACAGTTAGGTAACTTTATTAACAAAATATGGAAAAATAAAAAGGATTTCCATTAAGCCTTCCACTTTACTGCGAGTGACAAAAATTCAGGACACAATCGCATTACTCTGTAGTAGGGTGGAGCAAAAAAAATTTTCTTTTCACAAGTGCACTTTACAACAGTGTGAAAATGTTGCCAAATGTCATTTTATTACAAGGTTATTTAAGTCTGCCACAGAGGGTGTACATTAGGCCGGGTCGAAATTTTTGATTTCTTAGGTACATAGTGTGAGGTGGTTCAATCAATCATAGTAACACCCTGGTAAAATATTTTTGAATTCTGAGGACCCCTACCCCCCCTACCGGTTTGTTTTTTCAGAAAATTCGATAATAAAAAAAATTTCGAAGTAAATCACAAATTATTACTAAAGTTCGCTTATAAAAGTTATATTTATTTTTTAATGAAAAAAAATTAAAAAAATACAAAAATGCATGAAAAAAAAATTTGATACATAAATTTTTAGTTATTATTGGTAGAAATTAAGAGAAATTCAATAAAATTTTTGACCTAAAACTAATTTTTTTTTTCATTCCTTCCATTGACCTTTCCACTCAAAAGTAGGCAGTTCTTTTCTAGACTAAATATTTAAAATAAATTTATGCCGATTAATATAACCAATTCTTTCCTGGCTAGATTTAGTTACTAAGTTCACACTCCGTTCAACGCTTTGGCTGTGACATGGAAAATCTAGTATTTCTAGAGGTTTAGTTCTAATCTGAAGCAATTGCTCATTCTGAAGTTTTGGCTAAATTTTCATAGGTATATCTATTTTGAAAATTTTCTATTAATTCTAAGTCTTCTCCATAATCTAAGTCCTCTCTGTCTTGAAAATCGACATCTTCATTATCATCATCTATCACTTCTGATGATGCAAATTCCCTTGCTTCTCTTAATCTTTCTTTTGATTTCTTTTCCCTTTCCTGTGCTTTTTGGATTTTGCCTAACTTTCTCAAATTACTTGAAGTAGTTTTTCATCAATTTTTCTTAACTGGTTTTTTTTTTTCTTTCTTTTTGACCAATAAAAACTTCCCATTCTATAATAGGTATTTTATGTTCACACCTACAAAGTTTTCTATCCCTTATGCCTTTATCATAACAGTGGCATGGAGATATGTCAAACATCTCGTCATATTTCTTTAATTTTTCATAATATTTTTCATTTCTTTTTATCATAGGGCATTTAGTTAACTTATCAGCATCTTCTATAAGTCTAGTAACTCTAACATAAATTCCCTTTGTATCAATTGTTGGGAAAGAAATTTTTTTGCCAAATTTCTTTTGTTCTTGAACAACTACGTTATAGCAATCATTTTTACTTATTTTACCCTGTGCTTTAGATTCTTCCTCTCTAACAATAAAATGGAAGTGCCTTACAACATCAGCTTTTGATGGCGTCATGGCAGATGAAAATTTTGCTGGATATCCGAAGGCTGCATTGTGGCTTCTTTTTCTAGTAGCCATAATTTAATTTAATAAGATTTTAACTACATTTTATTTATTACTGATATTTTAAAATTAAATAACATATTTTAATACAAACTTTTAACATTCTAGGTACCTAAATAGGAGTCTGGAGAAAAAACAAAAAATAATGTAATATTAGGTCTTAAATCTGGTGCTATGAGTCAGCACCGGATTTAAGACCCTACCCCCCGATCGCAAAAAAAGTTGGTGAATGATCTATTCTGATGTAATTCGTGCCGGGGAACTCGATTTTGGCCATCCGAAAGCAAAAAAATTAATATTTAGGGTCGATTTTTACGATTTTCGATTTTTGGCCTATTTCCCATACAAATTCATATGGAAAAAAGTGAGTATCGGTAGGGGGGGGTAGCGAAGGTCCCACAGCCTTGATTTTTGGTGTGGATACTACTATTACAAAATGATCAACCTCACAATATGTACCTAAGCAAAATCTTGACCTTGACCCCTTTTCGACCCGGCCTAGTGTACATATTTCAAAGAAATTGTGTTTCATTAAGTTATCACTCTCGCGTATGCGTGTTACTGTAAAGCGTGTGTCGTAAATTTGGCTTTTGTTGTAGCTTTATGCACGTTTAATATGTATTCTCTGCAATTTACTCTAACTTTATGCATTTTATATAACTAGTGCTTGTAATTTTTTTCAGATATTTCAGAAGCATTGTGTAATATTAATTGAGCTGATAAATGACTCCAAGTTTCCAAACAAAGTTTGGGTCTTCATTGTTTGAAAACAATTTTAAAATGTCTACAGAAAAGCTTTTGAAGACTAGAATAGACTTGAAGTGTCCGGTTTTCGGTGCTCCAAAGGATTTAAGTTCAAATGTGTTGCCTACCTATTTAGAAACTATGAGATACAACTACTTTCTGCGTCATGAACTACATCGTTCTATACCAGTGGTTCTCAAACTGGGGTACAGCGTACCCAATTTTAGCGGATACGCGAAGGCGTCCTGAAAATATAACCCTTTTAATTTTATATACGATTAACAAATGGCCACGAGTCACACGGTCGTAAAGAAAGTAAAAATTCTCTCTAGAAAATCCAGAAAATCCAGAAAACCAGAAAATCCAGAAAATCCCGTGAAAGAATTCAAGGGGTACAGAAGAAGAAAAGGTTTGAGAACCGCTGTTCTATACCTTCAAAAACCAACCCATCTGTATTCAAAGTTACTGGAAAAATGGCTTTAAAACTACAAGTATGGCGTAATCGAATGCTGTATACAATGGTAAAATAGAGAAATTTGAAGACCAGTCAAATACATTATTTGACATTACAGCATACAAGTGCAAATATTTCCACAACTATCACTGCAAAAAGAGAATCAAAGGTTCCACCAATTGAAAGATTGTTCCTCAGTGATCAATAAAATGAAAGAAAAATGTTCATGGGTGTAACTGACAAAGTTGAATCTGATAAAACTGGAGAGAAAGCAACTTCGATCTATACAAGCTGATAAAAGAAAGAAATTTTCCACTTAGTAAGGAATCTATAGAAGATATCTCCTCTGAAGAGGGGGAATGACTGACAATGTTCGAGTGCGCCCATCTTGCAGCAATACTCAAATGAGCGCGCCTCCTAAGGCAGTAGCGAGAGTTTGCGACCGCTTTGGGGTTTCAGATACGTCAGATACGTCAGCAGCAATAGCATCTGCTGCACTTTAAGACTTTGGTATTATTTCAGAATCTGACTAATCAAAAGTAATTGACAGGAGGAAGATTCGAAGGGAGCATAATAAAAATAGATCCAGCCTCGGATCCAGTCATTTTGAATGGTTTCTACTTCGATGGAAGTGATCAGACCAGTACAACAGAAGGAAGGCCAAAACTATTATCGAACAATGACGAAAGAACACGTTGCATTTGTGAATTAACCAGGTTCAAAGTACTTGAGTCATATCGAACTGAAATCGGGAAATGCTAAAAATATAGCAGATGGACTAAAAAATTTTTTTACAATACATGAAATCAACCAAAATCATTTAATTGAAATTGGTTGTGATGGCACAAATGTTAACAACAGGAGTAGTTATAAGGCTTCTCAAAGAGTATCTAAAGAGACCAACCACTTCAGTGGCAAATATGTTTACTCCATGCCAACGAGCTTCCCCTCAGACACCTTTTGAAACACTTTGTTGGTAACACCCTTGGTCTACAGCTCTTATCAGAGTTCACTTGGCAAAGTCCCTGAAAATTGTAAGAATGCCGATGTAGCTGAGTTTGAGCCAACCGAAATCAATCTTCCGTCAATTGAAGTAGAGCTTAGTACAGACGAACAGTATCTTTTCTATATTAGCCACGCAGTGTCAAGCGGACATTACACAGTTGATTTAGCGCGTCGAAATCCTGGAAAAATGGTTCATTCTAGGTGGCTGACAACAGCTAATAGAATCTTACGTTTTTTATATTGGGAGTGGTGAGCCATCATCAAACCTCAAATGTTTAGCAGAATATGTTGCTAAGGTGTATGTATTCTCCAATGTGGTTTATGATTAAAACTAAATCATCTTGCACTGAAGGAGGAGGAAAACATTTGTTTGAAATGACCGCTCAAGATACCTTAATGAAAACCTGAAAGTAATAATTGACTCTGTCATTAGAAGAAATGCGTTTCATGCTCATCCAGAGAATCTTTTGTTATCAATGTTAACTGATATATATATTATTATATATATATAATATATATATATTATATATATATATATATATATATATATATATATTATATATATAATATATATTATATATGATTGTAGTACGAAAACTAGCTTTACAGAGCATGTTACACGCGAGAAATGAAAGACAAAAGAAACCTACAAAAGGAGCACGAATTTTTAGAGGGCCTTCTCTTAATTTTGACGCTAAGGACTACACGGAACCAATAACGTGGAAAACGAGAGGGATTGGAGCCGCCACTAACAAAGCACCTAAACGAGGGCGATCTCCGAAAATGGAGTTTCAAAACTTCCCATGTTACACACAATCAGCAGTCGAGAGAGCAGTGCATTTGGTGACAGAAGCTGCAATGGCGGTGTGTGGAATGAAACAGAGACGGTTATATATCAAGAGTAGAATCGAATCAAGAACGGCAATGCCAAAATTTAACACTGTACAGTATTATCAAGGAAATTGAGTATTTTTAGAATGATAGAGGAGGGAGGTGGGTGGAACTTGAAGAGCAGCCACCTCCACGTGGTGAGTTCTGGGTATTTTGCGTGACTAGAGGTAGATAATCACGCAAAATAGCCGCGAGCTGCTCAGAATATAAATATTTATGTCTTGACCCTTCCTAAAAATGTGAAATTTGCTGAAATTTCCTCCTCTTTGTGGCAGACCTAACTATATGAATAGATGAAAAATATTTTGCCAATAGTTAAGTGGTACCAAATGGCAACTTTTTCCAATTATAGTAAATTGAAACAATGAATTTTTTTAGCTCTATATATGATCACTCCACCCTACAATGTATAAGTAATTTTAATCCATATTTTCGTAACGTAAGCGGATTTGAACGATAAACTGCTTACGTGTTGCGATGAAATATATTACTGCTGAGGATATGGTGAACATTGTATCACTTTTATTATAAAAACAATTTACCCATCCTTCGTCCTCTAACAGGAAATTCTGGGTACATATTAAGTGATTTACATCTCGGAGAAATTCCTCATATTGTACACTAACAATTCTTAAACCACCGACAGAAACTGTTACAACATACTGACCGCAATAAAGAGGACTAGGTAGGGTAATTCCCTATTCACTTATAATAAAATAAGCCTTACTTAAAAGAATTGCAAATTGGTTTAAAACATGCAAGTGAAAATACCTCCAGAGACAACGACAGTTTGATTGGATTCTGTTGGAGTTTCAGACGATGCAATTAGAGCCAGCCTTGGCTCATTGCTCTCTGCTGTCAAATGTGTAGCAAGAATAGGTGTGATAGGAACTGCACTTTCTCCTTCTGACAGAGACTCCATGGAAGGATCAACTTTCAAGGGAAGGACTCGGTATGAAACGGCCCCTTAAACAAATCAAGTTTTGTTCATAAGTTCCATGTAGATTTTCCTTGAAAAATGCAGACAAAATCACTGACAATTATAAATAAATACTTGTTGCAAAGAATAATGGAGAATTGATAAAAATGCCCGTGTGTATATATATATGATACACACAAACCGTGCATGGAACAAGGAACTCTTCTGGGAAAATTAAATCCACTATAGTCCGAATAAGTAGTGGTATTTTACCATTACTTATTCGGACTATAGTGTATTTAATTTTCCCAAAAGAGTTCCGTTCCATGCATGGTCTGTGTGTATCATAAAAAACCTCAGGAAACCATTCCGAGTTCACTCCCATATATGTATGTATGTATATATATATATATATATATATATATATTATATATATATATACTGAGGATGTCATTAGACGAAAGCGCTTGAGCACCATTTTGTGTTTCCTTTCCTTCGTGGTTTTATTCATCATAAATATTTTTCACGTGTTACTTTCGTGAAATAATTTTCATATATATATATATATATATATAGCTGGGCAGTAACGCGTTACAAGTAACGGCCGTTACGTAACGCGGTACTTTTTTAGTAACGATAGTAGTAACGGCATTACATTTCAAATCAACTAACTCTCAGTAACGACGTTACTTTTTTAGGGAAATACATTCCTTAGTCGTTACTTTTTTATCGTAGATCGCAATTAGTTTCTTTCGATCCTCTCTCATTATTCATTAACCGTTAAAAATTTGTCCCTTCACTATGAGCCTAACCCCATCCACCCTCCCCCTACACTGATAGCACTGTCAAAGTAAAAAGGCGAAGAACTCTGGAGCAGGGAGGGACCTAAGTTCAACAGAGGTTTCGTCGTTCCTCTCATCTGGGCCTTCACGGCACGTTAGCTCTGCATCCTTCCCATCCACTAACTTTAAAAGTATGTTTATTAAACTTACACTCCTATACCATCTAGTGCCGCTGTTGAGCGGGTTTTTTTCAGTAGGGAAGGATATACTGCGTCCGAAACGAGGCTCGCTCTTAGATGCAACTTTCGAGAAGCTTGTTTTCTTAAAGGCCAATAAAGATCTTTTGAATAATAGTTCTTAAGTTTGTATATTTAGCTAATAAATTTCAATTATCATTGCCATGCACAATAACTCATTCGATTCATTTCTTTAGTATTTCGTATTATTGTTTGGCAAAACTAAACTTCCCTGGTATATTCTAGCATCAGTAAATTAGTATCAATAGTATGCTACATCCTCTGTTATGTTGCAATGCCTAGTAATAAATCTTACAGTAATTTTGTTTTACTTTCTTTGAAAATATTATGCCTTATAAGTCATAACAACGCAATGAAGGGATGCACAGACTTCATAGCCTATGCATTAACCAGTGGATACAAACCAACACATACTCGCACAAGCGAATGTTTATATATATATAATAATATTTTATGTATATATAAATTATAATATACTTATGCATATATATAATATATTTACATTTCATTAAAAGTAACGGTAACGAGTAACGGTGCCGTTACTCGTTACTTTTAAAAAAATGGTAACACTAATGATAACGGCATTACATTTATAAAGTAACGAGCACAGCACTGTGTGTGTGTGTGTGTGTGTGTGTGTGGTGTGTGTGTGTGGTGTGTGTGATATATATATTTTTTTTTTTTTTACAAAACTTTTGTTCTATGCAAGAGAAAATTTATTTAGAGAGAAAACAAAAAGCGCTATAAGGCTTCAACAATTTACGTTATACGTTGTAACAAAATATTTGGTGTGTATATATAGTTTAAAAAATCGACAAAATAAATTTTCTCATAATTAACCTTAGACCTACAGGTTACAGCTTAGTGTATTAACTATTTTCAGTGCTTTTATTTTTTTATACTGTCTTTTCTGTCAATGTTTTCTACATTTGTGACCACTTTCGGTGAAAACCTGATTCTTGCTCGCGACATATCGTTTTGCGATACGTGTGGATGAAGTTTCATCGTTATGGCGTGGACTTCGATTTGTGACCTTGACCTTTGGTGCACGGACCAGCTTCTTGCTCACAGCACATCGTCTGATGATGATCATGTCCGTGTGAAGTTTCGTCAATTTATGTTGAGTGGTTCGAAAGTTGACGCAGACACGAAAGTGCGATGAACATACGGACGGACAGACAAACTAGTGCAAACCAGTATGGGCCTGGGTTAGCAAAAACCTGGGTTTTATTGGAAAAAAAACAACCACCTGGGTTTTATTGGGCTTTTTCATATTTTCAATGGACAAAATAGTATAAGAATAGAACTAAATAACAGAGCTTATTACAAAAATAACTATAGTGATGCGAGGTCTGACAAGTTGAAACTGCTCTCTCTCTCTCTCTTTGGAAGTTGGATTTGAAACGGTTTAGGACTAGTTTGTGTGGGAATTACTTTACGTATAAGATCTGTGACACATGGAACAGGTTACCTTCAGAAGTTGTGAACAGTTCCTCTGTGAATCAGTTCAAGAAAAGGTTAGACCAAATCTTGCACACTATTTGAGTGTATAGAAAATTTCCCCTGGCACCCGTTGCCATTGGTACCTCCTCGGTATGGGCCGCAAGGCCTTTTGAGGTACTTCTTTTCCTTGTAACACTCTCTCTCCCGCAGGGGGTATAAAGGTTATGCACATTTCTTCTGGATGTTGTAAACTTTATACTTGGGGTGTGACAGCCCTCCGGTCCCGAGTCGTGGAATTCTAGAGAAATTGGCTGCCAGTTCCTTTAGGTTCTCTCTCTCTTTTTCAGAAGGGCGGGTAAAGTATGTTGTACAATCCTGTCCCGTGGGTTACTAGGACCCCATCCCATCCCTACTCTGTCCTTTCAGCTTACATTAAGGATGTTTTCCTCTGACAAAAAAAAAAAAAAAAAAAATCGTTTAGTATCAAGTCTTTCTCTTCTTTTACTATTAGGACCCTACTGCTACCTCATGCGTGGGAAGAGAGGCTTTGGAACCTCTATAAATAACACCATTTAACGCTCGTAGGTTGAGAGAGACTGGGATGGAAGGGTCCCAGGCGTAGGGGCGCGATGAATGGTGTGTGGCTAGTACCCGGTTAAGCCCATTCCTAACACGTAATGGCCTGACCAGCCCCCTGCAACCGTTCTTTGGTGACCAATTGATGGTGCTTGGCTGTACTGCTCTGAGGTGAGAGAGCTTTACTGCCCAGCTGGCTGCCAGGCCAGCATAAAGTCTCGGGCGTAGGCTCTGGGTCTGGTGGGATATCCCTTGAATACTGGATTCTAAGAGTCTGGCCGCTTGTGAGTGACTAGTAAGACTTAGTAAGGGGCTGCATCTCGCTGTCGCTCCTGGCGGGAAATCCGTGATGCCTGCGTCGCGTGTGTTTGTCACTTGGTAACTGCGACACGTTTGGGACTGTCCGGCCCTGGGGAGACCTTTGGTCGGTGCGGCGGCAGCAGCGAGAGGTGTAGTCTTCTGGAAGGGATGAACGTCATTTGCAAATAGAATAGGTGGATGCGTCTACGCGCGGGATGAATTCACCCCCCCCCCCCCCCCTTTTATATACTGGTCAGAACGTTTTTGATATTTTTCATTGCTAGAACGCTTTATCTTATTCAAAGTATTCAGAAAAAAAAAGAAGAGGGAAATATGACAGGGCCAGCTAAATTGAAAGCAGAAGGCTTTACATGTAAAGTTAATCATTGGTGCGTTGACTTCCCCGAAGGTAGTATCAGCGATATCACATCCCTTAGTGTATGTTTGTTTTATAAACTTAGAGACAACCACGAAAAGGAAGTTAAAGAGCTAAAGGAATTAGTAAAAAAGCTTGAAGCTAGGGTCGTAGCACTGGAAATCCAACCCAGTGGACAAGATCAAACTAAAAACACACCAGCAGATTTAAACTAAGATTAAGCATCTAGAACAAAGCGTGGCACGCTTGGAAAACACGGTGACTATTCCGGAAAATAGAACGGAGGAACAAGAATTCAAATTGGTCAAAAATAAAAGACCCTCCAAACCAAAACCAAAACATAAGGATTTGGAACCCATTACCATCAAAAATAAGTTTCACTTACTTGCTGACGAGGAGGATGAATCCTTTTTAATTGGGGATTCTATGGTAAGGAATCAAGGGGACTTTTTCGGAGCAAGACGCGTGACCAAGAGAAAACTCCAATGTTTTCCGGGTGCCACAAGCCAGATAATTAATAGGGAATTAGGCAAAATTAATATCAAGAATAAGAGTTGCCCTATCATTGTACATGTTGGTGGCAATGACGTTTTCTGGGAGGGACAGGAGGGCAGACAGAGTAAAGTTAGGGATAGGACAGATATGGGTATGGTCGTAGGAATTCTCCCTCGAATGCGTGCTAGTGACTATACTCTTATTTATGCTAATGGCTTTACTTAAAGAGTTAAACGCATGTGTGATGAAAAAGGCCTAAAGTTTGTCGATTTTTGGCCTACATTCTACGGAAATGGGGAGTACTTTGGTTCGGACGGGATACATTTTAACCAGAAGGGGAAAAAGAAGTTTGGTGATTTACTGAACATTAATTTGTATAATCTTTTTAAACTAGGACCACGAAACCAGCAATTGATCCTGCTCCCCAAACGGTTAAACCTACTCCCCCAGCAGTTAGTTCAACTGCGTCGGGAAACGACTCAGGCCAGTTAGGAAAAATCACAACTTAAAATCACTCAAAACTGCTCTTCAATGCTAGGTCAATTAGAAACAAACTAATGGAATTTATAGCGCTTGTCAAAACTGAGAACTTTGATATCATCGGAATAACGGAATCCTGGATTCATTCTGAATCAAGGGATTTTGTAGGAGAATTTGAAATGGTAGGTTAGAAAATGTTTCACAAAGATAGGAACGGAAGGGAAGGCGGCGGTGTACTTTTGTATGCTCGGGACTCCCTGCACCTGGTAAACAGTAATATCGTATCTGCTCATGAAATGTTGGGAATTGATCTAAACCTAAATAATAAAGTAGTGCAGCTACTTCTAGTATATAGACCACCTCACTACCCCGTTGATATGGATATAAACTTGTATAACAAATTAAGCAGAATAGTGAATAATAAGATCAGCGTGATTTTTGGTGATTTTAATTGTGGTAATGTAAATTGGGAAAACAAAACAGCTGATGCTGAGGGCTCAAGACTGTTGGAATTTGCCGATGATAACTTATTTAAGTCAATGGGTAATAATAAACTAGACCTCATATTCACGAACGAAGATGACCTAGTCTCCAACCTAACTACTGGTGAAAATTTAAGTAACAGCAATCATAATTTGATTAGGTTTGACCTCAGGGTTCCAGTTAATACACGCGAAAAGACTCGTGAAAGACTGGATTTCTCGAGAGCAAATTTTGAAAGCTTCCGAAGTAGTTCAGACACACTTGAAGTTCTAATAAGTGAGGATGTCAATGTCACCTGGAGCTCATATAGGGATCAATTTAGAATATTACAGAACACTTTTATACCCACTAAAATGGTTTCCTTGTCAACAAAGTCACCGAAATTAGGAGGGCTATTACGGGAAGAAATAGAGCCTACAAACTACTTAAATCGCATTTCAACCACACTAATTCAGAAAACTATATAAACCTACGTAGGAGGGTTAAGTCCTTAATTAGATCAGCCAAACGTGATGAAGAAGCTAGAGTTGCCTCACACTGTAAAGTTAACCCTAAAGAATTTTTTGCCCATGTTAATAGCAGAAAGCCAATTAAAAATTCTGTAGGCCCCTTAAAAGATAGAAATGGTACTGAAATTCGGTGATAAAGATATAGCTAATACGTTAAACGAGTTCTTCGTTACAGTCTTCACGGAGGAAGACAATAGAAGTGCCAAGTCCTCGGATTACATATGACGGTGACCATCCCGTAGAGACCATAAGTTTTACGAGAAATGAGGTACAGCAATTAATTGATAAGATGAACAAATACAAATCACCTGGCCCCGACTTATTTCTTCCAAGGGTATTAAAAGAGGTTAGCCACAATGTTGTTGACGACTTAGTAACCATATTCAAACAATCAATCGAGTTAGGGAAAGTTCCAACCGACTGGAAGTTAGCAAATGTAACACCAATCTTTAAAAAGGGTGATAGGGAAAATCCTTGTAATTATCGCCCGATCAGTTTAACATCAGTTGTCGGCAAACTGTTGGAATCCATCATTACAAAACGTATTGTGTATCACCTTGAATCTAACAATCTAATTTTTTATTCTCAACATGGATTTAGGCGACATAGATCCTGTCTGACAAACCTGCTAGAGTCTTTCCATAATATGCATACACTGTACGATCCAAGTAGGGCAATAGATATAGTGTATCTCAACTTTCAAAAAGCCTTTGGCTTTAGCTATCAATCTAGCGTCAGGGACTTTGTCAAAGGACTAGGAATCACCAGGCTCGTTTCCAACTGGATTGAGGATTGTTTAAAAGATAGAAAGCAGAGAGTGGTAATAAATGGAGTGGCTTCGGAGTGGGCGCCCGTCACCAGTCGTGTCCCACAGGGTTCCGTTCTGGGTCCTTTACTTTTTATCATCTACAGGGTGGGCCGTAAGTTTCCATACATAGGAAAAATAAACATTTTGTTATGGACAACCATTTTTATTTATATAATATGCTCTACATGGTTGCCATTGTTTTGAAAACACATTTCAATACGTGTTCCCCACTGTTGATGAACACGCATTAGCACAGTTGACGTTATGCTTGTAATGGCGTTGGTGATACGTTCCTTTAGATGATTTATGTCTCGTATCTTTTCCTGATACACCATGGCCTTCAAGTGCCCCCAAAGATAGAAATCAAGGGGGTGAGATCTGGGGATCTGGGAGGCCACTCCACAGGACCACGCCGACCAATCCAAGCATCCGGAAACTGCTGCTGATCCAAATACCGACGCACGTGAAGACCATAATGAGGTGGAGCTCCATCTTGCTGGAAGTAAACTGGGAAGTTACCTTCCTCGTTTAGCAGGGATGGGAAAATCTCTTCTTGCAACATGTTAAGATACCTTTCGGCATTAAGATTTCCACTGACAAAAATTGGTCCAATAATTCTGTCACCCCATATCCCGGCCCACACCATCACTTTACCGGCACCTTGCATCTTCGTCGGACTCAGCCAGTTAGGGTTAGCATTACTCCAATAACGTATGTTTTGCCGATTAACCTCTCCATTGACGTAAAAATTTGCTTCATCACTAAACAAGATCTTACGTCAAACGCATATTCTTAGGGTATCTGAAACATAAAAACAAACGTTTAATTTTTCCTATGTATGGAAACTTACGGCCCACCCTGTATATTAACGATATAGACGTCGGGCTTCAAATTGCAATCTCCAAATTTGCAGACGATACGAAATTAGGAAGTAGTGTAGGTACTGAGGAGGGCGTAAGAACGCTTCAGAACGATCTTGACAGGTTGGGCGAATGGTCTGCTACTTGGCAGATGCCATTCAACTTGGACAAATGTAAGGTAATGCACATAGGTTATAAAAACCTGAAGACCGATTACTCTCTCTTGGGAAGGAACTTGACTGAGACCGATCTAGAGAAAGACTTAGGAGTCAATATCAGCAGCGATCTGAAACCGTCGAAGCACTGTGCATGAGTCGAAAAGAGGGCCTTAAAATTATTAGGTTATATTAAAAGACAGTTCCAGTTTCGGAACAAGGAGACTGTAATGTGTCTCTATAATTCTCTAGTCAGACCTCAACTGGAATACTGTGCGCAGTTTTGGTCTCCATCCCTCAGGAAGGACATAGAAAAGTTAGAGAGTACAAGCAAGGGCTACAAAATTGATCCCTTCAATGAGAATGCAAAGCTACCAACGGAGATTGGAGCGCCTAAATCTGTTTAGCTTAGAGACGAGGAGGTTGCGGGGTCAGCTTATTCAAGTCTTCAAGATGCTCAAAGGAATAGACAGGGTAGATTACAGACACTTATTCTCACTTAATGCCAATCCAACAAGAAATAATGGGTTTAAACTGGAACTAAAGACATTCAGGTCCTCTGTCTGCGGAAATTTCTTTTCCTATAAAATAGTTAATATCTGGAACCAACTTCCCACAGAGGTTGTTTCCAGTCAAAGTGTAAATGTGTTTAAAAATAGGCTAGACAAAGTACTGAATACTCTCATAGTTTAAGATTAAAACATAAGAAAACTCTGTAGGAGTTCGCTTGCACGGTGTCTCTGTGAGCAAGCTAAATAGAGCTATTTATATATTCTCCACTTTCCTGTAAAATTTCCTTGGCTACTTTTCCAGGGTCAAGGTATTTTCTTCAACCTTTTTCCGTACCTGCCTCTGGCAGGGAGGGAGCGGAGGGTGGGGAGAGAGCCTTCTATATATATTAGAATAACGGGTCTGATATTGAGAACTTTTAAACGAAGGGATAGGAATGTAATGATCCCCCTACTGAAAACCCTGATAATACCCAAACTGGAATACTGCTCGTCCTAACATCCCCATATAAAAAAGAAGACATTAGACAGCTGGAGGGGATTCAAAGAAGTTTCACAGCCAAGATCAATGGGTGCAAAGAACTAAATTACTGGGAAAGGTTACGAGAACTAAACCTATATTCACTGGAGAAAGAGAGAGATACACCATTATTTACACTTGGAAAATAATGGAGAAACTAGTCCCTAATCTTACTCTGAATCCCATAACTCCCCAAACAACGGTGGAAGGTAGAAACGGTAGACTGTGTCGTATTCCCAAATTGAAGGCGAGACAGGGAACATCCTTAACCCTGAAAGAAAATAGTTTTGTAGTGAGAGGACCAAAACTATTTAATCAGCTGCCCAAAGACCTAAGAAACACGAAGGGAGTTGCAGTGGAAATCTTCAAAAGAAGACTTGATGCCTGGCTCAGAACAATCCCCGATGAGCCGGGCGTACCTGGCTATGTGAGGTGGAGAGCGCAAGAATCCAACTCACTACTTCACCAGGCCAACTCGAGAGGAGGGGCGACACGCTTGACCTTCGCGAAATGAGAAATCATCACGTGGAACCTTTGTAAGGTTGTAAGGTTGTAAGGTTAGATATATATATATATATATATATATATATATATATAGAGAGAGAGAGAGAGAGAGAGAGAGTTACAAGGAGTTACAAGGAAAAGAAGTACCTCAAAAGGCCTTGCGGCCCATACCGAGGAGGTACCAATGGCAACGGGTGCCAGGGAAAATTTTCTACACACTCAAATAGTGTGCAAGATTTGGTCTAACCTTTTCTTGAACTGATCCACAGAGGAACTGTTCACAACTTCCGAAGGTAACCTGCTCCATGTGTCACAGATCTTATACGTAAAGTAATTCCTACACACATTAGTCCTAAACCGTTTCAAATCCAACTTCCAACCATTGTTGCGAGTTGGGTTATCACTTAAACTAAACATACTTCTAAAATCGACATCGTTCAACCCGCTAAGAGCTTGAAAACCTCGATCAGTTGACCGCGCAGCCTCCGAGTTTCAAGCGAAAACAAGTTCAGGGCGCGTAACCGTCGATTGTAGCCCATATGCCTAACGAAAGGGATTAACTTTGTGGCCCTCGCCTGCACTCGCTCCAGCCTCTCAATATCTTTCCTGAGGGCGGGCGACCAGAACTGCACAGCATACTTCAGGTGCGGCCGAACAAGGGAATTGTACAGTGAGAGCACAATCTCCTTGTTCCGAAACTGAAATTGCCTCCTGATATAACCCAAGTTTCTGGGCTTTCTTTTCCACCTCTACACACTGTTTCGTAAACTTAAGGTCGCTGCTAATTAGCACACCCAAGTCCTTTTCTAAATCAGTCACCTCGATATTACTACCCAACATCGAGTAGTCCGACTTGGGATTGGCGTAGCCAATGTGCATCACTTTGCATTTACCCAAGTTAAACGGCATTTGCCATTTTTCGGACCACTCTCCTATCCTACCTAGGTCCGCACGCAGTTCCTCGATCGCTTCGGGCGTCCCAACATTGGCCCCAAGCTTGGTGTCATCAGCGAATTTGGCGATCCGACTGACGATGCCAACGTCGATATCATTTATGTAAATGATAAACAACCGTGGCCCCAAAACGGAACCCTGAGGAACCCCACTAGTGACCGAGGCCCAACCCGAACTAGCCCCTTTAATTAAAACACTCTGCCGCCTATTCCTCAGCCAGTTTTCAATCCACCTACCTATTTCCCCACCGATACCCAGCGCGCGCACTTTCGCTATTAGCCGGCGGTGAGGTACTTTATCAAAGGCTTTCTGAAAGTCGAGATAAAGTATATCAATCGCCCTACTCTTATCATACTCACTCAACATGACGTGGAAAAACTCGAGCAAGTTCGTGAGACACGACCTATGCCGTCTAAACCCATGTTGGGAGTCCCCAAGCAGCTTGTATGAATCCAAATGGTCAACGATCCTATCAGCTATTATCCCTTCTAATAATTTACCTACGACTGAAGTGAGACTAATGGGACGATAAGTTCCCTGGACTTTCGTGGTTCCCTTTCTTAAAGATAGGGGTCACGTTGGCTTCCTTCCAGTCACCAGGCACCTGGCCCATCTCCAACGATTTGTTGAAGACTGTAGCCAGGTGGGGAGCCACTCTGGGGAGAAACTGGTCTGGCCCAGGAGCCTTAAACGCGCTGTTTGTCTATTCTATCGGCAACGACTGTCGCGGTACATCTAACACTATCCAGGCCAGCACCTTCGTGCCTCACGCCTGGCTCGGGGATGACGCGGGTATCCTCCCTGGTAAACACTCCCGCAAAGTACTCATTAAGAAGAATTCCTTAGGGTTCCCCTTGCAGAGGCTTGCCACCTGTAGTTCTTCGTTACGTTTCGCTAGCCTAACCTTCGCCTTCACTTCCCTACACAGGCGGACATACACTTCAGTGTTCTGGTGGGAACGATTGGCCTTCGCCCTCCTATACGTTACTTTCCTATTTCGGATAGCCGAAGCGATGTCACGATTGAATCACTTAGGCTGCGTTGAAGCAGGGGTGACCGGTTTTGAGGGTATGGCAGCAGACTGCACACCATAAACTCGTCCCGGAATGCACTCCACACTCCCTCAACATCGCCGCCAACCTCTAACCCCATCTCTCCTACGCTATCCCTGAGGCCAACAAAGTTCGCCCGCCGGAGATCGAGCTTACTGCCTCTCGAGTTACTACGCTTCACCCGAGGGACGCACACACGGAACCTAATAAGACCGTGATCACTCCCGCCCAATGATTTGTCAACGGTGAGGCCAGTGACGAGGTTGTCTTCGGTCGTGAATACTAAGCTAGAACGCTTTCGGCTCATGTAGGCTCGTTGACCCACTGAGTGAGGAAGTTCTCATCAGCAAAGTCAACTAGCCTCCTCCCTTCAGCATCGACAGTCCTGTTTTCCCACTTTATGCCGCGACAGTTGAAGTCTCCTAAAACTACACACACCCTATCACCTAGCAGGCTACTGAGTTCGGTGTACAGGGCTGTATCCTCCTCGAGGAGGATATGCGGAGGTCTGTACACCAAGATTAACCTATAGTTCGTCCCCCCCACGTTCAGATCGACACCAAGCAGCTCCCGTTCCGATTGGAACTGGCAGTCAACCGGACTCAACGTGTCCCTGACGTATATTAGTACCCCACCCCCCTCCCCACAGTGCGGTCTTTGCGAAACATTCTATACCCGGGAATTTCGAACTCCGCAACGTAGTCCCTACGATCAGTATGAATCCAGGACTCGGTGATAGCAACGATATCCTGGTATTCTGATGCTAAGAGCGCCCGTAGCTCGCAAAACTTGTTCCTAATTGACCTAGCATTAAAAAGCATTACACGGAGGGAGCCTTCCCTATTCTGACCGCCTCCTAGCACGACCCATTTCCCGAACAGCCAGGGCTGTCGGGAGTTGAAGAGCCCCTCACTAACGAGGGGGCAACTTCCGCAGGAGACTGAGCCCCCTCCAACGTAGGAGGAGGGTCACCCACCTGTACTTCGACGCACCCTTCAGTTGAAGGTACGTCCGCCACCGGCTCATCCTCATCTCTCCCCGGTGGGGGCCCATCATCTCTCCCCGGACTCGACCTCACCATTCTGTATAGGTGCCGGTCGAGCAGCGCGCCTAGCACACCTTTACCCTTGTTATTGAGGTGGACACCATCTCTCTGGTAAAGGTCCCACCTACCCGAAAATGCATCGAAGGGGTCAATAAACTTCACGCCCAGCGGAACGCACAAGTCTTGTACCCTGTCATTGATGCCAATGACCTTACTGAGCGCATGGTCACTGGCATTCATTCGCGGTAAAATACCCATTAACATTCCCCTGTCTGTCTTCAGTTTTAGATCATCCACAAGAGACATGATCTCGGTGATGATCCCTTCTGTAAGACCTACCCAACCGCCTTTGAGGAACAGGTCATTGCCACCAGCGTGGACAACGATCGCAGTCCTCTGACTAGCCACGCACACCTTCTCTACCTCCTTCCTTAAGTGTGCCGTTCCCCGCCCAGGTAAGCACCTTACCTTCCTCCCATCCCGGTTTGCAGAAGCAAAGTACTTCTCCTGGCCCCTGATCTGCGAGTCCCCAATCAAAACGGTGTCTTCCTCCTTCGAGCACAGGAGACTAAAGCGGTTAGAGGTCTTGACAGGGGCAACTAGGGTCTCAGGCTTCGGCTTCGCAGCCTTCTTGCCCGGGCTTGTACGAATCCAAATGGTCAACGATCCTATCAGCTATTATCCCTTCTAATAATTTACCTACAACTGAAGTGAGACTAATGGGACGATAGTTCCCTGGACTTTCGTGATCCTCTTTCTTAAAGATAGGGGTCACGTTGGCTTCCCTCCAGTCACCAGGCACCTGGCCCATCTCCAACGATTTGTTGAAGACTGTAGCCAGGTGGGGAGCCATCTGGTCGCGCACTTCTCGCAACACTGGGGAGAAACTGGTCTGGCCCAGGAGCCTTAAACGCGCTCAGTTTGTCTATTCTATCGGCAACGACTGTCGCGGTACATCTAACACTATCCAGGCCAGCACCTTCGTGCCTCACGCCTGGCTCGGGGACGACGCGGGTATCCTCCCTGGTGAACACTCCCGCAAAGTACTCATTAAGCACATTGGCGATGTCCGCGTCGGAGGTCCGCAGAACGCCGCTTCCGTCCTTTAACGGTCCTATCATGCTTCTAATGGGCTTTCTACTATTAACATAACTGAAGAATTCCTTAGGGTTCCCCTTGCAGAGGCTTGCCACCCGTAGTTCTTCGTTACGTTTCGCTAGCCTAACCTTGTACGAATCCAAATGGTCAACGATCCTATCAGCTATTATCTCTTCTAATAATTTACCTACGACTGAAGCGAGACTAATGGGACGATAGTTCCCTGGACTTTCGTGATCCCCTTTCTTAAAGATAGGGGTCACGTTGGCTTCCCTCCAGTCACCAGGCACCTGGCCCATCTCCAACGATTTGTTGAAGACTGTAGTCAGGTGGGGAGCCACTCTGGGGAGAAACTGGTCTGGCCCAGGAGCCTTAAACGCGCTCAGTTTGTCTATTCTATCGGCAACGACTGTCGCGGTACATCAAACACTATCCAGGCCAGCACCTTCGTGCCTCACGCCTGGCTCGGGGATGATGCGGGTGTCCTCCCTGGTGAACACTCCCGCAAAGTACTCATTAAGCATATTAGCGATGTCCGCGTCGGAGGTCCGCAGAACGCCGCTTCGGTCCTTCAATGGACCTATCATGCTTCAAATGGGCTTTCTACTATTAACATAACTGAAGAACTCTTTAGGGTTCCCCTTGCAGAGGCTTGCCACCCGTAGTTCTTCGTTACATTTCGCTAGTCTAACCTTTGCCTTCACTTCCCTACACAGGCGGACATACGCTTCAGTGTTCTTATGGGAACGATTGGCCTTCGCCCTCCTATACGCTACTTTCCTTTTGGATAGCCAAAGCGATGTCACGATTGAACCAATTAGGCTGCGTTGAAGCAGGGGTGACCGGTTTTGAGGGTATGGGAGCAGACTGCAGCACCATAAACTCGTCCCGGAATGCACTCCACACTCGCTCAACATCGCCGCCAACCTCTAACCCCATCTCACCTACACTATCCCTGAGGCTAACAAAGTCCGCCCGCCGGAGATCGAGCTTACTGCCTCTCGAGTTACTATGCTTCACCCAAGGGAAGCACACACGGAACCTAATCAGACCGTGATCACTCCCGCCCAACGATTCGTCAATGGTGAGGCCAGTGACGAGGTTGTCTTCGGTCGTGAATACTAAGTCTAGAACGCTTTCGCCTCGTGTAGGCTCATTGACCCACTGAGTGAGGAAGTTCTCATCAGCAAAGTCAACTAGCCTCCTCCCTTCAGCATCAGCAGTCCTGTCTTCCCACTTTATTCCGCGACAGTTGAAGTCTCCTAAAACTACACACACCCTATCCCCTAGCAGGCTACTGAGTTCGGTGTACAGGGCTGTATCGTCCTTGAGGAGGAGATGCGGAGGTCTGTACACCAAGATTAACCTATAGTTCGTCCCACCCACGTTCAGATCGATGCCAAGCAGCTCCCGTTCCGATCGGAACTGGCAGTCAACCGGACTCAACGTGTCCCTGACGTATATTAGTACCCCACCCCCCTCCCCACGGGTACGGTCTTTACGAAACATTCTATACCCGGGAATTTCGAACTCCCCAACGTAGTCCCTACGATCAGTATGAATCCAGGACTCGGTGATAGCAACGATATCCTGGTATTCTAATGCTAAGAGCGCCCGTAGTTCGCAAAACTTGTTCCTAATCGACCTAGCATTAAAAAGCATTGCACGGAGGGAGCCTTCCCTATTCTGACCGCCCCCTAGCACGACCCGTTTCCCGAACAGCCAGGGCTGTCGAGGGAGATAGAGAGAGATAGATAGAGAGTTACAAGGAAAAGAAGTACCTCAAAAGGCCTTGCGGCCCATACCGAGGAGGTACCAATGGCAACGGGTGCCAGGGAAAATTTTCTACACACTTAAATAGTGTGCAGGATTTGGTCTAACCTTTTCTTGAAATGATCCACAGAGGAACTGTTCACAACTTCTGAAGGTAACCTGTTCCACGTGTCACAGATCTTATACGTAAAGTAATTCCCACACACACTAGTCCTAAACCATTTCAAATCCAACTTCCAACTATTGTTATGAGTTGGGTTATCATTTAAACTAAACATGCTTCTAAAATCGACATCTTTGAACCCACGTCACGTAAGTGTCGATTGTAGCCCATATCCCTAACGGAAGGGATTAACTTTATGGCATTCTTCAATCCACCAACCTACTTCCCCACCAATACCCAGCGCACGCACTTTGGCCATTAGCCGGCAGTGAGGTACCTTATCAAAGGCTTTCTCATCAATCGCCCTACTCTTATCATACTCACTCAACATGACGTGGAAAAACTCGAGCAAGTTGGTGAGACACGACCTATGCCATCTAAACCCATGTTCGAGTCCCCAAGTAGCTTGTAGGAATCCAAATGGTCAATAATCCTACCCGCTATTATCCCCTCTAATTATTTACCTAGAACTGAAGTGAAATGGTGTTATTTATAGAGGTTCCAAAGCCTCTCTTCCCACGCATGAGGTAGCAGTAGGGTCCTAATCGTAAGAGTAGAGAAAAAGACTTAATACTAAAAGTTTTTTTTTTTTTTTTTTTTGGGCAGTCAGAGGAGAGCATCCTTAACCTAAGCTAAAAGAACAGAGTAGGGATGGGAAGGGGTCCTAGTAACCCATGGGACAGGTTTGTACAACAGACTTCACCCGCCCTCCCGAAAGAGAGAACCTAAAGGAATTGGCAGCCAATTTCTCTAGAATCCCACGACTCGGGACCGGAGGGCTGTCACACCCCAAGTATAAAGTTTAAAACACCCAGAAGGAATGTCCATAACCTTTATACCCCCCTGCAGAGAGATAGATCGAGAGTTACAAGGACAAGAGGAAGACTCAAAGACCTTTCGGTCCACTCTGGGAGGTTTCTGTTATTAAAAGTTTATTTTTCTTTCAACTATCCTAGCAGTAGTAGAAAACTGGATAGAGAAGTAGAAGGCTCTCTCCCCATCCTCAGCTCCCTCCCTCCCTGCCTGCCAGAGGCAGGTACAGAAAAAGGTTGAAGAAAATACCTTGACCCTGGAAAAGTAGCCAAGGAAATTTTACAGGAAAGTGGAGAACATATAAATAGCTCTATATTTAGCTTGCTCACAGAGACACCGTGCAAGCGAACTCCTACAGAGTTTTCTTATGTTTTAATCTTAAACTATGAGAGTATTCAGTACTTTGTCTAGCCTATTTTTAAACACTGACTGGAAACAACCTCTGAGGGAAGTTGGTTCCAGATATTAACTATTTTATAGGAAAAGAAATTTCCACAGTTTAGTTCCAGTTTAAACCCATTATTTCTTGTCGGATTGGCATTAAGTGAGAATAAGTGTCTGTAATCTACCCTGTCTATTCCTTTGAGCATCTTGAAGACTTGAATAAGCTGACCTCGCAACCTCCTTGTCTCTAAGCTAAACAGATTTAGGCGCTCCAATCTCCGTTGGTAGCTTTGCATTCTCATTGAAGGGATCAATTTTGTAGCCCTTGCTTGTACTCTTTCTAACCTTTCTATGTCCTTCCTGAGGGATGGAGACCAAAACTGCGCACAGTATTCCAGTTGAGGTCTGACTAGAGAATTATAGAGAGACATTACAGTCTCCTTGTTCCGAAACTGTCTTTTAATATAACCTAATAATTTTAAGGCCCTCTTTTCGACTTCTGCACAGTGCTTCGACGGTTTCAGATCGTTGCTGATATCGACTCCTAAGTCTTTCTCTAGATCGGTCTCAGTCAAGTTCCTTCCCAAGAGAGTAATCAGTCTTCAGGTTTTTATAACCTATGTGCATTACCTTACATTTGTCCAAGTTGAATGGCATCTGCCAAGTAGCAGACCATTCGCCCAACCTGTCAAGATCGTTCTGAAGCGTTCTTACACCCTCCTCAGTACCTACACTACTTCCTAATTTCGTATCGTCTGCAAATTTGGAGATTGCACTTAGAAGCCTGACGTCTATATCATTAATATAGAGATAAAAAGTAAAGGACCCAGAACGGAACCCTGTGGGACACCACTGGTGACCGGTGCCCACTCCGAAGCCACTCCATTTATTACCACTCTCTGCTTTCTATCTTTTAACCAATCCTCAATCCAGTTGGAAATGAGCCTGGTGATTCCTAGTCCTTTGACTTTAGCTATCAATCTAGTGTGAGGGACTTTGTCAAAGGCTTTTTGAAAGTCGAGATACACTATATCTATTGCTCTACTTGCATCGTACAGTGTATGCATATTATGGAAAAACTCTAACAGGTTTGTCAGACAGGATCTATGTCGCCTAAATCCATGTTGAGAATAAAAAATTAGATTGTTAGATTCAAGATGATACACAATACGTTTTGTAATGATGGATTCCAACAGTTTGCCGACAACTGATGTTAAACTGATCGGGCGATAATTACAATGATTTTCCTTATCACCCTTTTTAAAGATTGGTGTTACATTTGCTAACTTCCAGTCGGTTGGAACTTTCCCTAACTCGATTGATTGTTTGAATATGGTTACTAAGTTGTCAACAATATTGTGGCTAACCTCTTTTAATATCCTTGGAAGAAATAAGTCGGGGCCAGGTGATTTGTATATCTTATCAATTAATTGCTGTACCTCATTTCTCGTAAAACTTATGGTCTCTACGAGAGAGATCGAGAGAGAGAGAGAGAGAGAGAGAGAGAGAGAGACTGACTTTTAAATCACACCTTTTAAATGGTTTGTGGGTAAGGGCTTCATGTATGTTATTTTAGTCCAGGGTAGTTTATGTGGAGGTGTTAACGTAACTTGCACTTGGGACTGTTAATTGTAAGACAACTACCATAGCTGGGACTGAGACACGTTATCCCCTGCATACTCTATATATATCTATATACAGTATGTCTCTATATATAAATAGATAGAGTGATCGACACAATGATAATGTGGACGTCATTGATGGGGTTAGAGCAATTATGTACACCAATCCGAACACACCTCCGCTGCCATAAGGACAGCCCATTTTATACCTAACAGACTAGCTTGGGACGAGACAGAGGCGCGAGACTTATTGTAAGCACTGTACATTAGTGATATGAATGGTGACACTAGACAGATTGATCAGCATCACCAATAATAATTTAAAGGCACTTATTGCCACCACTGTTCATATTTTACACTATTTTCTTCTCTCAAATCACACACACACTAAACCTAGTAATTAACCCTTTAAAGCCAGAATTTTTTGTAGGGTTAGGTTATGAATGCGTGTATTTGAAATGTTATCAAGTTGTACCAGTCATCCTGAAATGGTTAATTGTACCAATTTAAATAACACACATCATAACACATTAGGCAAGACTGTGTGTGTCGACTGGGTTAAGGTTAATATGCAAGAGAAAATAATAATAATAATAATAATGAGAACAGAGCACCTTTTTAATAATTTAGAATTATTGTATATTGACTGTAGTGATTCCTGTTCAAATAACTTGCTTTAAAGAAGACCTTGGATTAAAATCATACAATTGCCATACTAAAATTAGTCCTGGATGGAATTATTTCACTGCTCCCCTGAAAAGGGAATCAAAAGACACTTACAATATATGGTGTCTCTTTGGTCAACTGAGAATAGGGCCAGCTTACATGACTATGAATAGAAGCAGAGCTCATTATAAAGCAGCTATAAGACAATATAAACAGAAAGAAGGTTCCATTCAAGCAGCAAAAGCTTGTCAGGTTAACTTAAATAATGATACGGTAAATTTTGCAAATTTGTAAAAAAGGAAACAGGCAACAAGAAGACCATCTCATCAACAATTGATGGAGTGTCTAGGGGAGGAAGAAGTAGCTAAGTTATGGAGAATGAGGTACTCTTCAACAGAATTGGTTAAGCTTAATGTAGACTGTGATGGGACATCATTAGGAGGAGCCAGTGAAAATACAGGAACTCCAGCACCTGAAATTAAGTCTGATGACCTGTCAAAAGAACATTTAAAGTATGCTAATGACATGAATCTTTATTTCTTCATTGCTTTTCTCAGCAATGCTTGCTTAGTTATATCCCTACAGAGTTTATGAGGATATATATCACACCCCTTGTCAAAAATAAATATGGGGACATTCTATCCAGCAATAACTAACAAGCCTATTGTTGTTGCCTCCTGCTTCTCAAAAGTATTTGTGAAACTTTTGCTATGCCGACTAAATGATTACTTATGGACATCTCCAAATCAGTTTGGTTTTAAAAGGTCCCATTCAAGTGACGTGTGTATTTGTGTGAAGTTAATATTTTAATTTATTTTGAGCGATTCAAAAGTTATAATCTGGATATAAAAAATCTCCATTAGACCTTCAACCTCTATTTTCAACCTTGACCTCGGGTGTAGGTACCCAATTTTTTATCATGACACCTTATCTTGTGATCCATCCATACCTATGTAAAATTTCATTTATTTCTGTCAGGTGGTTCAAAAGTTATAGCCTAAACATGAAAGTGGACAAGTGCAATACAGTACAGCCCCTCCAAATTTATTTGGTCAGGGGACAATGAATTTTTTAGAGTAACTTCACTAATTATAAACCAGAAATTATGACATATATTCACTAGTAAAATTATTAAATGTGGAAGTAGAATGGCACTTGTATAACTGTGGATGACCAAAAAGTGTGGAAAAGTGGTTGCATACCAAGTGATTGGACAAAAGCTATAAGCTACAATTGTACCTGTGTTAAAAAATGGAGAAAGGAGTGATGGTAAAAATTATATGGGTAAAGTTCTTAAAGTATAGGCTTAGGTGGAAAAGTATATAAATGTGTTGATCAAGTGGTATATATCATATTATATTATAGACTGTAGATGCCAAATGACCAGGGAAGTACTCCAGGGAGGACATTAGACATGAGACAGTGTGCTAGAACTCCCATTTCTCTTGTCACTGTCTTCTTTAGCTGATCTTTTTCCGTCTCATCTACCCTGTGAGCAGCCCAGCATACTATCAAATACACTTCTATTCTTCACTACACATACATGCATTTCACACACCTACACAATCTTTTCAAAATTTATACATATAAAAAAAAAGACCATCAGCCTCAGAGACCTTCATTTCAGTTCTTTTATATAGGGGGGAGAGGGGGCATTTCTGCAGGCACTCACCCTTAGCTCCTCCTTCGTACATAAAAAATAAATAAATAAATAAATTGTTTGGTTAGAGGTAAACAAGGCAGCATCAGGAGAAGGCAGATGATTATTGAGCAAGCTGACTGGAAAAGTGAAGAAAAAGCTCCCATGGATTTAAAGCAAGGATACAAGTTGAACAGTTGTTCTTTGTGGCAAATACACTTAGAATGTATGGTGTGAGACTGTGAGTAGCAAGTTTTTAAATTCAATGAAAAGCTTTAACATGGGTAGTACCAGTATTGCTTGCGTGTCTGATATATGCTCAATTGCTCATGTGGGATACTTCTGAGAGTATTAGAGAATGAATTAAGGAGAGAAGTGACAAGTTTTGTTGATGGATATGAAAGGAGAATATTGAGAGTAAATTAAATTAAGGTTCTTGTCATTGAGAGAAAGGGAGATGACATAATATTATGGAAATGGAGAAAACTTTTGGTCATGAAAATTTTTAATTATAATTATTATTTGACAAAAGATATACATTAAAATTGAAAGTAGAGAAGCAGGGGTGAGAATTAGAGAAAGGTCATGTAAAAGATGGAAAAATGACTTAATCCATATTGCTATTTAAATAAAGTACCAGCTGGCCCCAAAACTTCTACACAGTAAAAAAGATTAAATTCATAGATGATTTTATAGCTAAGGAAACCCAGATCAAAAAGTTTTATAAATAATTTTCTCAGAGTGAGCTGATCTACAGTTTATGAGACAGTGTAGCTGTTTCTAATTAACACTGAATAATGAAAGATAAATTTCAAAATATCAAAAGGAAAACTCAAATATTTCTACCTGTGTTGTTAAGGTTTGTTTCAACTGGAACTCTCAAAGCTACAGCTGGAGAAGGGTTCACTCTTGAGGAGCTAGTCTCCCCTACCATCGCTTGCTTGGAAATAACTGGCTTATGATCTTCGATTTCGTCATCCGTATCCTCAATTCTGAGGAGAAAAAAAATCATGAGGGCCTAATACCAGTGTTTCCCAACTGGGGTGCCATGAAATTTCATGAAAATATATGAACCAAATATTCTCTAACAACTGCAGTTTTTAGAATGTTCCTTTTCCAGTGTTTTTCTCAATTTCACAAAAGTATATTAAATAATTAATCTGAAGATTAAGCTCAATCTCTCATGAATTATGATAGGGACCTAGTACCATACATATTTTGTATCAAATCAGATCCAGTCTGGAGTCATTGTGCATTAGTTACATGCTTTCAATTTTTTTGTTCCTTATACTTATTGTAGTCTAATTTGGAAGAAATTTCTACTTACATTTCAGAAATCTTTAGTTACTGTACCCTTTAATTTTTCATTTGAATTTATCTATTGGCTTTACAGTCAGCTCTACTAGTGTAGAGATTACAAATGCACATATATACATACTCAAAGTACATAAATTTTTCTCCTCTTTCTCTTTGTATGGCTAGACATCTTTAACAAAATTGACCTCTAATGAAAAAATTCTACTCTGGTCAAATTCAATGCCATATTACTTTCCTGAAAAACCACAGATCTTTAAGTTTTATTATTATAGATAATAAGATAATACAAAGAATTATCGACATTAAAGGTTAATTTTGTTGCGAATCTTAGTAGAACAGTTTAGGTATCCATTACATATTTAAGGCATTGTAGTCATCAAAATGGTAAAACAAATGGTAAAGAATCATTAAGCAGATCTTAGTAAATATGCTTTATGCTAAGGCTATTAATTTAACTTCCTAGTTCAATCTAATTATTGGTAGGCTGCATTCTACTTAATATTTCAATGTCAAAGAACAAGCTCTTTAGGTGGTTTTAAACCTCTATATTTAGGTACTGCGAGTTAAACAGCCATTTGAGAGTTCCAATGGTTTCAAAAACATTACTACTTTTCATTAAAGTTAGGAAAACAGATATTAAGCACTAGGGATGTACCGATATATTGGTATTGGTGATATTGGTAGATTTTTATCAATATCGGTATCAGCCAATATTTCAAAAGAATGATTTTTCCAAAATTATGAATAAAAGACTATTTACAGGATGAAATTTCCATTTTATTGTTTTATCACTTCACATAACTCATTTTTTCACAAGGGTTAAGTTCTCATGTTAAAATAGGTATAAAGCCTAGAAAACCAAAAAACTATCTTGTAGTCGTAGCCACGGCCATTTCTAGCCATTAGGGGGCCCTAAGCAGTATACCCATTTAAGGCCCCACCTCTCCATCCACCAACTCATGCCTTACTACATCACCTTAGCACACACATGCAAAAAATGGCTGTGTTAATAAAAAACAATTATGAAACATTTATGTCCAAAACAAATATGTACTTTCAGAAGAACACAAACAGAAAAAATACTCATGAAATTCCTGAAAATTAGCTTATACATTATTTAGAATAAATGAGACAGAACTATGTATAAAAAAATAATGCAATTATCAACTACCAAACAATTACTAACTCTACGATACAATCGTGTAATAGCTAACAGTTATACAGAACAGTTTGTATCTTCAAAATTTTTGCCTCCTAGATTTTTTCTGGGCGAAATCATCAATAACATCATCATATGAAATCTCCCTGCCAATGTCCTGGTTGATGCTTATGATGCCAAGGCCACTGAGGCAATCCTGCCCCATTGATGATCTGAGGTAGTTCTTGATTAGCTTCATCTTAGAGAAGCTCCTCTTGGCTGACGCTACTGTCACAGGTAGAGTACAGGCAATTCTTAGTGCAACCCAGAGATTGGGGTATAGTTCCTCCAGTTGCTTCTGATCAATGAAGGAGAGAAGCTCCAATGCAGTCATGTTGTGTGAAGGTAAAGTCGGCAAGTTCTTAATTTCGAGGGCCAGTTCTCTTCCATCAATGTCAGAGTCAGCTCCAGAGCTCAGTATCTTAGAGAGCTTTTCACACTTGCAGGACAAGTCTTCCTCGTTCATTGTGGTGAAGTTTAGGAGAACCCCAAATATGTCCCTCACATCATCTAATGTTTTGAATCTCTCATTTATTGACCTGATGGCACAATCCACCACCACATTGAAAAATTTGACTTCCAGCCTCTTTAAGGCTTCTGTAAATGGTTCATCAGGAGCTTCGTAAGCAAAGTGCTTTTTTGTGGATCTGAGCCTCTTTCTCCTTCAGCACAGCCTCCACATTCATTTCCTCACATATGTCCCTAGCTACGACTTGTGCTGCAACAAAACCTGTGTTTCTGTAGCTGGTGAGTGAGTCTTTTGTTTTCGTGAGGAGGTTGACTGCCACATCAAACTGCATTGTAGGAGACTGCAGAAGTTTGCTCACATGGTTAACTGCATGAAGAATGTCATACCAAAGTACTGTGCAAATCTGAAAGCAATAAGACTATACCTCCTCTGCAAGTGCTTGTGCTTCAGTCCTGGCTATGGCATCTGTGGCATTGTTTCTGACTTCCAACAGGGCCTCTCTGATGTTGTGGCTCTGGTATCGCACAGCCTCAATGCTCTTAAGCCAGCTCTCCCACCTGGTTTCACTCCAAAACTGAGTGTTATATTCACATGCTTCTTTAGGATTGTCCATCTCTGTGTAGCTGCTGCAAAAAGGTTGTACAATTTTTGTACATTGCCAAGAAGCTGATAGCATCTGTGGAAGCTTCAGCTGCATCAGCCACTACAAGATTCAGTGTGTGAGCCCCACATGGAACATAGAGTGCATGACAGTTCTTCTCTACTGTAATAACCTTGCCTGAACACCTTTGTTCTTGCCCTTCATGTTCGCTCCGTTGTCATATGACTGTCCTCTGCAGTCATCAAAGTGAATATTCAGTTCATCTAGTCTCTTCAGAATCAGAACTGACAAACCCAGGCCTGTACTTTCTGAAGCCTCAAGAAAGCCCAAGAAGTATTCTTTTATTTCTGGTACTTCACCCATTTTAACAGTTCTGATGATAATTGACACCTGTTCTTGGTGGCTTATGTCTGGAGTGGAGTCTGAAATGAGAGTAATATTTAGCTTGTTTTATTTCTGCAACAATGTTATCCAAGATCTTCCCACTAATGGACCCATGAGCTCATTTTGATGATGTTTCCTAGGTAACTTGAATGACTATATTGGCCACTTTCGACTCTGCTGATTTTTTTCATCTGGATCAAATTTGGCAAGCAGCTCAACCTCATTCAAGAAGTTGCCCATTATCTCAATGTACAATGTAGAGGAAGACCCCCTGAAAGCAAGGTTCTCTCGCCAGTGATTGGATTATACTTACAAGACGTGTGAGAACATCTTGCCCATCTTCGCTCTACCTCCATTAATGACATTTCAGTTGGTCAATGGTCCTCCCAGTTTTTAGCCGCAGTTCAGATCCTTCCATGTTGCCATGTTATCTGCATGTTCTGAACTATTTTCATGGACTTTCAGAAGCAACCAACGTTTTATCCAGTCTGAAAGTCCATCCATAATTAGTTTAAGACTTCTTTGAAAACAACTTGCAGAAGCAATAAAGAGCATCATTCCTTCTAGAGTACATCAGCCAGCTTCGCTTTTTTCCCCATTAATTAATGTTCTATACATGTAATGGTGATGAACGCTTCTACCATCCTCTCTTTTAGGGAATGTGAAATCTGGATTGATTTGAAATGGTCCTTGAGACACCAGATCTGTCTTCAAGGCATCTGACAGGACAACTGGCCAGTCATACAGATCAAGCAGTGGAGCAGATCTTGGTTCTTGTTGCTCAGTAGAAATGCGTGTGTGTGGTGTTTGAAGCTGAACAGAAGATGGGCCACTTGTTGGTTCATCAGGCTCTACTTCTACTGGTGTTTGAGGTTGCATAGAGGATGGTCCTGCTGTTGGCTCATGATGCTCATCAGGCTTTGCTGAGGATAGCTTTTCCAAATATTTCAGTAGTGCTCCTGAGAAGAACATAACATTACATATTCTGTTAATTTTTGCTAAAATACTCCTTATCTTGTTTGATAATTGATCTGTGTGAACAGAATTTGAGGTGATGTAATCCATTAAATTTCACATTTCAAAATAATATAAATATTACAGAGACTAGCTTACTCTACATGATTCCTGAGCACTTGCCTAGCTTGATGGTCTACATAACCTAGTTGCCAGAACTGTAATTATAAGAATATACAAGTGTCACATCTCACCTGTGGTACTGGAAAGCTTCTCCTCCTCTATTTTCTTTTTTTCCATTTTTTAGCTCCTGATGGATGTCGTTTCATTTTCCAAGATGCATGAAGTCACATCTAGTTAACCACAACTAATCTGCTAAATAATAATAATGATGATGATATGAGAATAAAAACCCACTCTAATAGACAGAGTTTATTTCCACGACAGTTTCGACGCCCACTGGCATCCTCCTCGGGTGGATACAGAAACACAAATGAAACAAAACAAGAGGGAAAAAAACAGTTCAGGGATCGACCGTTAAGAAATTCGCACCTAGGTTGGATTCCATTCTCTCGAGACAGGAGGGGCATTTTCATTAAGTACATTCGCACAAATTTTAAAACTATCTTCCTGTTCTAAACATACAGATTCTATTATTTTTACATAATTATTACATTTATAATTAAATTTATTACATTTAATATTGCATAATTATTAATTACAGAAATTATAAATTTATTATTACATTGGTTATTACATTGTTGTTTATTATACAGAAATTATAAACCGAAAAACGAATGAAAAAAGGCGATTAGGAAATAATCCAGAGACCATTGAGAAATTCGCACCTAGGTTAGATATCGTTCTCCCGATTTTAAAGCCAGAAAATCTTTTTATGCCCCTCGGGAACCTTCAGTTAACCAAAAACAATATGTGAGTTTGCCTTACATTGCCGGCTTAGAAAGAGTAAAACCGTTGACGAAAGAATTTAAGTTTGCTTTGGCGTTCAAATATTCGTCTACCGTGAAAAGTAAATTGGTTAGGAATAACGTTGCAAAAGAGGAACAAGCCTGTGTCTACAGCATTCCCTGTAAAAGTTGTGATTTAGTATACGTGGGAGAAACTGGAAGAAATATTGAAACCCGTATCAAAGAACACAAAATGCCTTCAGAAGTTGTAATACTAATAATGCCATTTTTTATCACGCTAGCCAAAATAATCATGCTATAGATTGGGAATCAAGTAAGGTACTTTATAAATGTAATAATTATGTCAAAAGAAAATAATAGAATCTGTGTGTATAGAAAAAGTAGATAATTTTAATTTGTGCGAAGGTACTTATAAGTTAGACCCTTTAATGAGATTCTTGGTCAATAAATCCCTTACGGAGTCGTGGGAACGTGTTCGAACCTAAGTGTGAATTTCTTAAATGTCTCTGGATTGGAATGTTTCCTTACTCGCTTTTAGTAAATGTAATAATGGAAGTAATTAAGGTGGAAATAAATATATGCAGTAATTATGTCAAAACATTAGGATCTGTATGTATAGAACAAGAAGATATTTTTAATTTGTGGAAATGTAGTTATAAGCTGACCCTGTAATAAAATGCCCTTCTGGTTTCGGGAGAACGATATCTAACCTAGGTGCGAATTTCTCAATGGTCTCTGGATTATTTCCTAATCGCCTTTTTTCATTCGTTTTTCGGTTTATAATTTCTGTATAATAAACAACAATGTAATAACCAATGTAATAATAAATTTATAATTTCTGTAATTAATAATTATGCAATATTAAATGTAATAAATTTAATTATAAATGTAATAATTATGTAAAAATAATAGAATCTGTATGTTTAGAACAGGAAGATAGTTTTAAAATTTGTGCGAATGTACTTAATGAAAATGCCCCTCCTGTCTCGAGAGAATGGAATCCAACCTAGGTGCGAATTTCTTAACGGTCGATCCCTGAACTGTTTTTTTCCCTCTTGTTTTGTTTCATTTGTGTTTCTGTATCCACCCGAGGAGGATGCCAGTGGGCGTCGAAACTGTCGTGGAAATAAACTCTGTCTATTAGAGTGGGTTTTTATTCTCATATTTTGACCTTCACGTAAAAAAAAGTGAAGTTTTTTGCATTTAATGATGATGATGTTGATCTACAGATCAAAGGCTAACAAAGACCCTAAGATCCACTCTAATATTAGCCCAAGAGAAAGGAAAGAGTAGGGGGTTAAGAGACGAGAATAAGGGGTTAAGTAAGGAGGAACACCTAACACTCGTGGGTTAACATCTATTCAGAAAGAGAGAAAAAAGACTCACCACCATCATCTGCCAGCCACTGCCGACAAGTCAGAAAAATAGTCGGAGAGAATAGGAGAGGGGTGAAAGATGAAAAGAAGTAAAATAAGAATGTTTACAAACCATGCAAACACAGTCTTAACTCACTGTCATACCATGCAAACTACAAACATGCAAGAAGAGAGTGTTACAGACATGCAAAGTAAGGAGAGGATAAGAAAAAAAAATAGTAGGTAAAGTTAAACAAAAAGTGGGTTAGTTTATGCTATGAGCTACATCTACGCTCGTGTTAGTCTAATTTTTTTTTTTTTTAATATTATTGCTGGCATTAATCATCAACAGACTCATCCTCGACCACCACCCCAAGAGCTCCTATTGCTAAATTTTTTTTTATTTTAAACGTTAATATTTTTAAAATGTCAGTCAAGACGGTTCTTAAACACATTAACGCTGGTAGAGTTCACGAGGGGCGTGGGAAGATTATTCCATTTATCAATTACTTTAAAAGTAAAGAAGTTTTTAGCGATATTAGTAATGAAACATCTGCCACGCAACTTAAATCCATTATTACGAGTATTACTATTATCAAAAGTGAACAATGTCAAAATTTACGTTATCAGTTATGAACAATTTTGAAAACTTCAATAAGCTCCCACCTTAATCTCCTAGTTTCAAGTGAATGCAGGTCTAACTCTTTAATCCTATCTTCACAAGGCTTGTTGCGCAATGATAGAATTAGTTTCGTGGCATGATGCTGAACCCTTTCTAACCTATCAATATCCTCACGCAAGTACGGGCACCAAAATTGAACGGCATATTCTAAATGAGGCCTGACTAGGGACTTGTAAAGGGGCAATATAATATCCTTCGATTTAAATTCGAAATTACGCGCTATGAAGCCTAACATCCTATTAGCTTTTGCACAAGACTCCAGGCACTGGTTCCTAACCTTTAAATCCTTAGATACACATCCACCTAAATCTACTTCCTCATCAACGCTCACTAACTCCCTATCATCCATCGTGTATGTGTAATTATTGTTGCGAGAACCTATATGCAAAACTTTACATTTGTCTACGTTAAATTGCATCTGCCACTTATCTGTCCACTCCATAATCCTATTTACATCGTCTTGGATCCTATTTCTATCATCCTCGTTAACAACCTTACCGCCTATTTTAGTATCATCCGCGAATTTTGACACGTTACTAGTCAATCCTACATCTATGCGTTAATGTAAATTACGAATAGCAATGGGCCTAACACTGAACCCTGTGGGACACCACTACCTACATCTAACCACCTGGATTCACTACCATTAACTACGACCCTCTGCCTCCTAGCACGAAGCCATTCTTCTAACCAGTTAGCTACCTGACCGCGTATACCGTGCGCTTTAACCTTCACAATTAGTCTCCTATGCGGAACTGTATCAAATGCCTTTTTAAAATCTAAATAAATAACGTCAGCTGCTCTATGCCTATCGTATTCGCGCACTATTTCGTTATAAAATTCTAACAAATTAGTTGAACAAGACCTATGGCGTTGAAACCCATGCTGACTACTATTAATCAAATCTCTACTTTCTAAGTGATCGATAATACAATCCCTAACTACGGATTCCAAAAGTTTACCGACAATTGATGTTAAGCTAATGGGCCTAGAATTGCTAGCTACTGCGCGGTCACCTTTTTTAAAAATAGGCGTGACGTTAGCTAATTTGAAGTCTTCAGGAATAATCCTGTTTCGAGTGACTGATTAAAAATCTTCATTAAGGGGCCTACGATAACTTCTTTCAAATGTCTGGGATAAAACGCGTCAGGACCTGGAGCCTTGCTAACTTTTAGCCTATCGATATAATGCGCAATCTCAGCCTCATAAACAGTTATTTCATCCAAAATAGTCTCGCTACTAAATGGAACGATATCATCCACGTCAGGGACATTATTTACGTCTTCTATGGTAAAAACTGTCGCAAAAAAGTTATTGAAAATACCCGCCATCGCCTGAGCGTCAGAAGCCAAAGCGTCATTAATATCCACTAGAGGGCCTATGTTATCTTTTACCGGCTTACGATTATTAACGTATTCAAAAAACTTTTTTGGATTATGTTTACTATCTGCAACTATAAGTATCTCTAAATTACGCTTGGCATTCCTAACTGATCTTTTAACCTGACGTCTAAGCTCGATATATCTATTAAAGTTAGCTGCCGTGCCATTGCGCTTACTAAGTCTATACGCTCTATTACACTCGTTTATAAACTCTCCTCTTTCCCTAGTCCACCACTTCGGCCTACCACAATTTCTAGCGCGCTTGGGCCTACAAGGAATAAACTCCCTTTCAATATTCCTAAAACTTTCTTTAAACACCACCCAACGCAAATTTGTGTCATTGCCCATAAATAAGTTATCCCAGTCCACTACTCTCATCCTATCAGCAAAACTATCAAAATTTGCCCTACAAAATCAGGGACTTCTTTTATGTTACTATCCTCAGTGTTTTCTATCAATAACTTAAACCTAAGAATTTGATGATCACTACATCCTAAACTCTCGCCTACTTCGAAACCTTCGACTATATTCTTGCCATTCGTCATCACCAAATCTAAAATATTGTCACCACGCGTTGGTTCAGTAACTATGTCGTAAAAAGTTAGCATCCATAAACTCAACCAATCTCAAACCCTCCTCATTACCAGTAAATTTCTCGTAATTAACATTAGGGCAGTTAAAGTCTCCGACAATTATACTATTCCGATTGTCAATAAAATTACCAAGAAGTGAGTAAAATCTAGTATCTGTATTGAGGGGTTGAACGGGAGGTCTATAAACAACAACAAAATTAAAACTAATACTACGCGCCCTAACTTCAACACATATCGCATTAATTGCTGCTGGAAAATCTAACTTAACCTCGATAACCCTAAGGGAATTACGAATGTATAGCAAAATGCCTCCGCCAAACCTATGTAACCTATCATTAGTAGAGAGTTTAAAACCCGGTATATCAAGTTCCCCTAACAAGTCCCGAGTCACAGTATTCAACCAAGTTTCAGTGATGGCAACTATATCATAGTTGCTGGAATAAATTATCGCCTTAAATTCATTTAATTTATTTCTAATACTACGCGCGTTACAATAAAAGACGTTTAAGTTATTTTTTACCACGGGCCCGCGTTTTAAACTATTTATCACGTCAGGCCCGCGTTTCCCGGACCCACAACGTTTAAAGAAGGCTTCGACCTATACAGCTTTCGCACGTTTTCATCTATTAACCTACCAAGCCTAGCATTACCTATTTCATTAAAATGCACCCCCATCTTTTATAAAAAGGCTAGGATCACTGAATTCGGACCACAGCTTTACAAAGGGTACATTTTCCTCAGCACAAATCTCTTCTGACAGTGGGGCAGCCACTGATTGGCTAATTATAACATGACTACATACACATGGGACGAGATGGTTTAAGGAGTGAATAATGGAGTTTGGTGGATGTATTCTACCGAATCTTAACCCTTGGTTAATGTTGAATTTTACTCCCAGTCACAAGCAATTGAACAAGTGCTATATATTGAATTGCCATTAAAAACTGCCTAAAAAAAATATACATCTTATGTTGTGCAAATTTGTTCAAATGTACTTTTTTAAATAAAATATACTTCCTGTTTTGGCTATACTTTTTTTTCATAAAATATTTTCCCTGATTGGGCTATTTTTTTGCTACTCTGCGACTTAATTAGTTTGTTGTTTTCTGTTCTGGCTATTTTTCTTTCCTAATTGGATTCAGTTTGGTGGTATTTGTGATAGAATTATGACGTGCCATTCAAGTGATTTTGACTTTGAGAACTTGATTTGTCATGTGCCCTAGATGAAGACAAAGCACGGAATGTTTTTGTCAATTACAGCATTATTCTCTCATCCTTAACTTGCCCAAAATGTGACAGTGAGTGCCTAATACAAAAAGATCAGAAGATATTTAGGTCAACTGAATGCCCTTGATGATTGGTTAGGTTAACCCATTGGCCCTGATGGAAAATGTGTATTATCCATGATACGCACATGCTAATATCCCATGGGTAATAGGGTGTCAATTTTAGGGGTGAAATGACTAAATTGAAAATCATGTTATTTGGTAGCAATTTAATGTAATCATTTGGCATACAAAATAATATCCTTGCTTCAAAAACAATAAAAAATAACTCCTACCTACACCAATTTTAATTCAAAAATTTCATTTTTCCCTAAATTCGTAACAAAATAACAAATGTGCACAAACATCCTATCAACATTCAAAGTGGCAATAAGATATCATTGTGTCTTTATTTGAAAGTAACCAATGCAGTCATGTTCTTTTTGCTGCTGTGGTTCCTTGACATCAGCATTCATCTTGCTACTTGCGCTTTGATGTAGCCTTCTCGCCTCTCATGACTGTAAACTTGACTAGCTGCTTCTGTGACCATTTTCACACATCTCTCCACACTTTGAGTGTGAGAAGGCCACTTTGGCACTTGCATTGGGGCCTCTTTAAGTTGTGTTAAATCTTTGTTTGTTATACATGTTGTCAGTGGTGGCTCCAAAACTTCCGAACTCAAGTTAACTAATTCTGACAATTTCGTGGCATTGACATTTATTGGAGGTACCTTCCTTGTCTGAACAGAGCAGTCTCCCAGCTGGTCATCATCTAGTGATGTTCCTCTAAGTTTTAGAATGATTTCCACAGCCTGTTCGCTCTTTGGTACATTGGCTGCAGAGTATTGCTTGCAAAACTGCCTCTGGCCTAGCATACCAAGCGGACCTTCTCACCACAGGTAACACGATGCCCACCACTACTTTCCTTTGGGTTCTCAGTAGCTGTAATTGAAACAAGATGTGGTTGGGCCCCTCCATCCACATGGGATTAAGTTTTACATTGAACCAGTGAGGAAGATAAAACCCAATAATAAATTCAACAATCAACATCAAATTCTGTAGCATTTTGCCCTTCAGTGCATGTTTGGAAACCCAAATCCTGCAGAAACGAATAGCTGTAGTTAACCAACGACTGTGACTTACGGGTCCAATCTCCGAGAGAGCCAGATTTTGAGGCAACTCTCCTGATCTAATTGCTTGAACAATATAATAAGCGTAAGATTGATCCATGCTGAGGTCTTTGATAACTTCTTCAGACAACACTGGAAGGGGAGGGCCTACTTCAACCTTTGGAAATTTTGTATTTATTTCTAATTCTGTTGCTTCATCTAGCATGTTGCCAAGGGGGCCTGACCACTTCTTGTTGCTCTTTGTAGGACCATCAAGTTCCTGGATGAGACGACGAAGAGGTAGTTCCCCTGTGTGCAAATCACATACAATCCAAACAAGCCTTCTTCCAAGTTTTTTCTCTAAATGCGTCATAACTCCACCCTGCCATCCAGTGTTCACCGCAGTTGAGTCTCCACCAACAGCCTGCAGTGAACTGTCAAGTCTTCTTTCTTGAAGCCAACATATTATTTGATCAGCAATTGCCTCTGCATGTTTCTTGCCTTCTACTTCTGCTTCAGGAACAAAGTGAAACAAATAGCAGCCACCAGGTTCAGAACACACATAGTAGTGTTCTTCTTTGATGAGACTGGGAAACTTTCTGTCCATTCCCTCTACCTCTAGGAGAACTTTTGTGTCATCTCTTCTTCCATCAAACAAAAGGCAAGAGAGACCTTCCTCCTTCAAATCTTTTTCATGCTGATCAGATATTTCCTTCATTATTTTTTCTTGTGCTCTTCTTATCTCATTATGATCTGTCACTAAGGATGTATCCTCTTGGCTGATGAGGCCTGCATCTATCCAAGTGGCAGTGGCAATCTCTGCAGTCTCTTGTAGCCCCATATGGTGGCAAATACTGGCAAGGGCAATGTTTGAGATGTCTTTAGTGTTGTATTTTATTCTCTTCGGCAAAGGTTCAGATGGCATTTTGGAGTTATCATCTGATGTTGCTTCTTTCTGTTCATCTGAAGAGCTTTCAAAGAAGTGAGAAACCTCTTGATAGAGCTCTTCATCTCTTTGGGTGGCTTCTTCACTCTTCTTTTTCTCCCTTTCTTCCCTCTCTCAGATTTTCTCTTTTTTCTTAGCAATAACAATCTGTTTTTTGGTTTTTGAATAATCTGCCAAACCAATCTGCATACTTCCTTGGTCTCCTGCCTTTGTTCTCTGCGCCTTTATGAAAGCCAGCTCCAAAACAGGGATCATCTTCTCACGAGGACAGTGACAATCAATGTGAGGCCAGTCACGTAGGTAGTGATGTAAAAAAAACGTTTTTTTTGTTTTTTTTAATAGTTAATATAGATATTGCCAATTTAATTATAAGGTATACTTTTGCAATGATATATATTATAAAAATAAATAAATAAATAATAAAATAGGCCATATGGTACCAGTATAGAATGTCCTTTTCAGCCTATTTACAGAAAAAACTGGCCTCTTTCTTGCACTGAAAGTCTTGTATCTTGAGATCCATTAAACTTGCGAGAACACTGGCTGGGAGCTGACTGCCCATTGTCCAACCTTCCCAGGACTCTCCCATCCATGCCTCGGATTTTGAATCTCCCACTTAACTATCCTTTAGACCCGCGATGACATATTCCCCCCCCCCCACGAGACCATCCATATATATATACATACACATACACCCATATACATATATACCAATATACATAAATACTTATATACACATTTATATCTATTGTATACCCCATACACATGCATACATCCAGAATTCCAGATACATACGCATGCATACTCACATATATACCTACACAAACTCATACACCTCTATTTCGCCCTTTCATTACCTCCGAGATCATTTAGCACATACAGTAATATCCATACAGCCAAAAGAAACCAATTAAGCACAGACAGAGCAGCAAAGCTAGTATTTATATCCCAAAATGCAAAATTCCAAGAAAGTGAAGTAAAACATGGTGCTACATTGGCTTCGTCAACATCCAAATCTGCAATAAATACCAGTACCTGTGATATTGAAACTATTTGCTTTAATCAATCTAGTGATAATGATTCTTCAATGGAAATAGAATCAGATAATGGAAGTTAAACAGCATTAGGTTAACACAAAGGTTAAAGAAAGAGATGAATATTTATATTTTTTTTATTTTTCTATTTGGAATATATATATATATATAATATATATATATATTATATATATATATATATATTATATAATATTATATATATATATATATATATATATTATATATATATATTATATATATATATATATATATATATATATTAATATATATATATATATATATATATATATATATATATATATATATATACACACACTGGCATGACTCCAGATTTGAAAAAATTTACTGGAGCACAGCTCTGAATTTACTTTTTTTCCTGTTACACCACTAGATAGGTTAATGATAGTAAACTCTTGAATTGACGACATACCAATTACAAATTGTTTTAGCTAAACATAACACTTCTCTTTATTAACCACAACAGCTTGGTGAGTTTCTTTTGTTAGCCGCAAAATTGCATTCAATGTCTTCTGGATTTGGGAATTTTCAAATTCCTCAGTTTTGTTAGTCTGATGCGCAGATTCCTCACTTACCTTTTGTTTCTTAGGTGGAGGAGAAGCACTTTCTTCAGTCTGTGAAACATCTAGTGAAAAAATTTCATTTTCTAGATTAGCAGTTGATGAAGTTGGTTCATTTTTCTGAGGTCTAGCACTAGCACATTTTGTGAACAAACTAAATGACTGCTTTGCCGTATCTCTTTGCTGCACTTCATCCTGGTATTTCTTTACTGCAATATCTAAGCTGTGGGCCCAAACTCTGGGACCTCTTGTATTGTAACAAATATTTTTTTGGAATTAAAATGTTCCTCCCAGTTTTGCTTCTTTGAATATTTGTTTTGCATTGACCACAAAAGTAACCCTTTTAACACCCTCACTTTTCTCCAACTTCATCAATATTAGGATCCATTATTGATTATTGACTACCTGAAAAAATACAAAATAAGTAAAAGTTAGTAAATATAGTATGGTAAAAGTAAGTAAATATAGTACAATGAAAGTAAGTGCTTTAAACTTAGTAAAAGTAAGGAAGAGTAAGTAAAAGTAAGTTTAAACTTAACTAAACTTTTCAATTCTAGTCATGGTGGATTACTTAAAACTGCACAAGTAATTATCTGGCCAATTTATCAAACCTGGCCGAGATCAATGGAACATAGTCCAATCCTGATAATTTTATATTAAAAAAATGTATGTTTTAATAAAATTTTAATTATCAAAACATTGAAGCTTAACAAAAAATAAAAATAATTGTTAAATATGGAATTACCAACTAAACTTAAAATAACTAAATTTGTAATTTAAAAAAAATTGGTTTGTACAAGAACGTATACGCAAAAAAATTGCATAACGTCTAGCGGATGAACAAAACCCAAACCCAAATTTACTTTTTCTCATGGTCAAATTTACTGGAGCAATGCTCCCAAGATCCCAGGAATCTAGAGTCATGCACACTGGTATTCTTGCCAATCACAATTATATCTATTGTTTTATACCAGTATTATGGATATTATACCAGTACCTGTGATATTGAAACTAGCATATATGCTCTACCCAATCTAGTGATGATTCTTCCATGGAAATGTAGGTTAACAAAAAGGTTCAAAAAAAGGTGAATATTTTCCTTTTCTATCTGGAATATATATACTGGTACTCTTGCCAATCACAATTATGTATATTGTTTGAAACGAGGAAGAATGTTTTATGTTCTAGTTAAAAAATATATATACATATAAAAAATGAGGGTTTGTTTTTCCTTTCTATTATATACTTTTTGCGTGATTCAATTTTTCTAAAAGATGACTATATAGTATATATACTAGGTATAACCGTATAAGCATGGTAGTATAGTAAATTATAGGTAATACTAATATACTTATTAGATTAAAGGAAAAAAAATATGGAATAAGTTTAAAACAATAAAAAACAAAAAACAAAAAAAACCGACTACCTTCGTTTTAAACAAAAAAAATGACAAAAAAAAACAAAAAAACGACACAATAAAAAACGACTCACATCACTACACGTAGGCCGGGCTGAAACTCAAGATAGAATTAATCAGTCATTAACAGTTGGCTTTTGATATAAAAATAAGATTCCTGAAAAAAATAATTGGTGGCCACCAACGTGTGTCTGGCCACCCCCGTTTTTGGAAAAACATCTAATGGCGCACTAGCAAAATCAGGAAAATGGCAATATCTCTTCTTCTGAACATGCTAGAGAGATGGTTTGCATACCAAAAGATGCAGAATTTGATTTAGAACAAAGAGTGGTAATTTTTCATAAAACCTTTAGTTTTTGAGTTATTTTAGAAAAACTAATTTTTGGGGCCCATAGACCCCCTTTCGACGGACCTTAGTGACAAAAGAAATTCTAAAATAAGCATGATTTGGCTTTTTGATTACTAACATTGCCCTAAAAGGATGTTGACATGGACATAGTGATCACATGATATGACTTTTCCTTGTTATCTTGCATCCATTATGCTTGATTAAAGAATAGAGGGTAGGGCTGCTTCATGAACTTTTTTTAAACGTAATAAATTGAAAACTTTTTTTTTTTTTCCAGGTGCCTTTGTTATAAGTTTCCAACTGCAATTTGTCATTGAATTCAACATTTGCAATATAAAGTATGACTTCTACAAGGAAAACAGTTGCTAAAGTACTTGGTGATGTACATTTTATGCCAGCAGAACAGTTTCAGATATTTGGAAATGTTTTTAGGGCAACCTCTTCAGTGGGATATTTGTCTTCTGCATCTAAATGAATTGCCACTTAGACACATCTTCATAACTTTAGATGAGACAACAAAAAGTCCAGACAAATTTTCTGGCCCTATTGGTTCTCAGCTCAATGGGGATGTGTCAGAATGGAATGTTGTGGACTTCAAATCTATACCTTATCCTGCATTTGTGCTTCTACCAAATGAGGTGGTCAATAACACTAGGCAACAAAGATTTTGTTACAGAAGACCAAATAGGTGCTCCTAGCTAATTTCGGTATGCTGATTTCAAATCTATAATTAGATTTTTTCTATCACGTCTAGATTTTGTGTAAAATGCAAATCACTTTTAGTAAAATTTTCTACCACGTCCAGATTTTGGTTTTAATCGGCTTAATGCCAGTAATATGAAACTTGCTTTTCAAGGTTAAAGCAATTTTTTTTGCCAACTATATACAAATTCGAACAATTTTGATAAATAAAATTTATCCCGAGTTGGCAACACTGAGTCAAGAGCATAGTAACGGGCAACGGCCCAACGGTCAGTCGCTACGTGACAGTCAAGCAGAACGGTTGTTGAAGCTCTCTGCTGATGAGCAAGTGACAGGTTGTGGTGACTTGTGTGTTTTTATAGCATTTGTTTTGTACTACGGTGTGTATTTCTTTTTATTTTGCACATCGTAATAATTACTTTCTACGTTTTTTCTGATATTGTATGGTAATTCAAAATGGCATCAAATAGATGTGCTTGTGTAAATCACCCAGACAACTTCTGCTTTGTCTGTGGACAATATACACCTAAGCCACAATGTAGAAACATAACAACAAAGATTAAACTTGCCTACAAGTGTTATTTTGACTGTAAGTTAGGAGACCAACAGAGGGACTGGGCACCACATATTTGCTGTGCACAGTGCAATGCAATGTTAATAGCTTGGATGAATGGTAAAAAAAGCTATGCCGTTCTCAGTCCCCATGGTTTGGCGTGAGCCGAAAAATCACTTCAATGATTGTTATTTTTGTTTGACAAAGATTGCTGGTTTCACAAAGAAAAACAAATCAAAGATCACGTACCCAAACTGCGAATCAGCAATGAAACCAGTACCACATGATGAAACAAATCCACCACCAGTTCCACCAGCAACGATAACAGACAGCAGTTCATCTGAAGATTCTGCTAGTGATATAGAAACAGGACAGGGAAAGATGGCATATATGTTCCAGATGCAAATATTTCCCCACATTTGTTAAGTCAAGCGGAGTTAAATGACTTAGTGCGCGATTTGGAATTACCAAAAGAAAAGGCAGAGTTGCTTGGTTCAAGACTTCAAGAATTTAATCTTCTCCAACCAAACACCAAAGTTTCCCATTTCCGCCATCGCCATTTGCAGTTTTCATCATTTTACTTACAGGAAGAAAACGTTTGTTTCTGCCACGATATCAGTGGTCTGATGCAAGGGATTGGCTGTCGCTATGATCCAAAATAATGGAGACTGTTCATTGACTCTAGTAAAGCTAGCCTTAAAGCTGTATTACTGCACAACGGCAATGAAAAACCTTCAATACCTGTAGCACATGCCACTGGCCTTAATGAGACTTATGAATCGATGAACTGCTGCTAAGACTCATCAAATATAAGGACCACACATGGAATATTTGTGGCGACCTTAAAGTTGTATCATTACTTCTTGGGTTACAGTTGGGCTACACAAAGCATATGTGCTTTTTGTGTCTATGGAACAGCAGAGATGACAAGAACCACTACAAAAAACATGATTGGCCATCTAGAACTGAACATGTTGTTGGTAAATACAATGTGAAACACCCAGCACTTATTGACCCTCAGAAAGTACATCTTCCACCACTTCACATTAAACTTGGCCTTATGAAAAATTTCGTGAAGGGTATGGATCATCAAGGTAGTGGTTTCCAATATTTAAAGGATAAATTCAAAGGAATATTGACAGATGCTAAGCTAGAAGCTGGAGTTTTCACTGGACCACAGATCCGCAGTGTCATCCACGACTCATCGTTTCCATCTAACCTAAATGAGAATGAACTAGGAGCATGGACATCTTTCGTTGAAGTTGTAAAAAATTTTCTTGGAAACCACAAAGCTGAAAACCACCGTAAACTCGTAGAAAACATGCTTAAATCTTATGAAATAATGGGATGCAGAATGTCTTTGAAAATTCATTTTTTACATTCTCATCTTGACTTCTTCCCGGCCAACCTTGGGGCTGTAAGTGACGAGCATGGTGAGCGCTTCCACCAACAGATCTCAGTTATGGAAAACAGATACCAAGGTAATTTCAACCCAAATATGATGGGAGATTATTGTTGGTTCCTGCAGAAGGAGAGCTCGTCATCCTACAAGCGACAAAGGAAGAGGACACACCAAAGTTTCACTTAAGAACAGGAATTTGCCTTTCAGTAGTAACAACAAATACTAACGCGCTTTGGGTGGATGGTTGGGCGCAGGGGGTGGTAACTCCGCCAGCGGAATTCCGCTGTCTGTCTTAAGCCAGAATAAAGGAGGAAAGACATCCCTGTTCACTAATTATTTAAGTATGCTTAACATAAAACGTGGCACGGAAAAGTAGCTTAGACGGCTTTCGTAATAGAAGCGGGTGAGAAAAAAAATGAAAAATAGGGGTTTTCGGTTACACAAAATCTGGACGTGATAGAGAAATTTTGATATCAGATCTGAAATCAGCATCACCGCTTTAGTAGGAATCAGTAGTTCACGTGTCTGTAACAAAAACAAAGTTGAAATTTGTTGCCTAGTGTAATTTATCAACAGACCAATACTATGGATACTGCATCTGCTGGGCAATTATTACTGGTGAAGTGGATGAAGACCTTGCACTCTTAGAAGTTGGCCTGCTAAATCACTCTCGATGGCTCACCTTAACCTATAGAATTCTTCACTTTTATGTTTCACAAAAAAGACCCAGTAAGAACCTCAAAACCATATTGGAATTCATCATCAAAGTATACTTTCACAGTTGGTTCAATATCAAGGCTAATAAGAGGCTAAGTGATGGGTCAAGAAACCTATTCAATATGATCCAAAGAGTAAATAAATTCCCTGACAGGAAAATTAGAGAAATTTGTTATGACGTATTAAACAATAACAGCTATTTTGCTCATGGTGAAAATATTTTAGCTGGAATGCTGGCTGATGAAGATGAAGAGGTGAGGTGGTGTGCTGTCAATAAAGTTCTGTGTCTGAGGGGAGTTATAGAGGATTTTGATGATGAATCTGGCAGTAATGATTTTGCAGGTGGAATAATTGAAAGTGATGATGAGAATGAAGAGGATCATGAAGGTGGTACTGATGAATATCCTGCTATAGATGAGAATGTTAGGGTCTTTAGAAAGCCAATCATCAATTTCAAAGCTTCTGCATACCACAAGCTGTCTGCTATGTCCCAATGGGAAACTGTTCCACCTGTATTAAAAGAATTCAGTAATGATGAACTGCGTGATATCATTAATACCGCATTGAAACTGGATCACGAGTGCCACAATCAGAATGTTGAAAGGCACATCAAGCTTGTCACTGAAGCATCCTTGGCTGTTGTAGGTCATGAGCGTAGAGATGGTCTTATTAGAAACAAAATTAGATCACGTAAATTAATGAAAGATTTTGTGTCTAAAAAATATTTTAAGTTCTAGATTATTATTTATCATGCTAAAATATGACAAAATGACAATTTGTTAATTGTATAATTTAATGTTTGGTGTTTTGGAATGTCAAAAAGCATTTTCAATGAATTTAAAATGGCTGATTTTGATTGATTTTGATTGTTGATTGAAAACCACTAATACATGTCAATTTGCAGCTTGAGAATGTTTTATTGTGTTGACATTCAGTTGAAAGGGGGTCTATGGGCCCAAAAAATTAGTTTTTCTAAAATAACTCAAAAACTAAAGGTTTTATGAAAAAATACCACTCTTAATAATTTGTTCTAAATCAAATTCTGCATCTTTTGGTATGCAAACCATCTCTCTAGCATGTTCAGAAGAAGAGATATTGCCATTTTCCTGATTTTGCTAGTGCGGCATTAGATGTTTTTACAAAAACGGGGGTGGCCGGACACATGTTGGTGGTCACCAATTATTTTTTTCAGGAATCTTATTTTTATATCAAAAGCCAACTGTTAGTCACTGATAAATTAAAATCAAACAAAAATTATAGTTTCAGCCCGGCCTAAAATTTGTGAGGGTGAGGTTCTCTTCTGCATGAGGGAGAACAATTGGCTTCAGAACAACTTTATGGGACACTGGCAGTTAAAAATGTCAAGAAGAGTATCAAGTGTGTGCAGAAATTTATTTTTCTTTGCTAGTTTTCCTTTACCAAGTGATGTTTCAACTGCTTTGTGCCACAGCTTTGTTAATTTTAGCTCAATAGTTCTATACTGATTGAGTACAGGTGGTTTGAATAACACTATCTTTTTTCCACTGATGCAGAAGAGGGGGAATCATGTCCCTTATGAGCTCTTTCTCTGTGTAGTTCCTTCTATCCTTTGTATTTTGTTCATGAAGGAGTAACCCTAGTCTCAGCATGTCTCGCACTGTTGGTAGTTCTGATACGGGAAACTCCTTGCCTGTACCGACTAACAGGCTCAAGTCGCATGATGACTGACCTCTTGTCTTCAATTTTGGCATCTTAGGAATATCTGAAAAGAAAAAAAATTTAAGTATTTTATATCAATTACGATGTTTCAAAGTTTAGTCATTCGATGTTCTAAAATTCAATAAAAAAATATTTCATGGGATTACAACATAATTAGACAGAAGAATATGATAATAAATAATTGTAATCAATAATCCATACTTACACTGTAGGGTGCATCAAACGCCCTTAGGTTCTTGGATTTTAATGTCTATTCTCTCAAATGTTACACTTGTTGCTAGAAGTGTGTATGCCAAATATTAATTAAATCGGAGGTGGTCCTGGGTGGCCACCGGTCACTTTTATATTTTCGCGGCAATTTTCGGGGGCCGCGCTATGTAAAAATATCTATTTTTTTTATTTACCAACCAGTTGACTACTTACATTGTTTCTTTTAATATAGAGTTGCTAAGGGGTGATTTACATAACATTTGAGAGAATAGACATTAAAATCCAAGAACCTAAGGGCGTTTGATGCACCCTAAAGGGGTGATTTACATAAAACATGTACCATAAACGAAACTTCACTTATAGTCTAATAATATCCTTTATTGTCTTTCAGAAACAATGGAAGCTGTAACAATGGAAGCTAAGAAGACCAGATTAGCAAGTGCCATTTTTGGTCTTGGCAATGCTCTTACAGAAGGAGATGGTACATTGACAGGAGTCCGCCTCCCAACTTGCTGGCAGGTTCTTCGATGCGTGATGTGGCACATCCAGAAAGAAATATGTGAAGGCAAACAAACACAGCCACTCAAATGGAAATCTGCCAGCATAGTCCTTATCCAGCTGAAAACATTCTACACTAAAGCAAATATTCCTATGCTTTCAGACCATCAATGCTGCAAACTAATACTTGACCTTCTTAATGACAATAACAAATTGCGTCAAATACCTGTTTCTCGCAGAGAATCTCCAAACACTTTGGCTAAGTTGCAATCCATGAATGAACGTCTTGATAAGACCTTTGGTGTATGGACAAAAGATGCAATGACAAACATTAAGAATGAGGAAGATAGAGCATTTTTAGAGTCAATGAAATCTGACAGAGTAGCCTCATTTGGTAGTGTTGACAAGAAGAAAGCTGATAAAGATCGTAGAAAAGAAAAACGCATCTTAGCGGAAGCTTCAAGATGAGAATGTCATGAATCATCCAGTGTACAAGAGATGAAAAGTTCTGTATGCTCTGATGATAGTGCCTCTGCAGATAGCTTGGAAGAAACTGAAGAGGCGATTCCAGAGCTTCAAAGGAAGCGTAGTCACCACAGATCAACATATGCAGGTACGTCTGCCTTTATTCCTCATGATATTCTGAAAAGGCCTTCAGTCGTGTCTGTTGCTACTCGACTAAACATAACTCCTGTTCAACAGGCTGTGCTCACCGAAGCTGTAATTCAAGAGGCAGGAGGTGATCCACGTCGTGTGGCCAAGTCGTATTCAACTGCTGATAAGGCTCGACGATCAATAACAAGTGCTATCGCCAAAGATATTCGAGAAAATTGGATCGCCCCAACAGCTGCAACACTTCACTGGGATGGCAAGCAGATGCATACGCTCACAAACAAGAATGGCAAGGAAGAAAGATTGCCAGTGTTGGTTGGGAATGCGACTGATGTAAAGCTACTGGGAGTGGCTAGATATCCTCGTGGAAGTGATATGTCATCAGGTGACATCATTGCCGAGCACACTTACACGTTTCTACATTCATGGAAGTGCAAACAGTCAGTTGTCAACTTATGTTTTGACACAACAGCATCAAACACTGGACACGTTACAGCTGCCTGTGTTACCATTCAATCAAAACTGGACCGTGCTCTTCTGTGGTGTGCATGTCGCCATCATGTTGGAGAGGTAATCCTGGATCATGTGTTTGACGCTCTCAAAATTGAGACATCAAAGTCTCCAGAAGCATCTTTGTTCCAAAGATTCCAGAAGAATTGGGAACGCATATCGCATGCAAAGGATGAAAGTTTAACCAAAATTGACATTTCAATGTACAATGACGATGCACAACAACTGCTTTTATCCTGCAAAAACAAGGTTTTAAGCACAATCCGCACAAGCGCTTCATACTGTAGGGAAGACTACAAGGAAATGGCACAACTCTGCCAGGTAGTCCTCGATGATGATGTCACAAAACAAGGAACACTCCACAGACCTGGGGCCATGCATAAAGCAAGGTGGATGTCAAAGATTCTTTATTCCATCAAAATATGCCTACTTGAAGAGCAAATTTCTGTACTACCTCGAGGAACTGTAACAACACAACATCAACAGGAAAAACTGGAGTAGTTTGTTGTTTTTGTTGTTTATATTTATTGTGATTGGTGGCTCATATGTCAGTCTGCTTCAAATGCCCCATGGTTTGATTTGTGCTTATACAAGACTCTGCTCAACTATAAAGCTGTCAACTCAATCATTTCAGTCAGCACTGTGAAAGCCTTTGATAGACATTTGTGGTATTTAACCCCAGAACTGGTTGTTTTGGCACTGTTCAGCAATGCAGTACCTCAAAAGGAGCATCGTGCCCTTGCAGATGTGTTACTGGCCATACAACCAGATGAAATGCCAAGCACTCCAAAACACCGCTACGGTTCTGGATATGGCAAACCGTCATTTCCAAAAATTACAGAAGCGACAACCCTGGCTGATCTTGTGAACGAGGACTCGTGGTTTACAGTGAACCTTCTTCACCTGGATATGACCTTCCTAACAGAGGATGTTGACAATTGGCAGAACAATGACCACTTCAAGGCAGCCAAGTCCATTGTGGATGGGTTAAATGTTGTGAATGACCCTGCGGAGAGAGCAGTAAAGCTCACAACTGATTTTGTCTCAGCTGCAAGAGGAGAAGACCACTTCCAAAATCTTCTTCAAGTGGTTGAATGTGACTGCAAAGCGAGGCCAAATTTGCGGAAACGAGCAAAGTTGGAGTAGTGACATTGGCGTTGTGTTTTATACATTTTCAACTTTCAATCAATGTAAGTATAGTAATACTGAATATTTGTATATTAGTATTATAAGTAATACCGAATATTTGCCGAACATTCGGTGCATCACTACTAAATATATAAAAGTGGCCGGTGGCCACCCAGGACCACCTCCGATTTGATTTATGTTTTGCATACATACTTCTACCAACAAGTGTAACATTTGAGGGAATAGACATTAAAATCCAACAACTTTTGAAAATCATGGGGCGTTTAATGCACCCTAACTTACAGTTAAACTGTAGTATTCATCTAGTAGAATAACTATGAAGTAGGTACAAGAGCAGTAACAGCAAACCACCATCTATGACATCTAAGAGGCAACTGAGGACTGAGAGTGAGGGACAGTTCTATTCATGTTGTGACTTGTACATTGTATAACAACTATATGACCTTGAAAACAATCCATATGTGATCAGTAGGATAATTCTGTGACATATGAATAGTTAATCAATTTATGTCCTATTATTTAGTAAAACAGTCAATTTCTGAAACTTTAAGGTAAAATTGATGTAGGTAAGGGTTATTTTATTTCATTCTGGTTGGCCAATTTCAAGTTTTGACATGAAAAGACACTATTTTCACTACCAAAATTGATTTGAAAAAAGTTGACAAAACTGACACACCCTAATGGGTAATGTGTGTTATCCATATGCATTTAATTTTTCTACCACTTTAATATTCTTAGAATATTACTGGGTGATTTCTGAGTTGTAGGAGGAGTTTACTGACAAATCTTTCAACCAATCACAAATGGGTATAATTTGTGGGTGGGGCTAACATTATAAACATTGTGTCATTTATGCCCTTGAGCAGGGTTTACTGAGTTGATGGCAATGGTTGACCCGTGTTTGTCATAATTGCTTTTTATACTTATAAACATTCATAATGAGTGAAATAGATGTTAGTGACACTGATTCTGATTACATTCCTACTGAGGAAGAGGATAGTGATACCATTGTTGAGAGTGAATGGGAAAATGAGCCTATTCAATTAGAGAAAAACTGGACTTGTGTTCCAAATTTGTTTCAAGACAAAAGGCTATCAGAGAAGCCTCCATTACAGCGCTCTTATTCTGGTGTAAATCCAAATATTGTGTTTGATCATGAAAAAGTAATTGAGTGTCAAGTTATTTATTGGTGATGATGTAGTTGCATATATTGGCTAGTGTGTAAATGATAAGGCAAGACAATTTTTTTGAGCAAAATCCTCAACTGAAAAGTACAATAAACAATTTGAAATGGCATGATGTAACAAATGATGAAATGTACATGTTTTTTGCACTAAGCATCTACACAGGCATTGTAAAATTTCCTGAAATGAGAGACTACTGGTCAAGGACCTGTCAAATAGCATGGGTGTATTTTTTTAGTGCAAAAGTAATGAGTAGGGATAGATACTATACCATTATGAAATTTTTGCATTTTTCTGAAACAAAAGATGTCAAAAAGAATGATCTGTCAACTCAATTAGATAAATTCTGTAAAATGCTCAAAACTAAATCCATGGAAGTTGTAGATGCGGGTGAACATATTGCCATAGATGAAGCTCTTATGCTATGGAAAGGCCGATTAGACTTTAGACAGTTTATAAAAACTAAAGCATGATTTGGTATAAAAATCTTCATGATGTGCAATGGTTAAAAAAAATTGGAGTGGATATAACTGGAACTTTAGCATTTATTACAGGAGAGATATTCCAACTGCCAGCTCTACCTGATGCCGAGAACCTGACAGTTTCAGAATGCATAGTGGTCTTCTTAGCTAAAACTGTGTTAGGTCAAGAAAGACACATTATAATAGACAATTGGTACAACAGCCTCCAACTTGTAAAGTTTCTTGACTTGCATAATACAATGGTGACTGGTACTATATATTCATTCTAACAGAGGTGTACCAAAGGAGCTAAATTCAGAAAGACTAGAAAATATCAATGTGCCTTTGCAAGGAATGAAAACTCTTATTGTGAGGTGGGAAGATAAAAAGACCATAAATGTTATCACCACAATGTATGAGGCAGGTATAGTTGAAAAAGATAAAACTTACTTTGGAGGAATATGCAAAGTTTATAATAAGCCATATCACATTGAAAAATACAATGAACTAATGGGATCTGTTGATATGGATGATCAACTACTTGAACCTTATGACCCTTGCAAGAAATCCCATGCTTGGCTCAAAAAGCTCAACATTCATTTGATAATGAGAATGGTTCTCAATAGCTTTCTTGTTTACAAGAACAAAAAGTTCATTGAAGAGCTAGTGATGGAACTGTTACATAAACACACTCACAATTTCAAAAAGATCTGTAAAGACTTTGAATCACAAAACCCTCATCATCAAAGGAAAAGACCATTTGAAGAGGATACTGTCCATAGCTTGTTGTTTAACCTCCTTCACAACATCTAAGGTCATATGATGGAGGGGACCTACAGCTTTATGTGGGATCCAAACCACAGGTTGCTACTTAATCTGAGCACAGAGGACAGTCTCCCATCCAACTACTACCCAGACCCAATGTCGCTTAACTTCACTGATCAACAGGAAGCGGTGTTACAACATTGGCTATGATGTAGCCTATATATATATATATTCAATACACAATTACTTATGTATTTGAAATTGATATATGTAATATTTATCTACTAAAATGACTGAAATTATAAAATTATATCTGAAAAAATATAAAAGTATCCCCACTCTCTCCATCTCGGATCCGCGAGTGATAAAAAATGCATATCCCAATATGAACAGGTTAAGTCGTGATATTTTCATTAGTTTAAATGAAAATGAGAGCAAACTTTTCTGGTTAATTTTGAGGTGTTTTGCACATTTCCTATGGTAGTGGGTCATTTACAAGATCTCATAACATGAACATATCACATATGTTTATGTTATGTTATCTCAAAAACTATGCATTTGCACAAGAAACCAATGGCAGATTCATGCAAAGCACCTCAAAATTGACCAGAAAAGTTTGCTCTCATTATAAAACCAGCATCATGCCCCTATTTCAGAATATCAAAAGTGAAATAGCAGAAAATTAACTTTCTATCAAAAATGAAAGAGACGTTAAAACGAATACGGTATTAACCAAAACCTATATGAAAATTATTGAATACCCAGTTAGGTCAACTGTACACCCTTGATTGGTTGTTGTGATATCTTCGTTAAAACTAATGAAAATATTGTGACTTAACAAATTTAACACATTTAATGTTAAACTTGTTAATTTTTTTAAAATAATTTTGAACCATATTGTAAAGGGTTATTATTTGTTTTAACATGCATCTCACTAATGAATTGAAAACATGTTTTTCTTATGTAATTTGATGCGTACTGTTTGAAAATAACCTTCATTTCTTTGGGAAATGTGCCATTTTTCCAGAAATGACCTTATCGTATGCAGATATAATTCCGCTATGCATCGGAGAAAATGGTGGATGCGTTCATTTTCATTAAAAAAAAATTTGTTAAATAGCTATCTCGCAAAATATTGAGGGTAATATTCTTTCTTATTCCCTGACCTCAGCACCCAATTGAATGCCAGGTTAGGTCAACTGTATGTCCTTGATGATTGGTTAGGTTGTCATGATATTTTTGTTAGTTTTAACAAAAATATCAACTTAACCTAACCAATCCATCAAGGACATACAGTTGACCTAACTGGCCATTCAATTAACCTGAGTTATTTAATTAGGTTTCATTAGATTAGGTTAGGTCATTTCTGAAAAAATGGCACATTTCCCAAGGAAATGAAGGTCATTTTCAAATAGTACACATCAAATTACATAAGAAAAACATGTTTTCAATTCATTAGCAAGATGCATGTTGAAACAAATAATTACCTTATAAAGGATTACTAGTTTTTGATTTTGCACCAAGACCTAGCTAAAAATAATGATCATCAGAATCTTGTAGTTTCACCAATTTTAGACCCAAATTATATTGCCTAGTCCATTATAGGTGACTCTCAAGTGAGGGGCCTAGGATCTAAATTACCTAGAGGTAGCATAGCTTACTGTTATCCAGGTGCAAGGATAAATAGAATTAGTAATAAAATTATAGAAAAAGGATCTGGTATTGACCTAACTGTACCAAAGAATATGGTTATACATGTAGGTGGAAATGATATAAAGGGTAAGCACTCCGAAGAAGCCATGGAGTCATATAAACAGCTATTAACAAAGTTAAAGGAACGGAGACCTAACCTTAAAACATCTATCACAGGTATAATTCCCAGGATACATGAGAATAATAAGTGGTACTCACAAGCATTATATATAAATAGTAGGCTTAAGACACTATGTCAGAGCATGGAAATTACATATATCGAACTGTGGAATAAATTTTACAAAAAAAAGTTCTATAACAGAGATGGAATTCACCTTAATAGTAAAGGAACTGATTTACTATCAAAGATTGTATCATATAATTGACTAAAAACTAAAGGAATAGGCCAAATTAGTACAAATACCAATACTCTTGATAACAATAAACTAATAAAAAATATAATCAAAACTCAAAAGAAAAAGGTCAACAAAGAAAGTAAAAGAGATGCAAATAATATACCATCACAGAACAAGAACCAGACTAAATTACAAGCAAAATATTCCAAGGGTTCTTTGTCATTTTTCTATGTAAATGCAAGAAGTATCCGAGATAAAATAAATGAATTCAAGGCATACATAGGTATTGAAAATCCTGATGTTATGATTGTCACTGAAACTTGGACAAAATTCAGTACGATACCAAATAGTCTATTTAGTGAAAGATAATACCATTACTTATGAAATTGATGGCTATGAACTTTTTTATTATGAACGTAAATATTCAGAGGGTGGCGGAGTATTTATTTATGCCAAGACAAATCTGAATCCAGTTGAAGTTACCTCCGTTAAAGAGGAAATAGTTGAATCTGTATGGATAGATATTGGGCATAAAAATGCCAGGAAAATCAGGATAGGGGGTATTTATAGACCACCTGAGGGATGTTCAGTTGGAGGAATCCCCAAAAGTAGAGAAGAAAATAAGTATGTAGAAAATCAACTTATTGATGAAATAAATAAAGCAATGACAAGCAATATTATTATTGGAGATTTCAATTATAGGCATATAGACTGGGAAATATTACAAACACCAGAAAGTAATGAGAGATTCTTAGACTGTATAATTGAGAATGGTTTAACCCAGTTAGTAAAGGAGCCAACCAGGGCTGCCATTCTAGATTTAATTCTAACAAATAATCCAGATACCTTCCAGGATATCTCGGTTTCAGAAACACTAGGTTCAGGTGATCATTGTATCCTTCGGTTTAATATTGTTTGTAATTCAAGACCTAGTGAAAATAAAGTAGAAGTTCCAGATTTTAAAAGAGGAAATATAAATGGACTAGTAAATGATCTGTGTCTAATAAATTGGACAGATATTCTACAGCCTGAACAGACAGTAACTAGTATGTGGGAAAAATTTAAAAGTATAATAATGAACATACAAAGGAAGCATATCCCACAGTGTAAAATCAGAACTGGAAAAAATAAAAAACAACCTTGGATAAACTGCAATGTAAAAAGAGCAATCAGAGAAAAAACAAAAGCATTTCATAAATTCAAAAGAACTAAAAATGGCACAGACTCCGAAATATATAAAAGTAAAAGAAGCATTTGCAAGAAAGTAATCAGAGATAGCAAACAACCTGGAAAAAAGCCTAGCCAAGAATTCAAAAAACAATCCTAAGAAGTTTTTCAGTCACTTCAATTTGAAAAGTAGAGTGAAAAAGAAAATTGGCCCCCTCCATATAGATGATAAAACTATAGATGATGATCTTGAAATAACTGAAGAACTAAACAAATACTTCTCATCAGTATTCACAAATGAAAATTTAAATAATATTCCTGATCTTATACTACCAGGACAAGATAGAGAAATAAATGAATTAAGGGTAACAAAACTAGATATCTTAAAAGCAATAGATAAATTAAAAATGGAAAAATCTCCAGGGCCAGATGAAATGCATCCAATAGTCATAAAAGCTGCCAAAAAGAATATAGCACAGGCACTAGAAATTATTTTTAATAAATCATTGATATGTACTGAAATTCCAGAGGATTGGAAGAAAGCAAATGTGGCTCCAATCTTTAAAAAAGGAAATAGAAACTTGGCAAAAAACTACAGACTACAGACCCATCAGCCTCACCTCCATTATTTGCAAATTACTCGAAAGTATCATTAGAGGTAAAGTTACTGAGTTCCTTGAAGAGTGCAACCTTATAAATGATAGCCAGCATGGCTTTCGAAATGGAAGGTCCTGTCTAACCAACTTGATTGAATTTTATGATGGAGTCCTATTGCATTTGGACAATAAAGAGCCAGTAGATATAGTATACTTAGATTTTGCAAAGGCATTTGATACTGTTCCTCATGCAAGATTGTTGGTAAAAGTTAGAGCCCATGGTATAAGAGGTCATATAGCTGATTGGATAGAAGAATGGCTGAGAAATAGAAAACGAGAGTTCATCTAAATGGAAATAAGTCTACTTGGAGACCCGTATTGAGCGGAGTCCCACAGGGGTCTGTTCTGGGACCTCTGCTTTTTGTTGTCTATATAAATGATCTAGAGAAGGGCCTATCATGTAAAACCTCAAAATTTGCTGATGATACAAAATTAGGCCATAATGTTAAGTCAGTAGCAGGAGCAATGACAATACAAAAAGACTTAGACAGAGTAACAGCCTGGGCAGATAAGTGGGAGATGAAATTTAATGTTGATAAGTGCAAGGTTATGCATATTGGGCCAAAAAATCCAGAATTTGAATACAATATGAATGGAATTTGGATTAAAAATGATGATAAAGAGAAAGACTTGGGTGTCACTGTGACAAATGAACTTAAACCCTCAAATCACTGTATGGTAATCAGAAATAAAGCAAATGCTAGACTCAATCTCATGCAGACACACATTGAATACAAATCACCCAATATTATAAAGCAACTATACATTTCATATGTGAGACCCCTCCTCGAATACTGCATTCAATTTAATAGTCCCTATTTGATACAAGATATTGAAAAACTGGAAAAAGTACAGAAACGAGCAACAAGAATGATCCCATCTCTAAGACAATTGACATATAAGGAAAGACTGGCGTATCTAAGCATGTTCTCATTAAAAAGGAGGAGGTTAAGGGGATATGATAGAGGTGTATAAAATGATAAAAGGATTGGATAAGATAGATTTTGAGTCTCTTTTCATTAAACATCACAATAATCAGACTAGAGGTCATAGTATGAAATTATTTAAGCCAAGATGTAAAACAAATTTAAGAAAACATAGTTTTACAAACAGAGTAATTAAGTTTTGGAACAGTCTGACAGAAGAAGTGGTGACTTCAGATACACTTGATTCTTTCAAAAGAAGGTTGGATAGTTTGATGTCTGCAAGGGACATCTGGTGATGGTGTTTAAGCCCATTTTTATTGCATGAATGGTACTAGTTTATTTCATATATATTATGTGCATTTGGGTGATAGATCCTACAGCTCAACACAAGTGTTGTGGGATATAGGGAGGCAGCATCTTGGGTTAGGGGATACTCTCTGTCCTTACACACCCTATTTAAAGAGATTCCTCTGCTGAGCGGTGCCCCCCATAGTACTATGAGGTATTGAAAAACTCATGATCTTCACTTGCCCCACAAACACCTTTAAATGGGAGACCCAAAATGGGTGCACACACATTTCTACATTACTGTCCAGTCTTTATAGCCACACCTACACTTTTCCTCCTAAGTATATATATTGTAATATATATGGATGTAAATTGTGACTTGGTCCGCAATTGATATGGGCCGTGACTTATTTTTGGTTGGCACAGTACTGGTATTGATGGGTACCATAATGAAATTGACTGGATTCTTTGGATCTGATATATTTGCATGTCAGTTATAAATAGATAGTGTGTAACATTTGTGGATAGTAGCCTATTATGACTTTGATCCTCTGGATCCAGAGATTCTATCTTGTTTTAAATTGATAATTAATTAGTTTTAAATTGATACTTAATTAGTTGGTAAATATGGATATTACGGCCTCCACCCAATTTTGATGCCAAAATACATTTTCCTAGTAGTGTATGATGTGCTTTGTTCAAATCTGGCCTTCATTTTATGTGGAAATGAACCAATCAAAAGTTATGAGACTTCAAAGTTAACATATTTTGGTTCATTTCCCCATAAAATGAAGGCCAGATTTTAACATTGCACATCAAATACTACTAGAAAAATGCATTCCAGTGTCCAAATTGCTAGAGAACCAACCTAACCTAATATTAGGGTTGTTAGGTTAGGTTAGGTTAGGTAGGTTCTCTAGCAATTTGGACACTGGAATGCATTTTTCTAGTAGTATTTGATGTGCAATGTTAAAATCTGGCCTTCATTTTATGGGGAAATGAACCAAAATATGTTAACTTTGAAGTCTCATAACTTTTGATTGGTTCATTTCCACATAAAATGAAGGCCAGATTTGAACAAAGCACATCATACACTACTAAGAAAATGTATTTTGGCATCAAAATTGGGTGGAGGCCGTAATATCCATATTTACCAATTAGTTTCGTAAAAATTGGCTATTGCCAATGTACAGGGAGTTTTTACCTAGTGGAGCCACCTCGATGGGCCGAAGTGGCCCCTAGTATGCCCACTATAAAAATTTCTTATGTTCTTAGTCCAGCCACCAGTTTAAGGAGCTATAAGCAAAGTAGCGTAGTTTACCCAATATTAAACTTGGCTTGTTTTTAGCCTTCCCAGAACACTGACAGAAGTAAAGTTAACTTACTTAGACTGTAGAATCAGAACATCTGAAAACAGAAGTGCTGCAAGTTACTTCATCTTATTATACGCCTAATTTGACTGAAACAAGCTAATACAAAGACCAACCACTATTCTAACTTCCCACTAGTTGCCTAGTTGGTCTAGGCCTAAGTAGTTGGCTTTGCCATAGTTTAATTGAACTGAAAACAGATATCAATCTTCAACTTTGCCTTTGGTTTACCTACCCCAACCTAGTTCCAACATATTTTGTTGTTGTAAGGGCCTACACAGATAAGAGTTTCTTACCCGTTATCAAGTGTATTTCCAATCACATCCATAATATATTACAAACAAAATTAAAATTCGTGCATGCCGCTGAATCTTTTGTTTGGTCACGGGACCATTACTGATTGTCAGGTGATCATAAAATGATCGAGTTGCCAAAAACTAACATATGAATTAATAATATATCCTCACTCTCATTTCTATGATATATGTTGTTAATTCTAGCAAAAAAGTTCATGGAATCACTCCCCATGCATAATATTGATCAATGCCTGTAAATCAGTGATTAAATTTAATTTCAAAGTAATCCTCATTGGTAGTGGTTTAGGACCCTATACACTAATTTCATGCCTGCTACTATTCATAGCCTACAGAAAACATTCATTTTAGCTTTAATAACTGACTTGTGTTAGGCTAATTATTCTAATTTACATTTGCATATAAATATGTCCTTGAAGAGAAAAATTAGTATATCTTTATAACAATAATAATAATAATAAATTGATAATTATTTTATTACGTATTGTAGCCGGTTAATTAATTGCGTCACACTTTGACGTCAGTTTATATCTGCATATAGAAAATATGCGATATGATAGATTCTAAAAACATTATACAATATATATATATATATATATACACAAACTCAGAATGGTTCCCTGAGAACATTATATGTTAAACACAGACCGTGCATGGAACAAGGAACTCTTCTGGGAAAATTAAATCCACTATAGTCCGAATAAGTAATGGTAAATGACAAATACCATAGTTTTTTTCCTTTTTCATGATTTTAGCCCGACGTGGGCAACGGGTCTCTCGCAAAGAGATCCCATAAATATAGCTTCCCTCACCAGCTATCTGCAAGGCAGACAGGATCCAGCTTTGGGACGTGGATCTAGGGTTTAAAGCAAGCCTAGATCCCTACACTCAGAACCTCTATATAAGTAAAAGACTCGTTGCATTCACGTCGTGTTGAATAAATCAAAGAAAAAGGGGTAACTATTGTATTTTTAGCCAAAAAAAACCAAAACTTAAACCTCAACCGGGACATGTTTCGTGCCTTGAAAAGTGGACGCTCAATGTCCCGGTTGAGGTTTAAGTTTTGGTTTTTTTTGGCTAAAAATACAATTACCCCCTTTTTCTTTGATTTATTCAACACGACGTGAATGCAACGAGTCTTTTACTTATATAGAGGTTCTGAGTGTAGGGATCTAGGCTTGCTTTAAACCCTAGATCCACGTCCCAAAGCTGGATCCTGTCTGCCTTGCAGATAGCTGGTGAGGGAAGCTATATTTATGGGATCTCTTTGCGAGAGACCCGTTGCCCACGTCGGGCTAAAATCATGAAAAAGGAAAAAAACTATGGTATTTGTCATTTACCATTACTTATTCGGACTATAGTGGATTTAATTTTCCCAGAAGAGTTCCTTGTTCCATGCACGGTCTGTGTTTAACATATATATTATATATATATATATTATATATATATATATAATGTGCACCCACAGGGAAAAATAAAGAGAGATTCCAAGGCCTTTCGTGTATTAAACACCTCATCAGGGAGTGTTAGATTGTAGAATGAATCAGGAATTTGAAATGCTACGGATTACCTTTACCTTTATGGCTACGTCGTGGCCACTGTCGTAACACCACTTACCGTTGATCAGCTGATCAGTGAAGTTAAGCGACACTGGGTCTGGGGAGTAGTTAGATGGGAGACCGTCTTCTGAGTCCAGATTATGTAGCGACCCGTGGTTCGGATCCCACGTAAAGCTGTAGGGTCCTCTCCCTCATATGACCTAAGATGTTGCGAAGGAGGTTAAACAACCAAGTCAATCAAACAAACTTTATCTTTATCACGGAATATGACTCTAGCTAAAGGTTGTGTGCATAATGGCCTAAATATGAGTTCTGAATCGAATTATCCTCAGAGGTATGAAAAAGCCTTGAAAACACTTACGAATGATGATTCATTACATATCAGTGAAGCGGATAAATCCATCTCAATTATCAGCATGCACAAATATAGACAAATACTTTACTTAGTGATCATGATACATACCTTTAAATAAAAATGCATTGGAGGATGTTAATAAAATGTTCAATAAAAATTAACCTATCCAATCGTCAAGAGCGTACAGTTGACTAACCGGGCATTATATCCCATAGAATGAATTGTTTGTTTTATTTGTCCTTTAAATTTTTTGTTTTAACAAGCAGAGCCTTCGGCTCCCTGCCCTACGGGCGGGGCTTGTGTTTCGCAAACTCGCCTACGCGAGGGCAAGTTAGGGGTACCCCTTCGGGGGGAGGTCGTTCTCCCTCTTCCCCCAAAACCCCCTCCCCCCCTTTATGCAACTTGGGGGGCTAACCCCACCCCCTTGGTACATACCCCCCATTACCCCATCCCCACGGGGAAGGGGTTTGGCACCTTGCAACAATTTATCAACATTGCAATTGCATATGCACTCGAACATTTTGCAGTCATACTACTTACTACCTTGAAACATTGTGGGGTCAGGAAAAAACATTAAAAAAAACAGGAAAAATGAGGTATTTTTTTAATAGTTTAAGGATTTAAGAATGTAATTGAATTTGTTGGATTGGGATACCCAACTACAATAGTGCCGAAAAGTTTTATGTGAAGTAGTTTGGATTGGATTAGCAATGGAGAATTTTCTCTCACCTCTGCTAACTAATTTATATACGAACTATTTTTAAACAGGAATTTTGTCCTTTTCTAAACTTCAACAGTGTTTGGTACCAGTATATATATATATATATATATAGAGAGAGAGAGAGAGAGAGAGAGAATGCCCGCTGCACCTTGCACAGCAAAAGCCCCCAAAACACAACCTAGGGTGGGACTCGGAGGGATGGGTGTATCACTAAAACCTTCCCTGGTTGTCCTTTAATGTGTATGTTAAATTTGGGGCAGATAACTTACTGGTTAGGCGTGTATAAACGAACATACTGTAGATTGTAGAACACCTACATATATAAATAAGATATACATGGTGTCCACAAAGTTCTGTTCCGGTTTTAAAATGTTATTACAACAAAACCAAAAGGGATAAAAAAATGCAATCTTTTGCATTTTGTTGCTTAACTAATGAAGTTTTTTTTTGATTTACGGGTTGTAATCTGAGTGTCAAGTTTCTATTGACAGAAGCTTGAATGAATATGGCAATTACACAGGAGAAAGCTCAATGTGTAATCTGGTTTGTAAAGCTTGAACTATTTGCACTTTATACGCGTAAAGATGCAATCTCTTGTGTACCATTGATCTTGGTAGCTGCAGTTCACTTGAGGCACGACTAATAGACTTTCTAGGGCTGCGTTGGAACGTCTCTTGGACGAGTCTTGGAGAGTTAATCACACTTTCTGTCTCCCGAAACTCGCAAAACCAGCTCCTAATGCTGGGTTTGGAGGGAGGATCCTTGCCATATTGACGGTGGTAATTCCGTTGAACAGTTGTCACTGATTTCGACTCCGCAAACCAGCTTACACATTGAGCTTTCTCCTGTGTAATCGCCATTTTCGTTCAAGCTTCCATCAATAGCAACTTGACACTCAGATTACAACTCGTACATTAATCTATCTCTTTTGGTTTTGTTGTAATAAAATTTTAAAACCGGAACAGGACTTTGTGGACACCCTGTATATTGGGTGATTTTTAAAACATCTGACACTTTAAAAGGTTTATATTTTTTATTAACTGAAATAAAAACATGAATTTTTTACTGTACCTTCTCTCCACACAGGGAATTAGTCCCCTATTGCAAAATATGCTTTATGTGATGTCCTCTCAGCTCATTAATTCTTCGCACACGAACAAAATTTTGCAGTATTCTGAACAGAGTATCTAATGAAATGTGAGAAATTTCTTATTCAAATGCTTTCAATTCTTGTGTGGTCTGTGGATTCTATTTAAACATTCCATCTTTTAAATAAAATAACAGATAAAAGTCACATCACAGATCTGGTGATGTTGATGGTCATGATGTTCCTTTATCATAATTTCATAAACCGCAGGAAATCTGTTGGACAGAACTCTTCCGTTGAAAGTATCGTGTAAATAGCTTGAGGTTGAAAGGACATCACATAGAGCATGATTTGCAATAGGGAACTAATTCCTAATGTGAAGAGAAGATACAGTAACATTTTTCTGATTTTATTTCAGTTAATAAAAAACACAAACCTTTTAAACTGTCAGATGTTTAAAAAAAAAAAATCACCCAATATATATGTTACGCACAGACCGTGCAAGGCGTGCTTGAACAAGGAACTCTTCTGGGAAAATTAAATCCACTATAGCCTGAATAAGTAATGATAAAAATTGAGCTGTAGGTGGATAAAATCTTTCTGTGCGTGAGCAACTGCCCACCTACAGAAAGATTTCATTCACCTACTAAAATAAAATAAGAACATATATACGAGTATATATGAGCATACGAGTATATACGGTGCTTTTTTTGTGACGGTACCCGCCGGTATGGCGTACCAGCACCTTTTTTTTCAGAGCGACGTTGACACACGTTTTTTAAAAAGTTCATCACAAATTCAATAGAGAAGGGGGAGGGGGCGCAGGAAGAGGGTAGGAGTGGGAGAGGAATCTTACAATTTATCAAGAAATGAGTATCGGCACCGCTTTTTTTTTTACAAAATAAGCACTGAGTATATACGCTTCAACATATACATCTGATTTGATTTGTGTTATTTGTGATCAAATACAAATATGAAAAAAAAAAAAAAAAATTTAACCCACCCACTAAAATTATTTTAGAAGTAGCTTGAGCCACGCAATTCGAGAAATGATATTTATTCTAGCAATTTTGACGAACTGGTAACATTGTTTAATGCTAAGGCAAAGCTGTCGTCTTTTTTGTCATAAAATAACGCAGTTTACGGGGTTTGTGTCGGACGCTGATCAGTTCACAATAAAGCGTTTAGCGACCCTATGAGCTTTTTGTAACCCTTCATGATGAGGTTTGCGACCCTGGGTTTGGTAACCCCCCCCTTTAGCTCTTCAACTACGAAGTAGGCCTAACCAAGAGTGAGTCTAACTGCGTTTTGTTTACATTTAACGTCACAAACAAATTTTCCCGTTCTTTTCGTCCACAGACTTGACTTGAAGTCATTAAAAGAATGTGACTTCAAGTTAAGTCACGTTTTGGATGAAAAGAAAATGACTTTTAATCGTTTCAAAGGCAATCATTCGTTCATTCCGATGAATCAGTTATTGACAGTACATTTTCTAAGGCACAGTATTAACAGGTGTTTCTTAAATATAGTCATGCGCAGTGACTCAAGCGCGCGCGTGCGCGTGCATACACACGAGTGTGTATATATATATATATATATAATATATAATATACAGTATATATATATATATATATAAAAGCTTGGTTTTAGCTTCCGAATTATTCATGCTGACGAAGGTCAAGCTTGTCACTCCACCTTAGACCTACAGTTTGACGTGGAATCCGAACCACGCCCCACCAGCAGCACAGCGTCTTAACCACTAGGCTACCTAGGGTATCCATTTATCTACCAACCAATTTTTTTTTTATGTGAAAGGATGAACGTCTGGATTTTGCTGCGCGCCGCCTGCCGTCACCGGGTCTCGATCCCGAGGCTGATGGATTCATAGTCAGTGACGCTAACCACTACACTACCGAGGCGTGTATATATATATATATATATATGTATATATATACAAAGGTGGGCACCCGGGCCTCAAAAAGGACCGACGGTCCCGGTCCCGGTCTTTGCCTCAAACTGGACCGACGGTCCCGGTCCCGGTTCTTTCTGAAGATAGGACCTAGGAACGACTCGGTCCTAGGTCCTTATATATATATGTGAAAAATTTGATTAAAATGAAAAATGAAATTAAAGACACCGGAAATCTTTAATTTTATTAACGTAAATTATAATTAATACAATACATAAATGATGAAAAAAAGTTATTAAGTTAAATGCTTGAGTTTCCCTTCAAGAAGACTAGCATTTCAAAATGGCTGTCACTGAGCCCTGACGTTTTCGGCTTGAGGACGTCCTTTCCCAAAGAGAAGAGCCTCTCCACGGCGGCACTGAGTCTTCTGAGTCTTCTGGAGGAAACGATCCATCTTCTTTAGAACTTCAAATAATCACTAAACACACTAAAATCACTAAAAAAGACCCTCCGGAATTGCTTAAAAATGGACCGTCGCTCCTCATTTCGGTCCTCACTAGGGGTTAAAACCGGTATTGAAATACCGGTATTAATACCGGTATTGAAGAAGTACAAATAATACCGATACCGATATTATAGGTTTTCGGTATTGACAAAAACTGCTATTGTAAAATTTAGGCAATTTAGTCCTCCGATAAGACTGAAGTGGAAGCAGATTCATTACTGAGTGAATACATGCAAGAAATGGACAAACTAGGAAAAGTGCCATGTAAAAAAAATTCCATTGATTTTGATGTTACTAATGAATTTAAAAGCTTGGAAGTTACTTTACAGAGAAGTGAGAATTTAGAGAAGCTGTACAAGGCACTGCTTTCAATTAAACCTACAAGTGCAGAATCAGAAAGAGCCTTTTCTGCTGCAGGCTTATTTCTGACGAAACTGAGATCAAGTCTATCTGAACAATCCCTAGATGCTCTTTGTTTCCTCAAAGCATACTTTCAAAATCAAACTAAGAAATAAATATTTAGATACCAATAATTTCTATCTACCCCAGTAGTTGTATAATAATATGCTAAAAAAAAATTCAAATAATATTTTTATTACAATTTAGTAATTTACTGTATAAACTTTTTCGAATAGAATGCCATCTATTTGGAGTTGGGTCATTAATTTATAGTAAATATGGTGAGTACTGCAAGTCCCTCAGACTTGTGGGAGGGTTGGTAGGGTGGCACCATAATAAATCAAAATAAATTATTTTTTTCATAATACCGGTATCAATACCGGGATTAGCATAATTGCCTCCAAATACCGGTATTGAAAATTTTCGGTATTATGCAAGCACTAGACTCCTCACTGAGAAAAGGACCGACTTTCAAGCTCACGGTCCTTAAAAAGGACCGAGTTCCTGGAGTTCGGTCCTTTTGGAACTCGGTCCTGCCCACCTTTGTTAATATATATATATAGTATATGATGCTGTAGTCTTTGCAACGTCGCTGTACCATCAGTGATGTAAATGTATATTTGATACTTAATTACGAAAGTATAATCAGGATTAATTAAATTATTAGTATAAAATAAGTAATTTTTTTAATAAGTATGATTAATTAGCCAATTACAAATACACGATAAGGGCATGGATAAGTAATAAAATTGGGACATTTTAATCAGTTTATTTACAAATGTTTTGTAAAAAATATTCAGTTGTACTTTTCTACATTTTTGTTTAAACACTCGTTACACTCATACATTATATATTTATACACTTATTTAATTAAATACAACATTGACAAGTTAGTAAGATCTTCTTTCCTAAAAAGTATATATAACGCGATAAAAAGTGACCATAATCACAAAACATAGAAAAAACACTAATTCAAGTATTAAGTAAAAGTTAAACAACAAACCAACTAACTATGGAGGGTCAATGAGTAGGGGGGTTACGGAATGAGAATCCTCGCGACCGAACTACTACATAACCATTTAACGGTACGAATAAGCTTTTAAAAACTGTAGCAACTAATGGCTATTCTATAAACTTACGAACCTTTTATTTAGGGACACAAAGATAAACTAAATTAACATATCCATATTCCCTTCCGTTAACTTATCGAGATCTTTCAATTAATTAAACTTATTTATTGTTTCAATCGTGTAGAACAGGGGTTCCCAAATTGTGTTCCGCGGAACACCAATTTGGGAACCCCTGGTGTAGAAAATCACGTCTTATAGTAATCATATGGATTACTAGCTGAATGCAAAACTAATAATCCTAGATATTTTTTGGTTTATGTAAGTATTTGTTTGTTTATTTGCTTTTTTTTAATAATAATGTAATTTTCTTCAGAGATTGTGTGAGTGATTAATGAGTGAACCGCATTCAATGGAAATGGCTACAAGCAGTGGTGTAGTGCTGTGGGAACGCGTGGGAACGGCGTTCCCTTACTTTTTTTGGTAGACGGAACGGCGTTCCCTCACTATTTCAAATAGATCCGAACTTACAAATCTCTAACGTCATGAAATTTTAATTCCCACCCGTAGAAGAAATATGAGAAAGAATCATTAACTGTTTCATTTCTTTTAGCTTCGACTGAGGCAATGCTAGCCTATAAAGATCTGGTGAAACAGTCACCACGGCGTACCAGTTGTTAACTTTTTTTTAGTCATTCCAGTTGTTAGCTATTTTTATTGATCGTACTGGATGTCGTATATCTAATGTCACTGGAAATACTGCATTTTCAACCTTGGAATATATCCTAATATCCAGTGCATATGACCTCAAAATATCCCTTGAATTTGGTCAGATTTCAAAAGATTTCCCGGGGGGCTTACAGTGCCCCCGGGCCCCCAGCTGTATGGGCTCGCCGCGCTCGCCATTGTCCCCCCCCCCCCGCATCTGAGTAACACTTTCAAAATGCGTTCCCTCACTTCTTTATTTAGCACTACACCACTGGCTACAAGGTTTACATTAGGGCAACGCAGAAAGATTGTAGCCTACCTACCAACCAAGTTAATACCCGTTAACAAAATTTTTTTCATTTTTTCCCATTGTTTGCTGTGTCTCTGTCTGTACAGATTGAATAACTTGTACACGATTTGGTCCTTTTAAGATTTTATAGATTTTAATGTTTTACATTTTAAACTTCTCCATAATGTTCCCTTAAATTATTATTTTTTTTTAAGTGGGGTTGTTTAACCTCCTTCGCAACATCTAAGGTCATATGACGGAGGGGACCTACAGCTTTACGTGGGATCCGAACCACGGGTCGCTACATAATCTGGACGCGGAGGACGGTCTCCCATCCAACTACTACTACCCAGACCCAATGTCGCTTAACTTTGCTGATTTTCGGGAAGCGGTGTTACGACATCGGTTACGACGTAGCCCCCCCCACCACACCTTTAAATTATTTATAATGGTTTTACTTACTTATTCTTTTCCTATTTCAAAGATAAGCCCCCTTTTTATACTTCCTTTTACAATATTTTAATTGTATTAACTGTATAATTTCAGGTTTTAATCTTTATTTTCGCTGTGATATTTGTCAATATTTAAATTGTTTTAAATTCATAGTTGGTTTTAATTGTGTATATATATATTATATATATATACATACATATATATATATACACACAGAGCTGTGCGTAGCGGCGCTAATTAGCGACGCTAGTTAAATATTAGCGCATCCATTAGCGGCGCTAGTTAATTATTAGCGCATCCATTAGCGGCGCTATTTTTCAAAATAGCGGAACAGATAGTGCCGCTACATTTTTAGGCAATGTTAGGCGCTAACCGCTAAGCGCTAATATAAATTAAAATGAATAGAGTCTTAGAATGGTATTCTCTATATTACGTTGCTTTTTGTGCCTAATGCTGAACGCAGAATGTATAATAATAAAGAGTTTCCTGAACTGAGTATGTAAAGGAGGACAATGTCTTTCCAATAAATAAGTTTAATTATAAATATCAAATTACGCAATTTTCTTGAATACCCAATAATCATTTTAAAGATATAATTTTTTTCCCATTTGACACTATAAAAAATAATAACAAATAGCAAACACATAAATATATACAAATACATTATTATTATTATTAAAAAATAGTACTTAGCTATACATTTCATAAAAATTAGCGCCAAAATTAGCGTTAGCGTTAACGCCGCTAATTTTAAAAACTGTTAGCGTTAGCGGCGCTATATTTATCAGTTAGCGCGCACACCTCTGTGTGTGTGTATATATATATATATATATATATATATATATATATGGGAATGAACTCAGAATGGTCCCCTGAGTTTTTTGGCTAAAAATATAATAGTTACCCCTTTTTCTTTTTCTTTTTGATGCATTCAATCTGACGTGAAGGCAGCGAGTCTTTTGCTTATATTGAGGTTCTAAATGTAGCATGGCTAGGTGCTTTAAACCCTAGATCCATGTCCCAAAGCTGGATCCTGTCTGCTTTGCAGATAGCTGGTGAGGGAAGCTATATTTATGGGACCTCTTTGCGAGTGACCCGTTGCCCACGTCGGGCTAGCATCATGAAAAAGAAAAACTATGGTATTTGTCATTTACCATTACTTATTCGGACTATAGTGGATTTAATTATCCCAGAAGAGTTCCTTGTTCCATGCACTGTCTGTGTGTATCATATATATATATATATATATATTTTCATTTTTAGCACTGAAGATGACATTTGAAATGTCGAAAGCTCTGTAAATTAAATGTTTGTATATGAACTAGGCTTGTTCCTTCTTATATATATATATATATATATATATATATATATATATATATACACAGGGTGGCGCAAAAATCGTGCATCATAGGACTTTTTAGTGTTGATTATAATTTTTTTTCTTTTAGGTAGCGGATGGCTGCGAAATTAACCAGGTACAACAAATCGATGAATCGGTACAGAATTTAAATTCTGTACAAATTCATCGATTTGTTGTACCTGGTATTCCATACATTAAAACCAAACTCACCCTCTCGTCTATTGTTAATTTCGCAGCCATCTCCTATTTAAAAGAAAAAAATAACATTGTAGTAACAATGAAATTCCTATGATGCGCAATTTTTGCGCCACCCTGTATATATATATAATTTTAAAAAAAAATCCAATGCACAAGTAATTAAAACTGTTCTCATTAAAAGTGAGGTGTAATGTAATTGAAACGGAAGTCTTATTTTTATGAAAGTAATGATAACATAAAATAAGTGATTTGAGAATGAGTTTATGTTGTTTGTTCAGTGGAGATATGTTACAATGTAGAAATTTGTTTTTACGGTAAATTTTACCAGTCAGTACTTTGGGAAGATATTTTCATACTCTTATTTACTTCTATAAATATATAAAAAATTAAAAATACTATTTTTTTCGCAACTACTACTACTACTACTAATGCCTTTAAGTGTAAGTCTGTATGAACTCCTAACTAAGTATTCAATAATATGAGACAGTCAAAACGGGTATTTAACCATAGAAATAAGTATGCTCAATAAATTCTATATAGATGTAAACCCACGAGGAAAAGGAAAAATGATTCCAAGGCCGGGTCTTTCCTCTTTCATTAACTGTTTCCGATTTTTATGAAAACAACGTGATATGTACAGTTTTTCACGCTGATTTCAAAATTATAAACTATTTCATCGAGAAATGGTTAGGTTAGGTTAAGTTAGGCTTATTAGCATTTGATCTTTTCTAGGACATTGTTTTTCTTTCGGTATTAAGTTATATTCTCGTAAAAAATTTACTGCATTTTCTTCTGTCTCAGTCTTCCTATATAATTCTATAAAATTAAATTTGTCAGTCATTGGAAAGTAAAAAGATGTTGAACTATAGTCTATGCTCGCAGCGGAAGAACAAAATAGATGCGCAACGCCACCGTTTAAAAAATAGCCTAGCCTATGCTTGCAATGATTACACCGTTCTAGTACTTTTTGTAGTATTTTATAATTTACTTTCATTTCGAAAAAACTTATTTTTAGAATCAGCGTATTATTTTAAAATTTCTATAGCCTACGCTCTTTCAAACATTTGCTAGTTTCTGCACATTATAACTTTTTGGTTATATATTTCTCGATGAAATGGTTTATAATTTAGAAATCAGCGTGAAAAACTGTACATATCACGTTGTTTTCATAAAAATCGGAAACAGTTAATGAAACAGGAAAGATCCCCAAGGCCTTTCGTGTATTAAGAAGTGCACCTCGTTAGGGAATGACTTCTGGTGTATTTCTGAATAAACGAAAGGCCTTGGAATCATTTTTCCTTTTCCTTGTGGGTTTACATCATTCATTCATTTCATGTGTTTAATTGTGAAATTCATCCCATATATATATATATATATATATATATATATATATATACACACACAATTAATATTTATGTAGAAATTATTAAAAAGTATAAACAAACATTAAGTATTTTTATATAAATTAAAAAAAAATCCAGTTGAAGTTAAACGAGAAATATGGTTAAAAATTTAAAATTATATCATAAAATCAAATTAAAATTCGAATATAAGAAAATAAAAGCCTTCAATGGATGCCAAATGGACAATCATTATAATTCCTCTTTAAAAGTGGATGAGATTCACGTTCTACGGAAAATAACGGAAAATGGCTGTAGATCTGGAAAATATTTGGACGCAATTGGCTCGTAGAAGTTCCTAAACCGGTACAACTCTCCACGAAGATAAAATGCAGCAACACCAAAATATTCTGCAGACGACGCAGTCGAACTGGTTCCAAAATGATTTACTTTTTGCTGCTGCAGAAATAGACGAAGGTAACTGAAGAATGCCCGGGTAGTTCAGGTTGGGGACGATGAACTCTGTTCACAAAATTTTAAATACTTTACGTCAGTAAATTTTGGAGAAAATATAAACAAAATTTCCCGCTGCTTATTTACCTACGCAACCTAACTTAATCTAACCAGATCTAACCAAGAGGGAACACATCTTCAAAATACGTGCCGATAACGTAGTTCTAACTCTTTACGTAAAATCTCAATTGGTAGACACTCCTTATTTCTAGAAGGTTGCGGGTTTGAGTTTCGTCACAGACCTTTGTGACAGAGCTAGCTCGGATTCCACGTTGTACTGCACGTCCCCTCTGTGATATGAATCACATGACGCTGCGCTGCAACTGTCCTTATCCCTTAATTGGGTAGGTCAGGGGTGGGGAAACTTTTCAGTACCAAGGGCGAAAATCGATAACATAAACACCTCCGCGGGCGTCTGGCAAATTTTAAGCTTATATACAGCGTGTCCCAAAGAACTGTATACCCACTTTGTTCGATAATACCTGCTATGAGGATAATAAATATATTACTTTTTATATGTTTTTTAATAAAGAATTTTCTCCTGAATCTACATATGTAAATATTTTTATTAAAAATTGAAGAACAAAAAAGTTACAGATGTTTAAATTATAATTATTATTTTCGAGACTTCATGTGCGATATTTTCTAATATTTTAACCGACTGTTTTGAGATACTTATGTTTAGTGTTGATATTGAAGCATAAATGTTGTAATTATTAGTTAATTCAAAAAATTTACAAATTCCATGGTTAAATGACTTTATCTAAGATGTTCGACGTCTTCCAGAACGTTGTTTTTGTAAGTTTTGCACAGTGCCGTCGGTTTCAAACTTATCTCGTATACGTGCAAAAATATTAGAAAATATCGCACATGAAGTCTCGAAAATAATAATTATAATTTAAACATCTGTAACGTTTTTGTTTTTCAATTTTTAATAAAAATAATTACATATTTAGATTCAGGAGAAAATTCTTTATTAAAAAACATATAAAAAGTAATATATTTATTATCCTCATAGCTGGTATTATCGAACAAATTGGGTATACATTTCTTTGGGACACGCTGTATATAAGATGTATTTTAAAAAGCTATTTGCTGGGCTGTAAATCAATAATTTTTAGTAAATAATAAATACCTAAGCGGGCGAATTGAAATTAGCTCGTGGGCGAAATTTCGCCCGCGGGCGAGGGTTTCCCCACCCCTGGGGTAGGTGAACCTCTTTCAAGGAGAGATATTGTTCTCTTTCAAATGGAAAGTTAATTAAGGCCTTTGACTCACATTTCACAACACAAAATTGGTATATATATATATATATATATATATATATACACACACAAACTCTGATTGCATTTACCGCAACAATATAAGATCACCGAAACCCGCAGGGAAAAAATTATAAAACTGTTTAAAAAGAACAATTAATTTCGATCGGTCACAACCAAGCCCTTTCCAAAGCCATAAACTAGTTAAAATGTCCAAAAAAGTTATAAAACTTCCGTTCCACGGGACGGAAGTATATATATATATATATATATATATATATAATATTTAGGAGAAATCCAATGACAAGGAGGAATGTAAATGCCATGAAAAGTCTTCTTTAATGCGCAACGTTTCGAGCAATACGCTCATCATCAGGCTAGATAATAACAATATGAAATTAGAATCAATAAATAAATGTGAACAAGACAAAATAATTTCTATAAAACCTATTCATTAAAAGCAAATTTTAAAGACTAAAAGAAGAGGGTTAAATTCAAAGTTATAAAAATTTACATATAAAATTACAAGAAATTTAAAAAGCTATTTTTAAATTACATATAGTAAATTTGAAATTAGTACACTGGAATAATTAACACTAATACAATGGAATAATTAACACTACGAACCTTTCAATGCTGGTTCCGAGGCACGAGTAATTTAAAACAAACAAAACAGGAACAAGCTATGGGTTGGGCGGTTGGAGAGTTATAAGTTGGGGAGGGGGATTATAAAAAATTGGGGAGGGGGGAGGGGAGTTGGGGAGGGGGGATTATAAAAAATTTAGAGGGACAGCTGAGAATCCACGTTTAGAGAAGGGTCAATGTTTTAATATAAAGAGATTCCAAAATTCTAAGTGAGTTAGGACAAGATTACAACCGAGAATTTTAAAATTATCTAAAGTGACATCAGTTTTATATTTAATACTATGTTCCCGAATACTAGAGGCTTCTTTTTTATTTAAAATTTTACCTGTTCGGCAACTTATTCCCATATGCGAATAAAATCTAGCCCTGAGGGAGCGCACGGTGCTGCCAATATAAGTACCAAGGAGACACCTTGGGCAGGTAAATTAATAAATATAATGCGAAAATCAGTATGATAAAAAAAATTTCTTAACAACTTTGTAAATTTAAGTTTAAATTCTTTATTCATGGGACCCATTTCAGGTACCAAGAAATATTTTATATCTTTAGGCACTGAAATACAGGGAAGTTGAGGGCTATAAACATTATTTAAGAAAGATCTTATTAGTTTATCTACATATTGAACAGGAAAACTATTATTGGTAAAATATGATCTTAAATTATTAAATTCATCGTTAAGTAAGGTAAAACTAGAGGTCAAATTATATCCTCTGAACAAGAGAGTTTTAATACACGACATCTTATAGTTAAAATCAGTAAAACTAAAGAAATTCATGCCCAAACCAGTAAAAGTGGGTTTCCTGTAAACTGATGTAGTAATAGAATCACCTTTTTTCGAAATTAAAAGATCTAAAAAGGGAAGGGAGCCATTTTTCTCAGTTTCCATTGTATAAGTTATATTGGGGTGCAGAGAATTTAAGAAGTTAAAAAATTGTTGCGCTTGTACAGCATTATCAAAAACAGCTATCGAGTCATCAACGAAGCGTCGATAGAAAATTGGTTTACAATGGGTGGGAGATTGTCTAAAAATTACACTTTCTAAATGAGTCATAAAAAAATCAGCTGATACTGTTTGCCTAAAATCCATAAAGTTGGAACACCTCTCTGTCCTATTTTAGCTTCGTATAACTTACCTACCTTTCAATTGGCAAAATTTGTTGTTGGTCTCCTGTCACCTTTTGCGAAAAATGCTTATACTATAAATAACTCTTATGAATTTCAAAAAGATCTTAGTGAGAATTTCGATTCAAAAAAGTTTTTTGTCAGTTTTGATGTAAAGTCGCTTTTCACGAATGTACCTGTATCAGAAACTATTGCCATTATTTTAGATAGGGTTTTTAGCTCTGTTGATAGTTTTCATGGTTTTTCATGGTCTTATTTTAAGGAACTTTTAGAATTGGTTTTTAAGCAATGTTATTTACTTTCAATAATAAGGTTTACCAACAAATTGATGGTTTGGGATGGGATCACCCGTCGGACCTTATCAGCTGATTTTTTTATGACTCATTTAGAAAGTGTAATTTTTAGACAATCTCCCACCCATTGTAAACCAATTTTCTATCGACGCTTCGTTGATGACTCGATAGCTGTTTTTGATAATGCTGTACAAGCGCAACAATTTTTAACTTCTTAAATTCTCTGCACCCCAATATAACTTATACAATGGAACTGAGAAAAATGGCTCCCTTCCCTTTTTAGATCTTTTAATTTTGAAAAAAGGTGATTCTATTACTACATCAGTTTCAGGAAACCCACTTTTACTGGTTTGGGCATGAATTTCTTTAGTTTTACTGATTTTAACTATAAGATGTCGTGTATTAAAACTCTCTTGTTCAGAGGATATAATTTGACCTCTAGTTTTACCTTACTTAACGATGAATTAATAATTTAAGATCATATTTTACCAATAATAGTTTTCCTGTTCAATATGTAGATAAACTAATAAGATCTTTCTTAAATAATGTTTATAGCCCTCAACTTCCCTGTATTTCAGTGCCTAAAGATATAAAATATTTCTTGGTACCTGAAATGGATCCCATGAATAAAGAATTTAAACTTAAATTTACAAAGTTGTTAAGAATTTTTTTTTATCATACTGATTTTCGCATTATATTTATTAACAAAATGTCTTTAGGTAGTTTTTTCTCAGCGAAGGATCGAACTCCTGATTCGTTGCGTAGCGGTGTTGTATATTTATTTACCTGCCAAGGTGTCTCCTTGGTACTTATATTGGCAGCACCGTGCGCTCCCTCAGGGCTAGATTTTTATTCGCATATGGGAATAAGTTGCCGAACAGGTAAAATTTTAAATAAAAAAGAAGCCTCTAGTATTCGGGAACATAGTATTAAATATAAAACTGATGTCACTTTAGATAATTTTAAAATTCTCGGTTGTAATTCTTGTCCTAACTCACTTAGAATTTTGGAATCTCTTTATATTAAAACATTGACCCCTTCTCTAAACGTGGATTCCTCAGCTGTCCCTCTAAATTTTTTAATCCCCCTCCCCAATTTTTATAATCCCCCTCCCCAACTTATAACTCTCCAACCGCCCAACCCATAGCTTGTTTCCTGTTTTGTTTTGTTTTAAATTACTCGTGCCTCGGAACCAGCATTGAAAGGTTCGTAGTGTTAATTATTCCATTGTATTAGTGTTAATTATTCCAGTGTACTAATTTCAAATTTACTATATGTAATTTAAAAATAGCTTTTTAAATTTCTTGTAATTTATATGTAATTTTTATAACTTTGAATTTAACCCTCTTCTTTTAGTCTTTAAAATTTGCTTTTAATGAATAGGTTTTATAGAAATTATTTCGTCTTGTTCACATTTATTTATTGATTCTAATTTCATATTGTTATTATCTAGCCTGATGATGAGCGTATTGCTCGAAACGTTGCGCATTAAAGAAGACTTTTCATGGCATTTACATTCCTCCTTGTCATTGGATTTCTCCTAATATTAAATTGAAGCTTTGTAGAAGCAACCCGCATGACTATATATATATATAATATATATATATATATATTTATATATATATATATATATATATGGTGATCCAGAGAAATGGGACCCAAAAGAAACCCCTGTAACTCTTAAAGTATAAGTCCTTTTATAAAATCATACGCATCATTCGAAAGAGGATAGTTACAAGTTTATAGGATTGTATAGGTTTTGACAATACAAGACAAGATACAAAACAAATAAAAGTGTTAGTTAAAACTAACCTTCAAGATGACTGCATGGACTGTGGAACAGCTGCGTTTCATAACTGAGCAATATTATGAGCATGGAAGAAGTGTAGTTTCAGCTCAAAGATCTTTCAAGACAAATTTTCAGATGTCAAAATCACCTTCTAAGAAAGTAATCCGTCGGTGTGTCAGAAATTTTTCCCTAACTGGTAGCATTGGAAAAAGAAAACCAACTGGAAGAGTGCGCACAGCAAGGATAGACGAGATCATTAACAGAACTCATGAAATTGTACAGGATAATCCTAACATAAGCATCAGACGTGCTTCTCAGCTGTTAGGAGTTGGATATGGAACAACACACCGTATATTCAAGCAAAATTTAATGCTCTTTCCATATAAAATTCAAACAGTGCAACAACTAAACGATGGAAATTTCTCACGAAGACGACAATTCTGTCAATGGATCCAACAGAAGGTAAATGACACCACCAATTTTCTAGCAACTTTGATTATGTCAGACGAAGCCCATTTTCACTTGAATGGAACTGTAAACAAACAAAATTGTCGTTTCTGGGCAACAGAAAATCCATTGAATATTACCGAAGTCCCGTTGCATAGTCAGCGTGTAACTGTGGTCTTACTGCATCTCAGATCATAGCGCCGTACTTTTTCGAGGATTCCACCGGAAACACGGTCACTGTAAATGGTGATCGCTACGAAAAAATGTTGACCGATTTCCTTATTCCTAAATTAAGAGATCTTTGTCTAGAAAACCACTGGTTCCAACGAGACGGAGCTACCTGCCATACCACGAGGAACTGCATGGCAGTTTTGCGTCAAACGTTTCCAGGCGAGTTAATCTCAAGATTTGGAGACGTTGAATGGCCCGCAAGGTCTCCGGATTTTTCTCCCTTAGATTATTATCTCTGGGGATATTTAAAGAGTAGGGTCTACAGAAATAACCCAACGACCTTGCAAGAATTGAAGGCCGCCATCACAAATGAGATACAGGCCATACCACCGCACACTCTTGAGTCTTGCAAAAGTGATGCAGAACTTACAAGCGAGAACACTGGAATGCTTGGCAACTAATGGAGCACATTTGAAAGGAGTCATTTTTAAAAAATAAATATTTCATAATAAACTTGTAACTCTACTCTTTCGAATGATATATAGTTTTTATGAAAGGAATTAAATATTAAGAATATTTGGCTTTTTTTATGGGTCCCCATTTATCTGGATCACCCAGTATATATATATATGTATATATGAAAATTATTCACGAAAGTAACACGTGAAAAGTATTTATGATGAATAAAACCACGAAGGAAAGGAAACACAGATGGTGCTCAAG